>CM073761.1:86028285-86557645 GCA_037127475.1 Arma custos | reverse complement strand
TAAAAACATAATAAATAACCAAAAGGACAGAATCCCACTACTAGAAAACAAAAATGTAGTTTATAACATCAATTTTGAAAATTGTAACAAAAACTACATAGGACATACTAGTACACACCTTAAAAATAGATTTTATTACCAGAAAAACAGCTTAAAACCAACATGTAAAAGCAACACATCGCTATCTAACCACAGTAAAACACAACTACATACTTTTAATTTTAACAGACCTAAAATACTGCATAGGGAAAGCAATACAACAAAACGTAAATTCTTAGAAGCACTGTATATAACAGATAATTCAACTAATATAGTGAATGATAAAAAGGAGGGAGGAGATTTGTCAAAATACTACTCCTCCATTTCTTTAAGATTAAATGAACATAAAAATAAAAATAAACATTAACTTTACAGATAACCAATTTGCTTATATAAATAAAATAAACTCAACCTTTTAACACATCCATTTCTACTTCTTTATATTTTTTACCTATCGGATTAGCAGCTTTATAATAACAATAATTAAGGAATTTTGGGATATCTATAAAATAGAATAAAAAATAGTTTTCAATATATATTAATAGTAAGAATATGCTTGAATTATAATAGTTTTACTTTTGACATAGAAATAATAATTAATGTGAGACATAAAACAAAACAAACTATTGTTACTCAGAGAATCTAGACCGGACAAAGTCCTAGTTTTGCTTATTAGTTGCAATGACTGACTATGGGTGACCCCACCCAGCTTTCCTCCTCTTTCTGCATTTTAATATCGGTCTACAGGGAAAAAAATAAGGTATGTCTATCTGTGTACTATTGTGAGGATAGCAGTAATGTAATATTTGTAATTTATATGCAGTGAATTTTTTGGATGATGCCATGTATGATGGTGTGACTGATAGGATAATTTTTAAGAAGATTCATGTATTCCATATATATTTATAACAATTTTTTTTATAATGTTAATGTTTTGCTTTTTTGAATGTTATATAGATTTTTACGGATTGAATTCAGCTAACTGAATGATGATAAAATAAAAAACATGTATTGAGAATGACCACATGGGTCGAAACGTCTACTTGTTAAAGAAATAAATAATAAAAGATAACTTGGACAAATAAAAGGGTTTTGTATCTGTAAAACAAAATAAAATTAAATTCAAGTCCAGTACCTAAAACCATTAATATTAAATTTCCCTGATATGTACAGATAGGGTTCATAACATAATAAAAAATTTAGATATCAGCCATCTGTGAAATATCGGTTGATCATTCGATATTTTTAGAATATCGAAAGAGTACCCTGTTCTTCCAGTATCAAAAGAATTTCGTTTGCTATGCATATATATTATTTTTATCTTTTTACTAATTTCCCTGATGTGTATAGATAGTGTTCATAACATAATAAAAAATTTAGATATCAGCCATTTGTGAGATATCGGAATGATCATTCGATATTTTGAGAATATCGAAAGAGTACCCTGTTCTTCTGGTATCGAAAGAATTTTTCTTTGCTATGCATATAAATTATTTTTTTCTTTTAATTAATTTCCCTGATATGTACAGATAGGGTTCAAAATATAATAAAAAATTTAGATATCAGCCATCCGTGAGGTATCGGAAAATATTTTTAGAATATAGAAAGAGTTCCTTATTCTTCTTATATCGAATGAATTTCCTTTGCTATGCGTATATATTATTTTTTTTCTTTTAATTACTTTCCCTGATATGTACAGATGGGATTCATATGATAATAAAAAGTTTAGATATCAGGCATCTGTGAAATATCGGTTGATCATTCTGTTACGGGCTACTGGGTATTAAAATGAATTAAACAATTACTTAATTAAAAATACTAATATTTATTAACAAAATGATAAAAAAGGATGCAATTAAACTATTAACAATTACATTATTGAACTAATGTAAATTTATAATAACAGTATTCTAAATATTTATTATCTAGGCCTAACTCCTATTTAACTATTACAATAATATAAGATTTTACTAATTCTAGATAGCTTAACTAGTTACAATAGTTTCTATGAATATTATAAAATTACACTACAATTTATAACTAATAATTAACACTTACAGTTCACTAGTCCACCGACCGTAAGATTCTTCAAGTATCACAAACTGACACACAGTAACAAACAGAAACAGTTTATTACACTCGCGAGACTGTCACAGTTCACTGATACACTCATTACACGGGCCGGTTCAACACTGACTAGTTTATCACACTGACACTCACTTATTACACTTATCACAGATCTTGCATGGTCTACTCTCAGGCTAAGACTGACTGACTCGAGGTGAGGGAAGTCTTTTTATAGGCAAAGGCCGAACATTCTAGAACACGGAGGGGGCCAGACAATTCCGGAATATTCTTAATCCTTTGCCGACAAAAGGAGACGATCTAGAACCGTCCTAATCCTATTTTAACTTCTCCCGCCGACGGATTTAAGCCGCTAATCCTCTTGCTCCCGTCTTCCTGCCGGCGCCCGTAACACTGCCCCCTCCTTAAAAGTGCTCTGCCCCAGAGCAAGTCCGGAGAAATCGGGCATTTATGAGCTTCTACTGATGGAGACGCACTTTCTTTCCAGGGGTTGTACGTGCACACCAATATGGCAACTCCAGAGGTGGCGAATGTCTGTTCGATCATGTCTCTGACAATCTTCCACTCCAAGCCGTCGTATCCACAGCCCAACTTCGGAATAGCGAGCTTAGTGACACGCAGTCTCAGAAGCTTGGTATGTATGGTGCACCATATGTACAGATAGGGTTCAAAATATAATAAAAAATTTAGATATCAGCCATCTGTGAGGTATCGGAAAATATTTTTAGAATATCGAAAGAGTTCCTTATTCTTCTTATATCGAATGAATTTCCTTTGCTATGCGTATATATTATTTTTTTCTTTTAATTACTTTCCCTGATATGTACAGATGGGGTTCATATGATAATAAAAAGTTTAGATATCAGCCATCTGTGAAATATCGGTTGATCATTCGATATTTTGTGAATATCGAAAGAGTACCCTGTTCTTCTGGTATTGAAAGAATTTTTCTTTGCTATGCATATATATCATTTTTTTTTTCATTTAATTACTCTCCCTGATATGTACATAACATCAGAAGGAATTTAGATATCAGCCTTCTGTGAAATATCGGAATGATCGTTCGATATTTTGAGAATATCGAAAGAGTACCCTGTTCTTCTGGTATCGAAAGAATTTTTCTTTGCTATGCATCTATATTTTTTTTTCTTTTAATTAATTTCCCTGCTTTGTACAGATAGGGTTCATAACATAATAGAAAATTTAGATATTAGCCATCTGTGAAGTATCGGAAAATATTTTTAGAATATCGAAAGAGTTCCTTATTCTTCTAATATCGAATGAATTTCCTTTGCTATGCATATTTTTTTTTTCTTTTAATTTCTTTCCCTGATAATTAAAGATATAGGGAAAGGAAATATATCATTTTTTTTTTAGAATATCGAAAGAATGTGTGTTACTATGCATAGAATTATTTTTATTCAGATAGTATTTGTTTGGATGAGCAAAAAAAAAAAGAAAAAAAGAAATGTCATTTTACTGTTTCGATATTCAGTTTTCCATACAAATATCGTTAACATTTCGGAACAAAAGTATCGATACCAAAAATTCGGTATCGAAAAGAAAAGTATCGATACTGTACTCGGTTATATCGGTAGAACCCTAATGGTAGCACTAAAAGAATTACGATGGGAATGATACTAAACTGGTATCTTTGGGAAGTGTTAACAATAAATAGTGACTCTAAGGAGGATCAGAGAGAAACCGGGATTGTGATAAGGAAAACATTCACTGCCGGGGTACAACTGCGTCGGTGACAGTACTTGCAGATTCAGATTGAAGGGTAGATTATGTAATATATCATTGATTAGTGCATATACCCCAGCGAAGATGCAGAGGGAAAAACAAGAAGCTTTCTATGCCTAAGTGGCCGATAAGATGCTTCAGTACGATACCAAGGTTATAGTTGGTGTCTTCAATGCCCAAATTGCAAGGAAGAAATATAAAAACCCACCACTGTGCAGCATAGTAGACACAAGACTAAAATGACAAAGGCTTCCAAACCACTGATTTCGCTGCTTCGAATGATATGGAGGTTATAATCACAATGTTCCCCCACAAATATTTACAAAAGAAAACATGGGAAGCCCAGGAGACAGGACTACAACTCCGCTGGACCTCATATAAGTGGAAAAGGAACACTCCTCATTCATAAAGGACGCCCGAAGCTTCAAAGGGCGGAATATTATTCTAACCAAGTTCTGGTTCTGGCGAAATACAACCAGTATCTGGAAAAGAAGAATAGGACATCGGAGGAAAAAACATTTAGATTTTAGACTTTAGGGACTGATGAAGATAGGTCCACGACAAAAATTCACTGAAAGACTCTAACATTGGGGCCAATATTGTACTGCGGAAGAACTAGGTGCCAGATCTACAAAGGTCAAGAAAGGTTGCTTAGTCAAGTAGAATCAATCAGGGTTACGACACTCTGGGGGTGAAAAGGCTAGAAGGAGGAACCCATGGTTTTGTGGGGAACGTGAGAGGGCCATGAGGAAAGAATGAGACACTAATAGAGATGCTCCAAAGTAAAACTCGCAGTAGATCCGATACATATTCTGCAAAAAGAAGAGATTCCAAAGAATAATGCGAGCTAAGAAAAGAGCATATGAGGCCAGAAAACTAGACGAGATGCAAGAACATTTCCAGGCACGAGAAAGCCGAGAGTTCTACGAGGGCTCTAAATCGCTGAGAACTACCTACCCAACAGACTGAAGTGTGCCTAGACCAATCCAGAAATCATACCGAGGCTGATTAAATCAAAGGTAGATGGTTCCAATACTATGAGGAAATTTTGAATCCGGAGAGAAGCAGGATGTACCTGCATCTGCACCAGACGTACCGATCTAGCAATGATCAGGATATTGATGAGGAGGAACTAAGACCTGACAGAGAAGAAATAAGAGGAAGAGAAAGGTTCCTCCCTTGGCCTACCAGAGAATTCGAGAGCTATGACAGTCTCCCCCATTGTGATAAGAGTGAATATTTTCGTTCTATAAACATACTGAGTCCATAAAACAAAAAATTAAATTAAAAAAAGTGTTAAAATTTCGAGTTCTTATGGCTCCACGCTTAGACATACCTACTTAAAAACTGTGGAATACTTATTAATTAATTATTATTTTTCGTTGCTTATTATTTAGGTGAATTTACATCATTTCCAGCTTTGCTTGAATAAATTGGCATCGGCTGGGCTACAGCTATGTTTTAAATTAAATTAAAAAAAAAAATGAACCGACAGCATTTAAAATATTAATCTTTGCACTCGGATTTCTTCGGACGTGCTTAAACAAATCCGCTAAAAAACACTATCGTAGTTCAAAACAACATGAATTCAATGACAATGGTGCAGCATATTTCCTAACTTTATTTCTGACAAGTTTAAAGAAACATTAAATATATTAGAAAAAAATAAATAAATTGATATAGATTCAATAACAGATCCTTATTATTCGAGCTTGGACTCTTGATTGTTTAAAAAAAACATAAAATGCTAGGTAATATTTGTTTATTTATACAATTATATACATCTTTCTAGGAATAGAACCAGTAAATAAAACAGAAGCCTCAAGCCCTAAAATGAACAAACTTTTATAACCTAGGATAACAAGTGATAAAATTATTAAAAAATTAATTAACTAAACAATCAGATGAAAAATACAAATTTTTAAAACTTTCAAATTAGTGTCGTATTGATTTCTTACTCACTGCAATTCACATAAGGATCGATTAATCGATTGATTGAGTGAATCCAAGTTCAGTTAGGTTAGAGACCACATTGTTGTGCATCTAATTAAAAATGTCTTCTGCTGATGAACCATCAAAGTTTTGCCCGTATTGTTTGAAGAAGAATATGCAATCAAGATTGAACGTGATACCGTATGGACTTTTTGCATATTTAAAATGTAACGATCCTTATTGCGAATACAATTTCGAAAATCATAGGATCGTTATTAAGTCTAAAAAATTTATGCCTTCAGAGAAATATGGTAATGGAGGTAACTGTGATGACAGCAATTCAAGAGCATAATAATGTAAGTAAGAGATTATTTTTTTTTAAATATAATATGTCCTCATGTCAGGGATCCAGGAATTTTTTCTGGGGGGCAAAAAAAAAATCAACAATAAATGCTTATATTTGTGGAATAAAGTATTATTACTGTTCAAGATAGTGCTTATATTGTTCTTTGCACTTATAATAAAACAGGATTTTTTTATCAAATTAACATTATACTTCTAAAAAATATTCAGTTTACTTCAAATTTTTCCTTGTCAAACTGGTGTTACTAATCAACATTTTCAATATAAATTTACTCTACACACATGGGATGCCCAGATGATTAGTTTACTAATTTTCCAAAAGTGGCTGTATTATTTTTTGATGGAATACTACTTGTATGTAGCCTTGACATTTACATAAACTATAGATATATTTTTACTGTTTCAGGATGCAGAGATGTTTGGGTGTTTTTGGAAGATTGATCAGTGATGAATGATTTTCTGAAATCAGTATCAATTTGATGAACAATGCCTTGAAGATAAAATGAAACTCATCCCATTTTTGTTCTTAGTTTTCTTGTTTTCTTTTTCACTGTGATGCATCAATTGTTAATTGAAGGATGTAAAATATATTTATTCTACATTATAAGTTTATTATTTTGAGTGTTAACTAAAGTAATCAAGCATTGTTGTTCTGCTCCATCTCATAAAAAACACTTTGTTAAGAGTATGTCCACTCTGCTATTTTAATTTTGGTACATAAATAGAAGTCTTTTCATATTTTTTTTTGTTTGCTTTTGCTATTACTTTTTTTCAATTTGGTTTCCAATTTCCAATTTTTCAAATATTAAATAATAATAAATTTGGTCAAAACATTATTTAGTTAAAAAAATTTTTATTGTGAACTTTAAAATTTACCAGAGAAACAAATCCTTGTAATTTAAATATTAGTATGAACCAAAGTCTATAGAGTTTTTTATATTGGTAACTGAAGTGAAAGAAATCAAGGAGCACCTCTTCAACTAATTATTAAGCCATTGTATTTTTTAATACTTATATTTGACTTATATTTAATACTTTTATTTTTTAATAATTATACTTTTTGTATTTCTCAATATATAATTGTTCTTTAAAAAATCTTGTACAAGTGATTTTCCCCAAACTAGACATTTTGAGAGTTGATTAACCATTAGTAGTACAAATAGGCGGGTTGAGCCGGAGCCGTGACCTTGAGGTCATTGTCTGCTGTAGCAGGGTCGTGGTCGTGACCTTGAGATGACCTTGAGGGTGGGAGGGGTGTAAGGCAGGGCGAGGGGGTGTTGACCTTGAGGTAGGTCCAGGTGTGCAAATTAAGATTTGGCAACGTCGCAGATGAGATGTGGCAACACCGAAACTAGGTCACAGCATAATGAAAGAGAGTATATTGTTTTCCGAATGGGAGAGTGTCATCATTATGTCTTATGAATGAAGCACGTTGTTGTTTCCTCAATCAGTTAGTTTAGTATGGGTCGGCTAAGGAGCAAGAACCTGAGGTACGAAGAAGGAAGGTTGTCGACATTCGTCGGCTGGTCGTCACCGGTGAGTCCATTGAAACTAGCGGCTGCTGGGTTGTATTACTTGAAAGTGTCTGATAGGACAAGATGTCCATTTTGCGGAGTAGTCTTGCATGAATGGAAGGAGTATGACGACCCTTTTGCCGACCACAAAAAATGGTCTAAAAACTGTTCGTTTATAGAGTATTGTGAACAATTGAATGAGCTGCAAATCATAGTGTCTGACGAGAATGATAGCGAAGAGACGGTATGTTGTTAAAAGGCTTCACAATTTTCTACATCGACTCAAAGATTTGCAATTATGCATTTCCTTGTATGAACTAAAAAGAAGGGAAATAAATGATGTGATAAAAAAACTAGAACAGCTGCAGCTTTCTCCCCTCCACTCCGTTATACCACACAGTCTTGTCGTTGATGATACGCGAGATGGATCGTCGAATGGACCTTGTGACCGAGTACCCACTCACCAACAGTAAATGTTTTCGAATCGGTTTGTGTAACTTTGTGCCGACTATCGCCATTAGCGAAAAGAAGAAAACTGTCGTTTACATGAATGTTGAGGAATGGACATATATTACCACCCGAGCTCCGAAAATTTTGTTATTGCTGCAGAAACGAAAAAAATCCTATGAAAAAGACCGATCAAGATGTCAAAACGTGATTTGTGAACTTACTACAAGAGGACGCACTAGGGTGATGCGGATAGAGCAGGTAACGCAATGGTTTGCAATGTTTAATCATGAGACCCTTCCACCATCGTCTGCATCTGCATGTTTCAACAGGAACGAGACGGTCAAACTTTGCGCAAATATAGAAAAAATCAACGATTCACTAGCATTGATAACAAAGATGGTTGAACTTTATAATAAGAATGAAGCAAGTGTAGTTAGCGAACCAATTGATTTTAGCATAAATACAAATACACTGTTTTACAACTTAAATGAATTGAATTGTGATGATAATCAATAAAATAAGTTTCCTTTAATATGTTGTATTTTTTATTTGTCCCTTGAAAAATAAAATAGGAAGAAGGAAAAAAAAAAAAAAACAAATACAAATTTACTGAAATCAAATATTTTTATTTTATGTAAATATAAAATTTAATTAAAAAAAAAAATTAATAAATCTGAATCAAATACTGATAAGGTAAATATAAAATTTTTAACAATTAACAATCTTGTAATGTTTCTGATAAACAGCTGATCTGTGGGTTGATTCCAGGATAGGACTCAGTATCTTGGAAATATGTTGAATCCTGTTTTCGAATCTTACTCTGTCCCTCGCATATGTTTCCCATGGACTGATACGTGCTGCACGATGAGCATAATTCCATGTTACAAGAGTACGAGTTTCAACAAGGTCCTCATCAGGCTTGAAAGATACCTAAATAAAAGATATTATTACTCGATATTTTGTATTTTCCGAATCGAGTTCTAATTCGTTTATATTTTTTTTTTTTGGTTGTACGTTCATTTTACATCTACTTTTAAAATAAAAAGAAATTAGTATACTCCTCTTCTAACAACCACAAAAAAAACAAACAGAGAGTCAGTACAATTTACGGACCAAACCCGTTCCCATTTCATATTCTATTATTTTATCATGTAAAATGAGACAGTAAGCTTTAGTATTGGCTGGAAAGTTTTCTTTCGCCTCTAATAGTACTCTGATATCGATAGTCGCACTTTTGATTGCTTCAGATTGCTTAGAACAATCTATAATCACTAGAGGCGCTAGTTTCTCGAAATCGGATCTTGAAAGCAGGGGCTGAGAATGTCTAACGCCATAATAACTCGTTTGAAATTCGTTATACATTTCATACAACAATGCTACTTTTCCTTGCTCAAAATCTAAATTTAAGTCATCGTACGGATATTGTTCACTATTCAAATAAAGTTTCAAATTTTTTAATTTGCAACTATCGAACAGACTGCTATCTTTGTTAGAGGTTCTATTTCGATCACTTTGAAATGCAAAAATGAGATAGCGCGGTTTTTCTAAATTTGTTGAAGTTTTGACCGACCAATTTTCCTGCTGCGTCGCAGGTACATTGGGATATTCGTAAAGATCCCATGATCTGAATGGAATAGAAACGACCTTGTTCTTGTCTACTAGTTTTAATAACCTCAGACGTTCATAATCTGAAACACGAACATGAGGCATTCTCCACACCAATTTGTCAAGTTTTATTTGTACATCATCGTCACCTAGCACGCAGTTTAGGTCAGTACTTGATCTGATCAAAACGAGCTCTTGCTTCAGATTGATTAAAATTTTACGATAGTCCTCGCAAATCCCAAAAAGAATATCAAGTGGTAGGCATACGCTAAAAACGCCGTTTTTATCCAAAGAAAGAGTTTTACCGGGCATTGTCCACCCCGCATTTTCTAATCCCATTACTCGATTAGGCGAAAATGATGCATGCCCTTTAAGAGTAGTAGTTATCCCCGGATTTCGTACTCGATCGACTTCTATACCGTTTAGTTCATATCTAATTTCGTCAAACAAAAACGCGAATGCGTTATTAGTCAACTTTGGAGTGGCACCGATAGTGCCATCACTTTTTAAGATCCTCCCTTCGAGATAAATAAAACTTTGAGAAGGAAAGGTATAAATATCTTGTTGATGAATAGGAATTCTAATCTCGTCGGATTTGTTAAAGGTATTTCCCGTATAAGGCTGGTGCGAGTGATATTCAAATTGTGTAAGAGAATCGACGAATTTTATATCCGTCGTAACGTCTAGTATGTCATTCATAATGTTTGTTTAACCGAAAACCACACTGTTTTAAAAATATAGCGTTCGCAGTTGTTAGCGCTCTTGTTGATTTAGGTTTACTGGTTTTAACCGTTGTTTGACATCTCCTTTTATAATAATCGATGCAACAACTATCTCTAGAAGAAAAATCAATCCCCATTCTTTTTTAAATGTAATCTCAATGTAACCGTTTCTCCTCTAAAGTCGATAAGCTCTCCGTTCTGATCTACTAATCGAACGATGATATTGTCTACAGTCCTCACGTTGGTTGGAAAGTAAATGACCGGATTCGTGATTTCTATTATTTTATATCCTGGGTCTACACGCGGAAAGAATTGATGAATATTATGATCCGGTTCTCCGTTCACATAAGACCCCGATGCGATGTTACATTGAATTGAAATAATGTTTACGCTGAGAATTTTAACAATGTCATTTGATTCAGTATAGGAGCGATTCGGAGGAATGACATGATCGGATCGTGTAAAACCCAAAAGAGGACCAATAGAGTGAGGCTTCTCGGAATAGTTAAAGTATACTGCATGAGTTGTTTTAATTTCCGTTTTTAGCGTGTTGGAATTTCCTCTTATTATCACTACAGCGGTAGGGTCAAGATGAGAAATTTTTTCACGTAAAAAGGAGGCTATAGCATCGATATCGTACGATCCTTCAGGTATTTGGATCGAAAAATCACCAAAATAAAACATATCATTAGCGCCCTTTTTTATATTCGGAATAGTATTATATGTCTCAAATGATAACAACCCAACAGTATATATTGACCCCAATTCTAACGGTGGTAAAAAGTTTGCGGAAAGTACGCTAGAGTTGCCCGTAAGCGTTACTGTATAGCTCATGATTAACAATGATCAAACGCTTTGAGAAGCATCGACTAAATACTGTAAGCAGAGATGTCCACAAACCGACGTATTCCACTCCTGATAACGCTCTCTATTATAAGTTATTTTTAGCCCCTTAAAGTATTCGAGCAACTGTGGTGGTGGTTTTAAGTTTCCAAAGGAATCAAAGTATTTCACAAAATTATTTTGTTTTACATAACAGACCCAATGTGAACCAAGTTCTGAGCTCGGCTCTAAATTTACAATAGCAGACTCGTGTTTGTTTGGATATCTAGGAAGTTTATCAATCATAAACACTCCTCGAAAATGTTGGATATTTAAAACTTTGGCCAAATAATTTAATTCTAAATCCGTCAATGGCTTATTCGGTAGTCAGATCTTTCCAGATTTGTTTTTTTGTCGAGTTATAAACAGGCCGTAGCCTTTCCGATATGGTTTCAAATAAAGTCCATTTCCGATTTTCTGACTTTCCATCGCTAAATTATGCCTCTTTTGCTCATCTAATTTATGTTTAGCTTCTTTCGCCTCGTAGATAGCTTTAGCCACACTCGACGCTCCTCCCGCTAAAGATCCCACTGCAGAAAGCCCCGCCATTAACGGCACAAGAAATGGAAGAAATCCTCCCTCTTTTGGCAAAGGAAGAACTCTGGGAGGCAAAGGTTTTGTCTTACCACGTAAATGCATTTTAGCCTTTTTGTATGCCATTTTTGACGCTTCGAGGATCGATGATACGTTAGCAACCTTTAGCGATTTAACTAATTTTTTGAAACTAATCTTTTTATTTTTCTTCTTCTTCTTAATACCGGCACCAATTTTACCTTTCGCTTTCATAGTATTTGTAACTAACCAAGCCGCAGCTTTTTCTCCCAATGATGAATCCGAAGCTTTAACTCGTTTCCAAGCGTTTTCAACCAAAATCTTGTCCGCTTTTCTACGACTTTGCATATCCTTATCTTTGCTATAAGCAATATCGTGTTCTTTACAAGCTTTATCAAGCTGGTTTATTCCACTATCTCCTCTATTTAGTCGTTTTTCAAGGTTTGTACCGGGGCCACAATACTGGTATCCTGGCAGGTGTAATTCAAACGGTAACTTATTTATGAGACTGTTTATCAAGCCTCTTCCTTTGCGAGTCTTACGAATCATACTGTAGTGAAAAATGACAATCGGCGATATATATATATATACAGGAAATGAATGATTTTGTCTGCATTCAAAATGAAATTAGTCCAACAAGAACAACGTTTTTCTACTTTGAAGTGTTTGCCTGACGAATCTACTGAGGTGAAACATAGCACATTATTACCAAACACCATACGAGCGTCGATATGCGGATCAAGCGGATGTGGAAAGACGAATATTATGATTGGACTTTTATTAAATCCAAATGGTTTAAAATTTAAAAATGTATATCTATTCGGAAAAACTTTACACCAGCTCAAATACCAGTATTTAAAAAATGTTTTAAATATGGTTCCTGAAATAGGATTTTACGATTTTGAAGATGCAAAAGATATGCCTCACCAAGTTGAATCTAATTCAGTCTGTATATTCGATGATGTTACGATGGAGGATCAAGATATAATTAAACGATATTTCAGTTATGGAAGACATATGAATCTAGATTGTTTTTACTTAACACAAAGTTATGTTTGCATTCCTAGACATCTGATCAGGTGTAATTTTAACTTTTTAATAATATTTCCTCAGGACGAATTGAGTTTAAAACATATTTACGATGAACATGTGAGCACTCCTGCTATCGGTTTCCAACTTTTTAAAGACATGTGTTCATTATGTTGGAAAGAGCCTTTCGGTTATCTGGTTATTGACAAAAGTAGGGATTTAAACAATGGTCGTTTTAGAAAAGGAATCGATACATTTATTGTAGATATATAAAGGGTTTCCAGTCGTTGACGGAGCTCAGTCATGGACCCTAAAGTCACCCGTGAGATTATAAAAACTAGCGAAATTTTAAAAAATAAATTTCGGACATTGAAACGCGGTCTTCAGGATGTAGATGAGGTTCGTCAAGCATTCTTTACACCTGTATCACAACCTTTAGAAGATATTAAAGAGTCGTTAAAGTTGCAAAAAGAAACCAAATCGGAGCCGTCAAGTAAAAAGATTAGAAACAAAAATGATGAGATTGAGTTTACAAAAGATATTTACAAAAGAGCAACATTGACACCAGAGTTAGCTCATTCGACTCATCCGACAACTCCAATAATTTCATCATCTAGATTGGCGTTTCCTGAAATTAAAGTAGAAAATGAACATCATGAAACTGAAGATTCACTAGTAGAAACAATTAAACAGTTTGGAAACCAACAAAGAAAATATTTGGAGAAATTGTTGAGAGGCGATAATAAAACCTTCGATTCACGTTATGGCATTAGAGTCATGCCCGATGGAGGATTCGCAATAGGTGACTCTACTGATATTCAACTACATACAAACAGCGATGACATAACAATTAACGGGGTAACTTATGAAGGCACAGAGGGATTGTTGCAGTTACTTTACTTGAAAAATCCCGAAAAGTATGAAAAAAAAGACTTGGAAATGTATAAAAACATTTTAATCTCGACCAATGCTCACAAAAAAGGCTATAGTGAAGAACGAGGGAGACAAGGAATCAGATCAGAAAAATATAGAAAAGTAATAGCGATGCTTTTCACACCTCGTCATACCACACCCCCTCCTAGTAAAATAGCCACACTTCGTTCGCACAAAGGCACTGGTCTCATGAGAGCCGATAAACCCATTTATGAGTATTGGGATGATCCTAATGAGCTAGTTGATCGGCTGAGGTTGCTAATATCTTCGGCGAATGCAGGTCACGAAGGACATGAAAACGAAATAGGATCGATAATTGAAGAGCTACGAGAAATAAATATATTATATTAAGTGAATATCTTTTCACTGTGTGTGTGTGTGTATCTCGGTGATGCTAATAACGCTCGGTTATCTTAAAAGATGAATGCATCGTTGTTGAAAAGTGCTGTCGTAAATGAATTGCACAAACCAGCTCGAAGAAAATATCCACGTCGGAAAACTGTTTTGAAAGGAATTAACGATTTATGGCAAATAGACCTTGTGGAAATGATACCTTATTCTGGAGAAAATAAAGGAAATAAATATTTGTTAACGGTCATAGACTGCTTTTCGAAATTTGCTTGGGCTGTGCCATTAAAACAGAAAACAGCGGACAACGTGAGCAAAGCAATGGAGAGTGTGTTTTTATCGAGTAAATCAACTCCAAAACATATTCAAAGTGATCAAGGAAAAGAATTTTACAATTCAAAGTTTAATTCTCTAATGAAACAATACAATGTTAATCATTATTCAACTTTTTCTAATATAAAAGCTTCCATTGTAGAGAGGTTCAATAGAACATTAAAAGAAAAAATTGGAGAGCATTCAGCCTGCGAGGAAATTATAAATTTTTAGATATATTACCCCAAATTCTACAAGAGTATAATTCATCATTTCATAGGACTATAGGTATGAAACCAATCGATGCTCGGCATAAAAAGATGGAGAGATACTTGCTAAAAAATGTGTATTCTACAGTGACTAAATCGAAAGTACGAAAGCAGAAATTTATAGAAGACGATTTTGTAAGAATATCTAAACAAAAAACAAGTTTTTCAAAAGGCTATAAGCCTAATTGGTCAAGTGAAATTTTTAAGGTAGTCAAGATTCAGGAGACATATCCGTACACATATTTGCTAGAAGATCTAAAAGGGCAACCGATCAGTGGTGCATTTTATGAAGAAGAGCTACAACAGGCTAAATATCCAAATATATACCTGGTAGAAAAGGTTTTAAAAAGGAAAGGCAATCAATTATATGTCAAGTGGTTCGGTGTTAATGAACGCAGCTGGGTTAATAAAAAGGATATCGTATAATGTTGAAGAAGAAGAAAAAAAAAAAACATATGCTCTTGCACTAGACATTTATTTTTATACATATATCATATGTCATTAAAATTTTTTGTTAATTATTGTTACTTTTCTTGAAAAAATAAAAATCTAATAATCTGTTCACTGGTCTAATTTTCTAACCTATTTATTAATTTAAGTAAGTGCGACGTATTTTATTTGTCCTTGAAAAAAAAGAGGAATAAGAAAAAAACAAATTAACTGAAAACATTTATTTTTCTTTATGAATGAAAAATTTAATTAAAAATCATCTACATCAATATGTAGCAATTATAAGAAAAACATATTACAAAATAAATCTAAATGAAATACTGATTTAGTAAATACAATATTTAACATATTTTAATTAAAAAGACTCCTCCTCAAACCATAAACAATGCGGGCTACACGCCCTATGGTAATTGAGAGGGTTTATTAACGAATCGGTGTCATACAACAGTCCACAGTATACACATTTAACACTATTTTTGACTCCACGTATAAATCCAGCAAATGACAGCATATGATGAGGAGAAGAAGAATTGTCTCTATACGTTCGTTTACGAACGTCTCTTTTAGTGAAATCTACAGCCTCGCTATTTTTATTTACCCATGCAGCCAGACGATGAGCTTGATTTAAAGAGCAAACGAATGAAGTGTCTAAATGATAATGACATGCTATCTTATCATATTCCAACTGTTTCAGATTGGGGCATCCAAAGTCGTGCAAATCATAAACAGGTTTATCAATAAGGTCTTCTATAAACTTACACTTTTCTATTCCTTTTCCCCATAATACGTCATAGTTTTCTGCAACGGATAGTAAAACATTTTTCAAAGATTCATAATTTACATCACCATAGTCCCATTCCAGACCATGAAGATGTTTTTTTACCCAGAGATTTGTCTTTAGCCGATCAGCATTTTCGGCTCCTTGAGGCGGTTTAAAAATCCAATGACTAGAGTGCTCGTAATTTAAGCTAACTACTGACAGTTCTTTCACTATCAGCTTGTTCGTTTCCAAACGATAAGCCTGTAAATCAAGAACTGCTGACGACATGTCTGGAATAACTCTACTGAAAGCGGGCCCAAATACCGACTGACCTGATCAGCATCTGACGCAGCACCTTAGCGTACTTATAAGCCCTCGCCTTTTCTATCTCCTGATCAGTCAGCCACTATGCTAGTATAAGTTCATAGTCTCAACGTCTTCAGTTTTCATTACAACTGCAGTAAAGTAAGTTTTTTTTTTTTTTTTAATTTTACTCGAATATCTGTTTACTAACTAAGTATATGATTTTAATTTTTTTTTTTTTTAGATGTCACTCCTGAAAAAATTAAATGAAATTAAACCCGCATATAAAAATATTGGAGAATTAATTATAGGACGGACGTATCAAATTCTACAACTTTCGAAGAAGGAGACGGAGTATGGCCCATCAATTGAAGCAATATTATTAGATGAAGGAGAAAAAGAAAAAATAAGAATCTTTCTACCTAAAAGATATGTCTACGCATTTACAGAAGAAGAAATATTCAACTATGAAGGTACATTCTTACATTTTAAACATATAAAGAAAAAAAGTTATATATTTTTTTTTTTTTTACTTAGCCAAGTGATTATTTTCTGTTTTAGGACAGCTAAAAATTCAATATATGGGAAAGAAGAAAAATGCTTATGACATAAAGTTTATGTAAACAAAAAAAAAAAAGGTTGAATCAGGTTAGGCTACAATTGTATTTTTTTTAATATTACTTTTAGGGGGTAGTGTATATATATTTTTGTATTTGTTTGACCAAGTAAGTTTTTAGATTAAAAATGAATAATAAAAGTAACGGAAATAATTATTTATGTGCTCATTGTGGATTATTGCTTACAAACTGGCGACATAGATGTCAATCGTTGTTTTACTATTGTCGAGGCTGTAGGAAAGAATTTAGCAAAAAGTTTAACTTTGAACGGCATAAATTAACTTGTCAATTTGGGGTTAGTAGTAATAATACACCCGACGTGAACACAATGGAGATACCAATGAAAAAAAGGAAATATAACATGTTTAGTAGACAAATGCGAGGGAAGATGGTCGCTCAAGAAAATGGGATTATTAAAGCTTCCTTAGGAAATGCGGTTGAAGATGTTTACATTCCTAACGATAATAAAAAATTAATAGCTTCAGAATTTTTTAATAAGAAAAAAGAGGTTTTAGTAAAGTTACTAAATAGTTATGTAGATGAATGGAAAAATCTAAAATTAAACATAATGTTAGAATGTACATATATTAAGAAAAACGAAAATACTATTAGTGAAAGAACAGATTTTAATTTTAAATCGAAAGTTAGTAAGATAGATGTTTCTATAAACCTCGAAAATTACATTGAAACAATTTTTGATAAAATTTTAGAGGAACAGGATGAGTTTGAAAAAAAAGGTTCCGGTTGGATGTATACCTCTGCAAACTATATCTGCCTACATTTAACTAAATTTAAGCCTTTCGGAGGGTCTCAATATATTGAATTACCTAAAAAAATACGAGACAAACGTTGTGTTATAAATGTAAAAAATAATACTAACGATTGCTTTCGTTTAGCTTTACTTAGTGATAATATTAGATCAAATGACTTTAACGCGTACAAAAATATTCATACTCCATATTCTTTTGATTCTATATCGTTCCCGACTCCAATTAGCGATATCAATCGATTCGAAAATTTAAATAACCTGTCTATTAATGTTTATGGCTTAGATGATAAAAATAATGTTTATCCAATTAGAATCAGTAAAAAGGATAATTATGATAAAACGTTTGATCTGTTGTATTTACAAAATGGAGAAAATTTTCACTACTGTTTGATCACAAATCTTTCACGATTAGTAAGTTCTCAAATATCTTTGTCAAAACGCGCTTATTCAATCTGTCGTAGATGTCTGACCGTATTTCCAAGGACGTACGTAAACAAGTATGGGAAAAAAGGCGATGAGCGAAAAGACGAACACGAATTATTTTGCCGTGATCACAAACCAATTCGATCTGACTTTCCGAAAGAAGAAAAAATTGAATTTAAACATGTGGAATATACACAATCCATTCCAATCGTAGTTTATGCAGATATTGAATCTCTTTTGATACCAATTTCGGGGCCTATTCCTAATCCGTCAACATCTTGGAACAAAGCTGTTCATGAGCATCGTGCTTTTTCAGTTTCACTTCTGGTCAAGTCAAAAATGTTTGAATGTAAACCGTTTGTTTATACGGGAGAAAACTGTATGCTAGCGTTTTTAGAAAAACTCGAATCTATAGTTGTTGAAGCGGATAAAATATACGGTAATACTATGCGAATGGAAGAAATGAGCAAAGGGGAAAGTAAAATATTTTATTCTGCTAAAGATTGCATCTTATGTCAATACCCTTTAGACGAACACGATCGAGTACGACATCACTGTCACTTATCAGGAAAATTTGTTGGACCAGCACATAATGCTTGTAATTTAAGAGCAAAAAAGCCCGATTTTATACCTGTTTTTATGCACAACTTACAGGGTTACGATTCTCATTTTATAATCCCTTTCTTGGGCCGTTGTGAAAATATCAGCGTAATTCCTAGTAATTCTGAAAAATATATAAGTTTCAGCATAAAATTTAAAGGATGTAGTACAAAAATACGATTTGTTGACTCGTTTAAATTTCTATCATCAAGTTTGGAAACATTAGTGAACAATTTGCAAAATAAATCTAAATCAATTACTGATATATTTCCACATATGGCAAATATTATTAATGATGAAAACAAAATTAAATTATTGACAAGGAAAGGCATATTTCCGTACAATTATTTTAATTCTTTTGATCGTCTAAACGAAACTCGACTACCTTCCAAAAATTCATTTTTTAATGATTTAACAAAAACATCAATTAGCGACGTGGACTATGAGCACGCGAAAAGTGTCTGGAAAGTCTTCAACATCCAAACACTAAAAGATTATGCGGAATTGTATATACAAACAGATGTAATTTTGTTGTGCGAAGTTTTTGAAGCCTTTCGACTTCTCTGTCAACAAATTTATCGACTAGATCCTGCATGGTTTTTTACTTTGCCACAGTTATCTTGGAATGCAATGTTGAAATACACGAAAATAAAATTAGATGTAATAAAAGATATTGATATGGTTCAGTTTTTTGAAAAGGGAATAAGGGGAGGCATTTGCCAAGTTGTTTCTCGGTATGCGAAAGCTAACAATAAATATCTAAATGAATATGACTCGACTAAACCCAGTAATTATTTACTTTACGTAGATGTCAACAATCTTTACGGTTATGCCATGAACCTTCCCTTGCCGTATACAGATTTTGAGTGGGTTGATGAAAAATTAAATGTATTAGATGTTGAAAATGAATCAGAAACCGGTTATGTGCTAGACGTTGATGTTGAATACCCCAAAGAAATTCATGATAATCTTTCTCAATTACCTTTTTTACCCGAAAAAAATAATCCACCTAATACTAAAACAGTTAAACTATTGACGACTTTGATGCCCAAAACACGTTACATAGTACATTATGTGAATTTAAAACAAGCCCTACAACTCGGGGTAAAGATTTCAAAAATTCATAGAGTGTTGAAGTTTAAACAAAAAAAATGGTTGGCTCCATACATAGAAATTAATTCAATGATGAGAGCATCAGCAAAAAATACATTCGAGTCAGATTTTTACAAATTGATGAATAACAGCTGCTTCGGCAAATTTATGGAAAACGTGCGCAACAGAATCGATTTAAAAATAGTAACAAATGAAAAATCATTATTTCGTCAAGTCAATAAACCAAATTTTAAAGGCAGGATTATATTTGCAGATAATGTTACAGCGGTTCAGCTGGAAAAAGAAAGCATTATTTTTGATAAACCCTTGTACGTGGGATTTGCAGTGTTGGACTTGAGCAAAGTTTTGATGTATCATTACCACTACAATGTGTTTTTGAAAAAATATGGTGTAGAAAATGTTACTTTATGTTATACCGACACCGATTCATTTTTATACAATATTAGGACTGAAGATATTTATTCCGATATTTCTGGAGAGTTAAATAAATATTTTGATACAAGCAATTTTCCCACTTCTCATTTCTGTTATTCTGAAAAAAATAAAAAAGTCGTAGGTTTGTTGAAAGATGAAACTTTTGGAGATCCTATAGTAGAGTTTGTCGGATTGAGGCCCAAAATGTATTCGTACATAACAAAGAATGATATAACGGTTAAAAAGTCAAAGGGAATAAAAAAATCGGCAGTTAACGATTTTACTTTTAGCGATTACCTAAACACATTTAAAGACAGCAAAAGTCTATATTCTTCATTTTATACAATTCAATCTAAAAAGCATAACGTTCAAACCACACTGATAAATAAAAAGTCATTATGCTCATTTGATAATAAAAGATATACATTACACGATGAAAACACACTCCCTTATGGCCACTACAGCCTCAATGAAACAACGAATCTAACATTGTAAATGTATAAGAACCAATAAATGATTGTATACTAGTATTATTATTGTTTACTTAAATTTATATTTAGTTAGTAAAGACCTGTAATTAGAGTACTAGATTTATTTCAAGAATGTCTACTTGTAGTATTATTATTGTTTACTTAAATGAGAAAATTAGAGTACAAGAAAAGTAACAAAAAATATGTTTAAGAATATGATGTATAAAATAAATGTTTTGTACAACTGTATTTTTTTTTCTTTCACATATCCTTTTCCAGCTCCTTCAAAAAAATTTCCTATATATTACTAAAGTTCAGGAGGAACACATACGTCATCCAAGCTCATAAAAAGCTAAATAATCTAAATCAATGAAACGTCATCCAATAGCCTATCTCAAAAGCAAGCCTAATCCCATTCATAAAAGCAACTTCCGTCTCAGTCATAATCTCAAAAGCATCCCATTCATAACTCATTCATAAAGACAAATTACGTCACGCTCCCATTCAATTCATCCATTCATAAGATGACGTCACACGCCCATTCAACTATTCCATTCATAAAATGATCAACATCCATTCAGAACAAACCATGACCTAGTTTCTACTGCGCTGTTGCCACATCTCATCTGCGACGTTGCCAAATCTTAATTTGCACACCTGGACCTACCTCAAGGTCAACACCCCCTCGCCCTGCCTTACACCCCTCCCACCCTCAAGGTCATCTCAAGGTCACGACCACGACCCTGCTACAGCAGACAATGACCTCAAGGTCACGGCTCCGGCTCAACCCGCCTATTTGTACTACTGTGGTTCATTCATAACTCTTATCCCATTCACAAAGACAAATTACATCACGCTCTCATTCATAAGATGACGTCACACGCCCATTCAACTATTCCATTCATAAAATGACGTCACATGCGTCATCCATTCAGAACAAACCGTGACCTAGTTTCTCTTCCATTCATAAGATGACGTCACACTTCCATTCATAAAAAATGACGTCACATGCGTCATCCATTCAGAACAAACCATGACCTAGTTTCTACTGCGCTGTTGCCACATCTCATCTGCGACGTTGCCAAATCTTAATTTGCACACCTGGACCTACCTCAAGGTCAACACCCCCTCGCCCTGCCTTACACCCCTCCCACCCTCAAGGTCATCTCAAGGTCACGACCACGACCCTGCTACAGCAGACAATGACCTCAAGGTCACGGCTCCGGCTCAACCCGCCTATTTGTACTACTGTGGTTCATTCATAACTCTTATCCCATTCACAAAGACAAATTACATCACGCTCTCATTCATAAGATGACGTCACACGCCCATTCAACTATTCCATTCATAAAATGACGTCACATGACCAACATCCATTCAGAACAAACCGTGACCTAGTTTCTCTTCCATTCATAAGATGACGTCACACTTCCATTCATAAAAAATGACGTCACATGCGTCATCCATTCAGAACAAACCATGACCTAGTTTCTACTGCGCTGTTGCCACATCTCATCTGCGACGTTGCCAAATCTTAATTTGCACACCTGGACCTACCTCAAGGTCAACACCCCCTCGCCCTGCCTTACACCCCTCCCACCCTCAAGGTCATCTCAAGGTCACGACCACGACCCTGCTACAGCAGACAATGACCTCAAGGTCACGGCTCCGGCTCAACCCGCCTATTTGTACTACTACCATTAAATAAAAGTTACTTATTCAGCATTGTTTTAAAAAGCCCTTTTTCTTAGTGGGTATGGAAAGGATAAAATGAACCATGGAAAACAAACACTTTGTATTAAAGGATTTAACATTCATTGGTATCATATTGCAAAATCTATCTAAAAAAAATCATTATCGACAGGCTTTTAGAGATGTAATCTAGAAAAAGCCTTCTACTTCATTCTCTTTGTGCCTTTCACCGTGGAGGTGCATTTCTTCTCTCCTATACTGAAAATGTAGTCAGGCCATTGTTTTCTGGGTCTCCCTCTTTGGGGATTTCCTGTTGATCAGGCCTCAACGTATTTTCTTGGGTTTAGGTGTTTACTCATCCAGCAGAGATATCTCAACCATCTAAGTTGCTTTTTTTCAAGGATATCTTTTAGAGAGACAATCCCTAGATCCTCTCATTCCTGATTCCATACCTCCTAGTTCGGCCCACTGTTTTAGGGGGTACCTCATTTCGGCAGCAGTAACTCTGCTGAAATGCTCTTATGATGATGGTACCCAGCTTTCTCTTCTGTATAGTAGGAGCGTATGTATGTAAACAGCTTTAAAGATATGTACCTTAACGTGTTTTGCCGCCTCCCTTTTTTTCAGAGCTGGTAGTTGATTATAGGTTGCTTCCTTTATCCTACTAGATATCTTCTGATCTACCTTTCCATTTCTGCGAATCACTGTTCCAATGTAAGTGCAGTCGTATACTATTTAATTTTTGTAAAATATTTCACCATATTCCTGTTGAGGCCAATGTGCATTGCTTTATTTTTCTTAACACTATTGCATTATACCGTTCCCTTTCTTTCCAATACAGCTTCCCATTCTATATCAGTCGGCTATAAGATCTCTTTAACATCAGCTATTAGTACAATATCATCTGCAAATACCATTACTTGGGCCAGGATTGTCCTCATATTACAGTTGCCCGAGAAATGTCAATGGAATAAAATTGTGTGGTTTATGAACAATTATAATGTTTAAAACTTCTTTGCCAGCACTGATCCAGTATAAGAGTTTTACTTGGTATAACTGAATATCAGGTCGAGGTTATTTGCCTTCAGGACACTAGCGCAGTTGTGGAGCTGCCACTTGCAGATGTCTGTGCACGCCATCCCTGATTCAGATCCCTGTTGGCCTGCGTTTTATACAACGCCCAGTTTTGGAATATTCACCAATATATTTAATTATTACTGCAAATAATAATTGTTATATATTAATTTTTAAAACCTAATTCGTCGATTCGATAGGGCCAGGAAGACAAGTACACTGAACAACCAGAAAGTAAACCTAAGGCCAAAGAGGAAAACCCCTAGTCTGTATAAGAAACTAAGAAATTTGCTTAGAACCAATGAACACACTAAGAAAAAGTTTCTGAAAGCCAGTATAAGTAAGGGTGGCATTCTTGGCCCATTAATGATTATAATGGTATTCACACTGAGAAAGGCGAAAAAGAAAATGAGGCAGTAGTAGCCAACACGACTACAAAATCGGGAAGCAAAGATATAATTTTACTTCCGGGCGGCTACCACCATTTTTGTTTTTTTAATATTAATTATAAATTTTCTGTTACAAGTGACAATTTATAATTTTCTAAAAATTGTATATAATAGTGAACTCTTGTCATTTTTTTATTTATTTAAACTACCCGTTCACTAAAGAGGTGACCCCGACAAAAAATACTACAGAGATGGAAGAGAGAAACAACATAAGTAGGTGCCCAAGGGTTCGGACCAAATATAGCTACTCCTAACTTTTAGAAGGCTGAAGGCCCAGTAATTTCGTTCTATCAGACTCAAGCGGTTTTTTTCCTCTTCCAAGGTAACTAGCTGAAGTGATGTCGGCTAATTAATTGTAGCTAACCTGGACTTTTAATTACTAACGGAGGTGACAGACATAGTTAAGAAACCTCCCGGCCGAACCTTATGAAGCCCTTTAAACAAGACTGCTTCATTTCTATGCGGAATACTCGCCAACTCCTGGAAGAAAAGCGTCTATCTGTGGGAGAGCGACCTTCCCGCTTTCTGAACGAGTTAAAGCGACATGCCGTCTACAATCTCAATATCATATAATACAAAGGAAGAGCATTTCACTTCTTGACACTGTCTTCCGTCTTCACTCTTGAAAATGTCTTCCGTATATTTACTGAACACGGTCTAACCATTAACGTCTCCAAATCAGAGTTCTGCAAGCCGGAGATTGAAACTTTGGGATTCGTCAATTCTCAAGAAATAAAGCCCCTAGCAGCGAAGGTTAACGAGATCATTGAGTCCCTCCCCCCAGCAACAAGGGACCGCTTTGTCGTTTCTTGTGTATGCTGAATTTATTGACGATTCATATCTAACGTAGCTGAGCACTAGGGTTCTCTTCCCACACTCTTCGGCAACTACAAGTAGAGCTGGAATGGTCCGAGGAGAAAGAAGCATTTCAACAGTTCCACAAGATATCAAATCAGTACTCACAACTTGCCAAACCCGTTGGGCGACGCTGAAATCACGTTGGCTAGTGATGCATTGTAAACGACAATTGGTTCCCTTCAACAACGCGAAGGCTCTGGATGGTAACCTTCTCCAAGACGAATTAGGTTATTCTGCATACGATAGAGAGCTGATCGTCATGCACCTAGCGATTCCTCACTCCAGGTGCTCAATCAAAGAACGTAACTTCGCCGTCCTCACAACCAGTGGCCGCTGGCGACCATGTTTTGACAACGTCAAGAAACAAGAATACCAATGAGGATCCGGCTGGTAAACTTTATCAATGCGTTTACTACCAACGTTCGGCACGTATCAGGCAGGGATATCGTAGTTGCGGACACGCTGTCTAAAATGGTGGAGATAACTATTCCCGACGAAATGGAGAAAATATCTATAAAACAAGAGACAGACTCCTTTATTTATTTATTTATTTATCCTCGAACATCTGCGAAACCCTGGTTTAAAACTCAAGTGAATGCACATCCCATGCTCAATAAAGCCACTACGAGAACATCAAGAGTGCGTCCGTATCTGCCTGCATCGGTGATCGGAAACAAGCAATCCCCACACAAGTCCGCAATCTCAGCCACCTTGTCATACGAGGATCCAGGCGACTCATTTCCCAACGCTTGAACATCGAAATCGCTACCTGGGCATGAAGATGTGTAGCTTGCCAATCAAATATAGCCCAGCGCCACGCCGTCACACCTCCGGGCACCTTTGCTCCAGTTTGTCGCTTCGAGCTCATTCATGGACTCACATCCATCACATCCACATCAAAAGACCTATTCCAAAGTCGGACGGCAAAGGCTATTGCATTACCATAGCAGAAAGATACACCGGATAACCTGAAGCTGAACCGGTAGAAGTCATAACGTCGACACCATAGTCGGGGTACTTCCAAATGTAACTAAAAAGAAACAGACGCCTATTAAAGTGACTGAGCTCCAAACCAGTTGGGATAAATAAGAGTTCTCGTGTTTGTTCTTTTATTAAAGAAAAAGCAAACAAAAGGCTTTTAAACAGCCTCATAGCAACATATAAACTATTTATTAGTTTTTTTTTAGTTTCCATTTGAAAGAATGCTACGAAAATCTAGAGTTTTTTCTTAATAAGCTCGGCTACTCTGACCAAAAATGGAAAAATTTGTGGGAATTTGAAATCAGAAAACTTTTAAAAGATGAAAGCTTTGTCACTAAAATGGAAATGGAAGGAAAAAATGCCTGGAATTCGTTTAAACTTGTTGTAACAGGCTTTCTTGGAAACAAAAAAGACCCAAACTACAAAACTTTGGTTGCTGAATCGTTACAAAACTACAAAATGTTGGGCTGCAACATGAGTGTCAAAGTTCATTTCCTTCACTCACATCTGGACTAATTTCCAGAAAATCTTGGAGCTGAAAGTGAGGAACAAGGAGAACGTTTCCATCAAGATATAAAATAAATGGAGCGCAGATACTAAGGTCGATGAAATGTCAACATAATCGCAGACTACTGTTGGATGTTAAAAAGGGCAAATTCACAAGAACATAGCCGAACAAGTACCAAAAGAAGCTTTGATGGAAAAAGAAAACGTTTTTACAAAGACTTATAATAACTTTAAAACATATGTACATCACTTTTATGCTCATTTTAGCTAGGTATCGTTTTTTTTTGCTTTCACTTCATGTTAAAATAATAAATCAAATCCAAAATTTTCCGTTTTTAGTACTTTTTCCAAAAGCTTCAACTTTGTTTTGTAGGCAAGCCTTACGTGATAGAAAAAAAACAATGTATTTTTTTAAATCAGCGTAAAAAACTACATACAGATCAGTTAACTAAATCAAAAAAAATTTTAAAAAAGGTTTTTTTGCAGACCTGTGTTATAATTATAAACCTAATATTTATCTTAGAACTACTGCATCTTATTTTATTTGTCTTTTTGGGAAACAATTTCCATTTAAATATAGTATATCTATTTTCCTTCTTTTATTTATTACACGTTTAATATTCGATGTACAAACATTATGTTGTTGGGTATAAAATCCTATTTTTTTAAATTAATTTCGGGATAGGGGGTGGCCCCTTTTGTTCGCCACTACTTACTAACGTGTTCAAAAAACATTGTTATGATGTACCTAATTTTTACAACTGACTTTATCGCTACTAAAACATAGGTTAATCATAACTATTCTACAAATTAAATTTCAAAGCCATTCATAATATTCTTCCTAGTATATTATCTACCTTTTGTTTAATTATAAACAGCAAATTATTTCCTTGTTCATTGATCCAAAAATCAATAAATGAATAAATTATTATGTCCTGCTTCGCTAAATATTTTTAATAAAATTTTGATTCGGGTAAAACTAAATTCCGATGAGCTAATTTATTATCCATCATTAACTTCAAGTTTATTTCTTCGTACCTCATTGGTACCGTTGCCAAGTTACTCTCAAAGCATATACGATGTTACAAAAATAAGTTTTCTTTCTCTTTCAAGTCAAATAGTCTGTGGAATAATAGCAATTTCTTACTTTTAAATTTACGTACAACATATCACTTAGTGGCTTATGTCTAATTTTTTCAATAAACTGAGTAACTTCTTCGGTATAAAAAAGAAATCTGTAAAAGTTATAATGATAGGATTGAATAATAGTGGCAAGTCTACTATTGTTAGTTTGTTAAAATCAGACAGTGAAAAATCTTCTGAAATAATTCCAACCATTGGCTTAAATGTGGAACATTTTAAATGTAAGTTTGGCATTTTAATTCTTTAAATACCTTTAAAAGATTTTTAAAAAATGTTTAGCTTACCTCAATACTGACGAATATATATATATATATATATATATATATATATATATATATATATATATATATATACACACACACACATACACATATACATGCATACATACAATATATCCATATTACTGAGATAGGCGCTAACAATTTTTAAAAAATATTTATATAATAATTCGAATAACCACTGAATTCTAAACATTTCAAATATACTTCATTCATCAACTAAAATGTTGATGAATAAATTTATTTACCATACGATTGTTTTAAATGGTGCAGTTTTATTTGTACGAATTTATTATAACAGTAAAATTTATTATTAGCATAGGCTACATTTATTTTTTTCGAAAAATTGTAAGGTGTGCAATAATAAATAATCACACCTATAGAAATATTTACAAGAATAATAATAAAAAATAACACAATAGATATAAAATTAAACCCCTCATACTATATTTCTCGCTAAAATACAAAATAATTATCACTCCTTTGTACACAATGTGGGCTATAATGGTGTTAACATCCACTTGTCCAGTAAGAAAAAAAGAACCAACGGATTCTCTCCAATTTTAATTTAAAATTATTTATTTATGAAAAATAAATATCATAACCATCTTCGTAGAATCTCTAAATTTAGATGTATTTTTCGCCTTAAGGTCGTCCACAATATTATAACCCGTTTTCTTGATGAAAAAAAAGAAAAGAGCTGAAAATTTACAAAACAAAGTCTTGAATATAAAGGAAACCAATAGAACACATGATTAAGCCCTAAATATACCAATTCCAATTAGAATAAATATTATCATTTGTGCTATAATGTATTTAGAATTCAAGTTATTTACAGCACATATTTAAAATTCACGTTATGATGAATAATTCACTAAAGCTGAAGGAACAAAAGAGCGTCATATTTAAATACTCTTAAATTACCACGGCCAATATTTTCAATACATTCATCAAATATTTCTTCTGGTTACGACCGTGTCGTCAAATTCTTTACCAACGATTCGCTGGTTTCCTCTGGCATTAATCTGAGACTGAAAATGTCACACGCTTCTGTATTTATACCTTTTCGGGTCCGGGCGGTCTATTCTTCCTGGGCTCTCCGATTGGGTGTGCTTCGACTTGCGGGCTTCTGATTGGTTTATCTTCTCTCTCAGGGTTTTTTTTGTTTCTTCTAAAAGCTTATTGAATAATACCTATATCAGCAAAAACAAAAACTCAGAACTTCTTCTAACCTGTCAGCTTCATCTAAACTCTGAACCATTCCTTTGATTTTGTAAAAGCCCCTATTCTTTCTACTGCTCCTAGCTACAAAGAATACTTTTCCATTATTTTATACAACCTGACACAGTAAACTCTTTTAAATGCATTTATTCCCTCTATTTTTTTATCTTATAGTTATGTATGTATTAACTATTGTATCTATAGTTATATACCACTTTCTTTTTTTTTATTCATCTGGACCATCTCCTTCTTAAACTAATCTACTTTTCAGAAAGTTCCAACCACAGAAATTTCAATTTTTAAATACAACATTTGTCTTACTAAATAGAAAACTAATTTATAATGAATTGTTGTAGATCAAAATGTATTTTTCACTGCATTTGACATGTCTGGTCAAGGAAGATATCGTTACTTATGGGAAAGATATTACCGAAATTGTGATGGAATAATATTTGTCGTAGACAGCAGTGACCGTTTGAGACTAGCAGTAGCAAAGGAAGAATTATATTTGCTTTTACAACACCCAGATGTAGCTGGCCGAAAATTACCAATATTGTTTTTAGCAAATAAGATGGATGTTCGCGAAGCTTTGTCAAGTGTAAAAATAGCAACAGCATTTGGGCTTGATCGAATTAAGGAAAAGCCATGGCACATCTTTTCAACTAATGCACTGACTGGAGAAGGATTGCAAGAAGGAGTAGAGTGGCTGACTGAACAACTTTGCCAAACTGTAGCTTAACACAAATTTAACTCTTGATGTAAACTTGAATGAAATACTACTGATATAAAAAAATGTGTCAATATAGTGTGTTAAACTGTTTATATTTTAGGTAATATATTCATACAAACAAAGTATTTTTGTAAATATACATTTAATATTTTTAATTCAATCTTAATATTCTTGATCATAAGAAATCAAGATACATTGAATACAATGCAATAGGCAACAACATGTCAATAAAATAGTGCGAATGAGTTTAATACCATAGAAAGATAAATTTTTATTGGCAGAAGTGAAAACATATAAATGTCAAATTTATTGTTCTCAATACCATTGATTACAGATGATAAACAATAAATTGAATCTTAGCACCAAAATATTGAATTCTAAAGATTTTTTTGTATGATTAGGAACAGAACATTTACTATCAAATAAATACAAAAGCAGGAATATTTATTAGAGTTTACAGAAAAAAAACTGTACCACTACAACCCATGAAGGGTCTTTGGTTCAGTACCTGGTAGAGATTGTACTGTTTCTTGGGCGAGTTTTGTAGCGAGTTGATTTGTCCTAGATCAAGGTAAAGTGCCAGATTTTTCCCCGTTTGCAGAGGCTGGGTGAGATCGAGGAGGGTCCCAGATCCCAAAGGATCCATCCCTGGCCATTCACAGATCAAATAAAATCTGCCAGTAGTTGAATTTGAACCCAGGACCTTTGGAACGCCAACTCAGTGCTCTAGCACTGAGCCACTTCGCATCCTCAGAGTTTACAAATATCATACAAACCAAATTATAAAAAATTGTGATATTTTTTACAATTTGTAACTGGAAGTACTATTTTTGACAGGAGATGAGCATGTAAATCTGAAAAAATAGTAGTTAATTAAAATAAAACAAAAATAATGTATTTAATCAATTAAAAAAAATCAACTAAATCTGATCAAAACAATAATTTTGTCAAATCAATAATAAAATAAAAACAAAACCAGTGAAGACCAAACTGTAATTTTTGGTTCCTCATACTTTATACTATGTGGGACCAAACCTTATATTATGTAATATTTTCATCAGATTCTCTTTCCTTAAATTATTTTAGCTTATTTTAACTTATTTTGATTACATCATCTTTAAACCAGCTCTCAAGGTAAACATTGAAAATATTAGATAAATTTCACAACTAATTCTAAATAAAATAAATCATTATTACAATTTCAAACAAAAAAAATAAATAATTAGTATCAAAACCTAAAATACAACATAAAACATGAGGGCACAAATTAAGAAGTAAAATAAATAATAATCAAAGCTATAAATAATTGAAAACTAAATTTTCTTTGAAAATGAATATTTACAAGGTTTTGAATAGGCTTGGAATTAAAAGGAAAACTTAATTATTATTTTACTTTTTGCATAAGCCAATATTGAATCCTTGGAGGAACTTTCATCAGATCATAGTGCAGTCCTCCTTTTCTTGCAATCAAGTTTCACTCCTAAGCCTTCCCCTCCCAAATTGATTACAGAATATGTCAATTGGGACGATTTCTGTTATGACTTGGAGGACAAACTGGACTTAAAAATTTCACTTAAGGCAAGACAAGACATTGATACAGCCATAGAAAAACTTACAACATCAAACAGAAGCAGTTTACATGATAACATCACAAATCATACAATTAATAACTATCAACAGACTGATTTGCCACAGCATATTCGTATCTTATTAAGTAAAAAACGCAGAACTCGATATCCAGCAGATAAAACTATCTATACAAAATTAACTAACAAACTAAAAGCAGAAATCAAGAAGCTCAAAATTCAAAATTTAATTACCTGGACTGAAAATCTTACAACCACCGACAAAGCATTATGGATGACCACCAAAAACTCCAAAAGTTCAAAGAATTTAATCATCCACTCCTTACTGAATCAAATAACTGGACAAGATCTGACGGAGAAAAATCACAGTTATTTGGTCAATATCTTTCCAAAATCTTTCATCCACATCCAGAAATCATTGACCCAACTCACATTCAATATATAAAAGGAGATTTAGATGTTCCCCTCCAAATGTTCCTTCCACCCTTCACCCCTAAAGCATTCCATCCTTCAGAAATATCCAACATTATTCACAGATTACCTTCCTGCAAAGCTCCTGGGCACATCATCACAATTCATATCTTATAACACCTTCCTAGAAAAGCCATTCTATTCCTTACCTATTTATATAATTCTGTACTCCGCTCCACATATTTTCCTGACCTCTGAAAATTATCCATTGTAAAAATGATACCCAAACCTAAAATAAACCAGAATACCCATCCTCTTACCGCCTTATCTCTCTTTTTCCTTGCATGGGTAAAATCCTAGAAAAACTCATCCTTAAACGATTGTACCTCATCCTTGATGCAAATCACATAATACCAGATCACCAGTTTGGATTCCGAGCATCCCACTCCACCATTCAGCAATGCCATCGGGTGGTGGATGTAGTCTCCTCTGCATTAGAACGTGGATCATATTGTTCAGGAGTCTTTCTTGACGTGGAACAGGCTTTTGACCGAGTCTGGCATCCAGGCTTTCTCTACAAACTCCGTAAATTCCTACCTCCTACATACTTTCTCATCCTTCAATCCTATCTCACAAATAGAACTTTCCAAGTAAACCATAATAATGTCTATTCATCCGTCTTTTCCCAATGCTGGTGTTCCTCAAGGTAGTATCCTTGGCCCAATCCTTTATACAGTTCATACAGCTGACATCCAGACTCATCCTAATACTACCACATATGCTGATGATACATGTGCATTATCAGTCAACACCAATCCAGTTATTGCATCCCAAAGCTTCCAATCCCTTATCACTGATCTTGAAGAATGGTGTCAAAACTGGAGAATTAAAATAAATTCTCAAAAATCGCATCAAATCACTTTTACCTTACATCGTAAACCAATGACTTTCTGCCCTTCAGTATCCTTTAATAATATCCCACTGGTGCCTGTAGAACAGATCCGATACTTAGGGTTACACCTCAACAAACGATTAACCTGGAATCCTCTTACAAGACTGAAAAGACAAGAAACCGCTCGACGTTTCAGGCTACTTCAACACTTACTAGATAAAACGCTCTAAGATCCCAATTTACTAAAAAAGACTCATCTACATGACCATCATACGACCTATTTGGACTTACGGAGTAGAGCTTTGGGGTTACACCAAGCCATCGAATTCCTCTTGTATCCAATCCTTACAATCCAAAATCCTTCGTAAAATCCTCAATGCTCCTTATTTTGTTAAGAATAAAGTCATCCATAACGACCTTAATGTCCCTTTTGTTGCTGATTTGGTCCGAACCCGGTATCTGTCCTTTCATAACAAACTTCATTACCACTCAAACCCTCTAGTTTCAAACCTAGCTTCCTCTTCAATTCCCGATAATCCTCCGAGGCATCTGAAAAGAAGATGGCCACGTGACCTTCTTAGTTAAACTTTGATTTGAGTACTACCAGTGGGTAGTTTCTCTACTTGTCATTATGATGTTATTATGTATCACTTATCCTGTTTACTTGTTGTATTGTTGTAATAAAGATGTAAATATCAATAAATAAATTTAAAAAAAAAACTTTTTGCATAATTTAAAAACACAATATGAGTCATATATAGCGATTGCAATATTTACTTATTTAAAAAATAAACAACAGACCTTTAATTATTTATTACTTAAAGTAATAGTTAATTATTTATTTTGGCATTTAGATACATCCATCCATCTAATGTTAATCTCCAAACACTGTAGATTATAAAGATACTGACATAGTAGACGATTTTCCCTCTATGAAGTTAAACCAACGAATTTCATCTACAAAATAAAAATAAATATCTAAAAATTAAATCTGTCATGTTTTGAGAATAAGTAGAGACTCAAATTTAAAAAACAAATAAATTTACTTAAGTTAAATAACTAATTAAATTTATAATTACCTCCTATTATTTAAATATTTTAGCAAACAAAGTTTAAGTGTACTTCTTGTTAGGTGTTTCTTCACATGCCCATTATTTTACTATATTTATCATAATATAGACAACCTAAAAATAAATAATAACAGAAACGAATAAAAAAATTTAAAATACTTTCTTCTATTTTTTCAATATCTAACAATTTACATATCAGATTTAACACTTATTATGAATGTTTTAATAAAATGGAACTGGAATAACAATAGTTAATTTATATACTCAAAAGTCAGTAAATATATCAATAGGACATTATAATATATGACAATCATGCATTTTAGGAATGATTTCTTCCAAACATTTCATTTAATGTTAATCAAATATATAACATTTCACATATAATGTCCTTTTACAAAATACACAAAGAAAACAGTGGGAGAAAAAAAACAACGTACAGATTAAATTCATACCATTTAAGAAATAAATTCCACAAAGAAAAAGTGGTACAGAAAGAGATATAAGTTTCATTTTGTGTTCACAACATTGCTCATCAAACTGAAGTTCTATAGTTTCAGAAAAAGATTCGTCCCTGATAAAAATTTTATTCTCAAAAACAGTATACTCTATCAGAAGTAACTTGAACCTCTCATGATTCTGAAATAATACAAATGTTGCTATCAGTAATAGAGAATATGAATTTATTCCATCATTTCAACAGCAATATCTTAAAATTATATAATATAACATTTCACATATAATTTAAAAATAGTAAAATCAATCATCGAATAAGATCATTCAAACAACATAACTTAATCAATGCAAACAAATTAGAAATATATGCACATCATATGTAAACAGATGATGTATAAAAATGTATAAAAATAAGTTTAAAATGAAACAGAAAAAAAAAATTATTCATGTTTCTTAATAACTTACTATTGAGACAAGTATTCATAAATATAAAATAACATACTGTGCTGTTTCTGATAGCAGAATTTAGTAATGTGCAACTTATTGAATTCTTGGTTGTTTTGGATAAATACTTAATTTTCCAAGAATCTATACAAGGTTCCGCAATACAAATAAAATCATTTTTAAACTTCAATGAGGAATAGTACTCAGCTGCACTTCTGAGTTCACTGCAAGCAAAGAGAAGCCTTATTAATTATTATTATTCACAAATATCTAATAACTAACATATTACAAATATGCTTACTGTTTTACTTTGGAACACATTAATGAAAATCCAAGAAATACATATGAGTTATGCACTTCTAAATTTGAGTTTTTCAGTAAATTATCTGTAAAGCATGATTACAAATATATATTTTGATACAGAAATGTAAAGATATAGATACACATTAAAAACACTCCTATTTAAAGCAACAGACGAAAAAAAAAGTAATTCTTACATCCTGAATATTTAACTAAGCAAAACTGATTCTCAGAATCAACAGTCAACAGTTCAACAATTGTATGATCAATGGCCCTAAAACAGAAACAGATTTACAAAAATAAGAAATTATTTACTGATTTAAGTATCTTGTTTGAAATATAATTTAACTTTAAAGATCTTCACTAGAAATTTAAATTTGATTGGTTAAAACTGCAAACAAAGCATCTATTTTGAAGATCATTTCCTTTTTTATTTTTATTTGAAAGCAGATAATTATATTTGTTATATAATATTTAATGAAAATTATTCAAGAAACTTAAAAATCAACCATTTCATTTTGAAGCAGATGAATTTTTTAAGATACCAAATATAGTTATCAGGAAAAAAGACAACTGAGAAATATGGATACCTTTGTTTGAATATATGCAATATTTTAAGCTCTAGAGAGCATAACCCTCCAAATAATTGGTCAACTATAGCACCAATGACTGTTTTTGAATTTTTTTTCTTTATTACACACATAAGTTTACGGTCACTTGGTCCAATGATTGAATCTGGCAAGCTTATATTTATAGAACCTGAAAAAAATACAGTGAAAAATTCTACAATTAAAGCACATTTGTCATGAAAATCAAATTATTATAATGTTTATGTCCAAGATACAAAGAATTACCTGTTACTCTATCAGAAGAAATTACTTGTACCCTGTTTTCAGCAAAAAGTATAACCCTCATCACAGGTAAGCCAAGCAAAGCTACTCTAAAAATACAAATTATGCATAAATATTCTAAATCAAGCATATTATATAAACCTAAAAGTATTCCTTCATTGTATCCATTATTCAATAAATATTCAATATGTTTTAATATCTTTTTTAGATTTATTATTTTGTATGATCTAATTATTAAGTTTATTCTTTTGTATAAAATACTATCTTAAACATAACATTAAAATGAGGATGTTCATTTTATGTTAATTAAGTTAAACCAGTTTCTAACTAACTTTGCAATTGGTCAACTAACTTTAAACAAATAAGTTAAGAGCTCCGAAAATTATACATTTAGTACATCCTTTAAAATACAGCAATTCTATTTACTTGATCTTTGAAAGAGTCTATGTTTCAGAGATGCAGGTAAACAACTGTTGTATAATATGATTTTCGTTTGACTGAATAATAATGAGCTCTTTACGTCTCCAAAGCCCAAAATCGCAATTAATGGTGTTGATGATTCTCTAGTTTGGCTCAAGGGATATAAAATAGAAGAGCTAATAATGCTTAATCACCAGATAAGTGAGATTATCTACTTTCTAAAACTTTTAAGGACCTACCAACTCCTTGCTTCCATTGATAGATTCCTCCATTGGTGTTTTTTTTTTCATTAGGACAAAGATTCATCTCCATAAAAATGCTTATTTCAACACTTTGAATGAGTGAGCCACAACGTTCGAACCATCTGGAAATATAATAATTGCACAAACCTGTAGTAGATTTTGTTATTGGTCTCGATTTGTGGCTTTCGAATAACCTTTTAAAGACCATATTGGATAATAGACATGCTTTAGGTCTCTTAAATTCAGAAGTAAGATCCCAAGCATTCAAACAATAGAAATGATTTCATTCATTGTCTTTACAACAATCACAAGGATCCACTTAGAGGGTACTCATACTCATACAATAAGATAATACTTACATCACTCACTTGAGCATATATGTATGTATAGACACTCAAATATGTCTACCTTTTTTATGAATAGGACATATAATGTATTTCTTTATTTTCATATAAATATATGTGTGCGCGTGTGTGTGTGTATTGACTTATTGACTAATATAGGTAATTGTTAGTATACTTACAATGGGAAATGGATGACTATAACACTGTTAATTCTTATATCCATGGATAGATGTGAAACAATCAAATAAATGTTTTCTTTAACATGGCACTGATTACTTATTTCTGTAAAAATAAATATTTCGAATATATAAACTTACTCAGACTTAAAATCATTATTTAAACAACTTTACATTCAAACTAAAATATATAGGTACAGTAGAGTCACTGTTAACAGACCTTGCAATAATAGGGAAAAAAAAATAATAAAAGGAAGTGTTTGCTGGAAGATGACACTGCAGGTCTACTGTTTACTACAGATATTGCTACATTGTACTCTGGGATATTTGTTACCACTTTCCCCAGATCAGTTTTCAGGTTCAGACCATGCATCTGAGTACTGCAATTAATCATAAATGAAACTATTGTGGATTGTACACATGGAGTGTATGACACAAAGTTCAATGAAATTATGATTATTAAATATTTTATTTGAAAAGAAAAGATATGACCAGGACTGGGACCCGGGTCTCCCACCTGTCCGTGGTGGTGCTTTAACCATCTCAGCTATCCTGGTTCGCTTCTTGGTCATATCCCTTCTTTTCACTGATCCTATATCTCCTTGTTCTTGCAATTTGCGATGTATATACGGGGAGAATGTTAATTGAACATTACTTTTATTTTTTATTCTCCCTGTGTAAACATCGCAAATTGCGAGAATGCGGAGATATAGGATCAGTGAAAAGAAGGGATATGACTGACCGAGAAGCGAACAAGGATAGCCGAGATGGTTAAAGCACCACCACGGACAGGTGGGAGACACGGTCCTGGTCATATCTTTTCTTTTCAAATAAAAGATTTAAAAAATTATATCATATAACAATAAAATCAATTATGATTATTAAAGTATGAGGTAAAAATAGTTGACTGGATGATCTAATGTAAAGGAGATAGTTGGGGGGTGCCGTCAATAAGAACACTGAATAAGTAATAAACTTATACGTTATAAACTTGAAACGTCGGCACATAATTATAAGTTTATTACTTATTCAGTGTTCTTATTGACTGCACCCCCCAACTATCTCCTTTACATATGATTATTAAAGTTTGGAATAATTATTTTTAATAAGCTAATCAATTTTTAAAGTATGCAAAGCCTACAATACAGCTGGCATGATGCCACTATTTCCAATCTGAACAAACATAGGGTTAATTTTCTGCAAGAATGACTGTTACTAATATTTTTCTCATCAAAGATTCTTGTTTCATTTTATACATGCTAGTATTTAATCTAATTTCACTATGAAATACGACAGATACAATGAGTAGGGAGTTTCTTAACAATGACTGACAGATATGTGATCATTACGTATGTAGATGCATTGTTATTTTAATTGTCAAAATAATGCATAATGAAATACTATAAACATTTATAAGTATTTACTTTTTAATAGTATTTTATACAATGGGATTTTAAGTAGATATTGAAGGTATTAAGAGAAAAGTGTAGGGAGGTGGCAGTCACATGGCTCAGTCTTTGGACCACAGGTAGCCAGTAGACTGGCCCTCCAGGTTGGGTGAACAACACATTTACAAAACATTCTTTTTAAAAATATTTTTATAAATATAAAAAAAAAAAATCAATGCTAGTCTAATCTATAGATGGAAAGTATTTGTAACAAGATAATTTTCTAGAAAAAATACAGTTTTATGTTATTGATTGATATTTTATGAATGCTAAAAATTAAAATAGACTTATCACAAGTTATTATGAACATTGAATTAATAAATAAAGCAGTGTAATTTGTTTGTACTGTATAAGTTCGTGTTTTATGAAAAATCAAAATACTCTAATATTTTATTCTTTAAAACAATGCATATTTTAATTTGGACATTTATAATTATTTTAGGCTCCAATGGATTGAGGCCCCTCTACGCTAAATGGCACAAAAGAGGTAGCGAAAGAAAAAAAAAAAAACTTATTTTTTCATTCCTTTGCATTGTCTTTTATATATCTTAGGAATTAAATAGTTATAATAAGGAAATGGTTATTAAAAAGAAGCCATCCAATCACAAGGTTAAGGAAACCCACTATTTGTGGAAACTCCTGTTAAAAAAAAATTACAGATGTTTAACAGTTATTTGTTAAATTAACAGTTATTTTACAGATATTTAACATAATTGTACATTCCCTAACACAAAAACAATAAAAATGTCATATAAATATTTTGTAGTGTTTTTATTATCATAGGTGTTTCAAAATCTATATTTTCTCATTCTTCTTATAACTGTTTCTATACAAATTCTTAAGCTAGTGATGCTTGTATAATTGTTATAGGACCGCAAGAAATAAGTTATCGAACAAGATTTTGACCTTTTAATTGAGAAATGAAGTAATTCCTTTGAACCTCAACAGCAAACTAATTATGGTAATGCCTCTGAGAACAAATATCTAATCAAAATGTAACAGTAACGACTAACGAAGTCATCTAACTTCAAACCATTTAGAAGAGATGGATACTGATACACTATTCTTTAATTTGTAGAAGGTAATATTTAATATAACATATGTGGTAGCTCGGATTACCATCCCTGGTTAAAGTATTGAGGTGACTTGTTAACAAAAGTTCTACTATTATGTATATCAGATATAAAATAAAATATACTTATAGATTAGCAATGAGACCAGAAAAAATCATTCATGTAATAAAATCTAGATATATAAATAACAAAAAAAAAATATTAAAACAATAAAAACGCTTATTAATGAACATCACAGTGGCAAATCTCAATTTCATGATAACTCATTTTACACCCACACTCTATTAATAAAAAAAAAAATCATATAAAAAATTGATTACCTTCAATATTTTGAGGTTTACAAGAGATAATATAATTATTTCCTTCAAAGTAAATATTCTGGATAATCAATGGCTCAGAAACGAATGCTCCTTTTGGTGCTCTCAAACCAACTTGTATTTCATAAGAAAGTAAATTTGCTTCTTTCTTTAATTCAGATATAATATGATAAGATCTTTGCAATAATGTTCCCCTGGAAAAAATGAGGTTTTTAATTTATCTTACTATTATGTAGGAAGTTGATTGGAATAATTACTTTAGCTGAATCATCTTGTAATGTACTTTTATTTTTATAAAAGGTCTCCCAACATCTATTAGAATAATAAGGAAACAACTTTTCACCTACTTATGAAAAGCTAAGAAAAAGAATTTTAAAGCAGTTAAAGGAAATGACAAATTAATAATCTATAAATCTTTATACATAGGCACGGATCAAATTCTAAAAACAGGGAAAGAACAAGAGATCTTTCAGAAGACAAAAATCAAGAAACAAAGAGATAGCAAAGGGGAAAAAGAAACAAAAATTACAGACACTTTAAATATCCAGACACTTCTTGGACAAAAAAGATAATGGGAACTAAAAGAAACATTAGGGTTAATTAGATAGGGAATTCATGATATAAAAAACTTAAGGTGGAGTTTTTTTTTTTTAGTTCAATAGAACTTCAAAATTGAGAAGCTTAACGCCATAAATAAGTAATATTAATAAAAAATATCTACACAATGTGTGGTTTTTGGCAAATCGAATTTCCATCAATATATCATATTAGAAACGAACTTTGTGATATAAAAAGTTAAGGTGTTTATTTTTTATGAATTTCATTCTTTTTAGTTTTTATAAATTAATAATCATAACTTAAAAAAAATCATACATAATAAAGGTTAATAAGAAAGTAGATACCCATAAAAAATAATCAACAGTTAAAAAAAGAAAACTTTGTGATTCTTTCCATGAGATAGAATGAATGCAGATATTTACCAGAGAGGATTGATCCCAACATTGGTTTGGCACCAAATTTTGAGTGCAGTAATCAGCAAATAAATCAATAAAATTAGATTCTAGCTTAAAAAAAAACAATTAAAAAAACATACTTCTTTGGTGCTTTCACAAGGAACTCTGAATCTGGTTCATGAAGAACAGTTGAACTAATCATATTATTACTTATGGTTGGAGAACAAATAGGGTCATTATATTGATGATTATTTTCTTCTGAATTTCTTGTTGCTTCCATTTTTTCAACTGTAGTTTCTATAATCTAAAAAAAGAGAAACATTAACAGTATCCCATTCTTAACTATTAAATACAGAATGATTGATTCCGTTAGGATTTCCAATAATGGCTATCAAACAATTTATAATGGCCTAACAGCATAGAATATGTATGGCATGGAATATTACAGTAATAAATAAATATAAATATCTAATAGAACCTCTTGTTACAAATAAAGAAATATTTGTTCAAGTTCATAAGAATGATTATGCAAACACGGATAAAAAATTATTGAAAAAGATACTTTTTATTAATGAATATAGAACCAAATGGAAAAATAAGCACAAACCCCAGATTTATCCTAAACAATGAAAAAAATTCATCATTTATCTTTTTGTACAGGATAACATAAATGCAGTAAAATTTAATACTCAAAGAGCTGGGAAGAGTATTAATGAAAAATGTTTCTTAGATTCAATATTAATTAATGGTGTAAATAAATAATAAAGCATGAGGGGAGAAATAAGTAAATAATTAAGCAGATTAAGTTCATGCCATAAAATGGAGATAACTTGCAACAGTATGAGATTGTCTGTGCTCTTGTAAGTTTAGATTGTGAAAATTTAAGTGTTTTTTTTTCTTTTTGTTTTATAAATATAAAAACCCTTTTTTGTCCAGGTAATCATTTATTTATTTTTCTTTATATGTATACGTTTCGACCCATGTGGTCATTCTCAATACATGTTTCCAATCATCATTCAGTACAGTAGATTTCGATCCGCAAAATACATTTTTCTTGGAGACCAACATTTAAATAAAGAGAGAAAAAGAAGTAATAATAAACGTAAGGAATAAAAAGTACTTTTTATTTACAGTAGCTGACTATGGGTGACACCACCCAGCCTTCTTCTTCTTCTCTCTTTATTTAAATGTTGGTCTCCAAGAAAAAAATAAGATGTATTTTGCGGATTGAAATCTACTGTACTGAATGATGATTGGAAACATGTATTGAGAATGACCACATGGGTCGAAACGTATACTTATAAAAAAAAATAAATAAATGATTACCTGGACAAAAAAGGGTTTTTATATTTATAAAACAAAAGGAAAATATAATTCAAGTCCAGTACCTTAAACTATTAATTTTAAAGTGTTTTTTTTTTTTTTAATAAGCCAAATAATATTATTTTATAGATTAGGATAAGATATAATAAGAATGAGTTGTAGGGATCTTCATATAGTTGAAAAGCGGAGATTACGTTTAAAAAAGGAACTTGTTTGAAAGCGGAGATATTGTTTGAAAAGCGGATATAAGATGGATATTGGTTAACTAAAAGGTAACAACTGATGATTTAGTGATTTTTTAAAATTATTTTACTTTATTTTTTATCTGATTTAATAACTATTTTATTTTATTTTTTTTATTTCTAATTGCGCTACTTGTTTGCTAAACTTAATTAAATTATTGTTTACTGGGAATTAGTAACAACATAAACTGATTGACTAAAAATCAATAAAACTCTTTGATTTTAAACAAAAAAACGGAGCATTTCCTGTAAATAACATTCTGATGTATTCATGGAGAATTTACTTACAAAATAGATTAAAAAGAAAAACTGTTGCAGTAGATTGTTGCTAATCTATTGCTACAATTTAAAAATACAACGAACTTAAGCATAACCTGCTTCTTGAAATTAAATAAACTCCACATTAGCAAAAATTGGAGGAAATTGAGTTAAACTGTTAGGTAGAGTGTAACTAAGTATTAAATTAACTAAGTCTTTGCCTTATTCTAGTTAAAACTGAGATAGTAAAACTGATCTTAAATGAAGCATAGACAAAACTCATATTGATCATAAATACAATTAATAAAATTAATTTGAATAAAAATACCAATGCACTGTTGTATGAGGTCGAAGTGAAGTGTGGATCTCGTTCAGAACTATCATCAATTTCTGGACCATCAAATTCAATATTTTCTTCTTGTTTCCCTGTACAAAATTAATAAAAGATTTATAAATAATTCAAATGCATTATATTTAATTATTAAAATAATTCACTTTAAATTTAAAATTAAGAAAATTATATAAAAATACATATTGAGTAGCTACTGTGGCCTTTGATGTAAAACTTCACTCCTTAAAATAGCTTAATAACAATATATATATTTATATATATATATATATATATATATATATATATATATATATATATATATATATATTAAAATATATTTATTCAAATTTACAACTGTATACAGAATACATCAAGTAAATATAATGAAAGATAAATCATGTCCAGAGAAAAAGGCAAGTAGAGAAACTACCCAGTGGTAGTACTCAAATAAAAAGTTCAGCTTAGAAGGTCATGAGACCATCTTCTTTTCAAACGCCTTGGAGGATTACCAGGAATTGAAGAGGTTGCGAGGTTTGAAACTAGTCAAAAATATATATGAAACAAAAACATTTTTTAACTTAAAATTACTGTATTTATAGATACTCACTAATTTTAATTTATGATATTGTACCGATAAAAGGTATTCTTATCTAGTCAGTATTGTGTGGTAATTGTTTTTAGTGAATTCCTAATGCTATTATAAAAAGTTATAATTGTTACCATTGTGGTCCAAAGCAATATATAATTGTTTAGAGCAAATCAACTTTATAAAACTGCTACTTTCCTAAATTTAAACCTACAATTTATGGTATGCCTGATGATGAATTAAGTCTAAAAATTGCTATAAAACATAGAAAATAGGTAAATTAATTTCAGCTTTATATAGTATACTTTATTTATAACTTTTTTGACCTTAATGTAAAACTAAAATAAACAGCCAATATATTTTTTTTTTGCCTTTTTGTAACACCCTCACAGTTCTTTATAATAGCATATTAAAAGAAATTTATAAATATTTTGACTAATTGTTTATGAGAAAAAGTGGATTTGAGGGGATATTGACAGAACTGAAGCACCCACCTGACTTAGCTTCTTCAATAGAAAATTTTGAAGGACTTAAAGAAACATTTGGCTGGTCACATGTCTTTGAAAACAGATTGCTGTCGATCCCAGATATGTCTACAGTAGAATCTTGGGAATAAATTATGTCTTCTTGACTGCAATCAAAATCTGAATGATCTTCGTTATCTGGAAATAATATTAACGAAATTAATAAAAAAAAGAAGGTAAAATTAACATGTAATTATTCAGTAGTCAATGAATGTCTTTGTCAAGCACTCATATTAAAGATACAACATAACAAGAGTAAATTACCTATAATGTCAAATTAAGTTTGTCAATGAGTTTAAACCAATCAAAATCAAAATTGATTGCTCTAATGTAAATGTTATAACCATTCAAAATTTAGATGAATATTCAATTTTATTTAGTAATCAATATTAAAACAATTTTGTATTTATAATAGAAGAAAATTTTTCGATACCTCTCTAAACTGGAGTTTACAGTCTTCACATCAATCTTCTTACCTAGGTTCATGTCTAACAAGAGAGTTTACCCATCAGTTAATCATAAATACACAATAAGGATTCATTTATGCCCATTTCAACAATTGCCACGCTATTATGTCAATTATGTTAATAGAGTACACTGTACCTCATTTTGTGTTATGAATCATTTCTTTCTTTAATAAAACGGTGAACACTAACTTTATTTTATAGAATATTAAGGCATATTCTTTTTCAGGATGTCTAAAAAAGCAACTTGAAGAAATTTACTGACATCCATATTTTTAACAATTTTTGCCTAACCATAAAAAAGAAGAAAAAAAAGAATGTAATTGGCCAAGAAAATTCCTCTTATTTAAATCTGAAGTGTGCATTTAAAAAAAAATATATATAAAAGAGCAGCCAGGATTAGAGATGTTACATGCTCATAAGTCGATCAGAAACAAAATGTCACTTTGATAAAGATTTAGCATCAGAGTGACAGGTCACCTTAGAATGATCCAAGGAACTACCAACCATACACCATTTTGTTTCAAAATGTATAGATTTGCTAGAAAATCTTATATATGTGCAACTGCAAATGCTAGCCTTCCATTTTTCTCAAAATGCATGGTTCAAAATGAATCCCAACAAGGACTGCTAAATTTTATTTAGAGGTGATTTGAGGAAAAGAATCTTCACACTCCCATCATTGACACAACAAAAAAAAATAAACCCATTTACAAGACTAGTTCTCAGTACATTCAGGCCTGATGATGGCTTAAACGTTAGGCCGAGCATTGGCACAAAATGAATAAGTTTTACTTATTTGTGTAAAATTCATGGCTAGCACACCCTAACTATTTTCAGATACATGTGGTCAACCATTTCCTCATATATCACTTTTTTTTAAAATAATAATTCCAAAACTTTGAATCAATGTTTTAATGAGATCATGTTATAGATTCCCAGTCACTATGATCAGTCAATATATAAAACAAAAATCCTTTTCAGTTATGTTTAGGTGTTATGGACATTTAAATTTAGATAATTATGTAACAAAACATAATAACAATAAAAATATCTAAAGAAACAACATGAATTGAAAAAGAACTTTAAAAATAATGCATATACAAAAAATGGCAAAAAAAAATTAAAATACAATAACAACAAATTAATTACTTATTTCCTCAAAAAAAAAACATGGCATACAATTTTACCATCATTGCATAGTAATACTGTAGGTCTTGAAGATTCATTATATATATGATTTTTCTTAGAATGCTGATATTTGTTAGGAGATTCCTGAGAACTAATGATCTCTTCTTTATGGGTACAGATATTTGACATGCCATCTTCATCTGAAATCCAAATAGTACTACTAATACATATAATACTTTTAAATCTTGTAACATTTATATTAAAGACTAAATATTTAAGCATCAGTAATTTTTTTCAGGTTTAGATCTTTTGAATAAGTTTAAACTAATATAATTTAAAAAGTAGTCATTTATTAAACATTCATTGTTTGGGCTAGTTGCTTGAAGCCATTTTCTAGCACATTTTGCATAAAAATAAACATCAATGCTAACTTACTGAACAGCCTCCTTTTCATTTAAATTTATTATTATCAAAAATAGAAATGGTTCTCCTTTTTATGAAAAGAGAGATATCTAACAGATATTAATGGTTAAGATTGGCCATTGAAGTTTATTCAGATAGCAACAATTGATGTCTACCAGTAAAATAATTATGATAAATTATACCATTCAATAAGACTTCATTAAACTAACTGGTAAAAATAAATTAAATAACTAGCATACTCATACATTTATTTATTTTATTTAATTAAAATAATAAATAATTACTGCCATTCTAGAGCCATAAAAATCATAGTATAATATTGATTACTCCTAAAAATATAAGCACATGCGCAAAGAAAAAAAAATGCATTGTACAACCCCTCTTCATAGTATTCACCCCTTCTCCTCTTAAGAAATAATCATAAATGAATTTAAAAATTAATAAAAAAAGTTATAAGTAGAATCATCTTTTAAGTATGATGGAGGCTTCCCTAGTCATGACCTTCTACTCAGTGATCCAGGAGGCAGATAAGTCTGTTTTAAATTTTTGGAGAGTTTTTTCATTTATAATCATTTTCTATTTGAATGTCTTCCAATGGGATACTGTTTGTAGCAAGTCTGGTCAGGACTTGATGGCATTTGTGTCTCAGGAATTTTAACATTATCTTCCATATTCAGTTTACCCAGTTCTTCTATCATTAATACAGGAGTCTATTAAACATTAACTCATAAACATTTCTCTTCTATCATGCAACCTCACAAAAGAACATTGGATAATTCCCTTATATATATCCATTTCTTCAATAAAGGGGTAAAAATTGCCAAAGATGAGACAAAAAAAAAAGAATATCTCACAGCTTTCTTTTGTAAAACATGCCAAGGGCTCAGTAGACAAGTGGGTGTTGTTGCTCCGTTACAAGATCTCTGGGGAAAGTTGGTGAATTTTTTTATACAGGGAGGCATTAGCAGCACTAAACCTGTAACCACTACGACCCGTGAACGAGTCTGGGGTTCAGTACATGGTAGAGACTGTACTGTTTCATGGACAACGGTTCTGCAAGTAGGAGGTGACTTGTCCTAGGTCACGCTCAACCGCCAGGTTTTTCCTCCTTATTTTGAGTACCCTATTTTTATAGAGGCTGGGTGAGTCCCAGGAGGGTTTTAGATCCCATATGATCCATCTCCCGCCGCAAACAGACTAAATAAAAGTAACTGCCTGCAGCGGGATTTGAACCAGGATTTCCAGCATGGCTACTCAGTGCTCTTACCACTGAGCCACTCCGCTCCCCAGCAGCGCTAAAGAACACAGAAAAGATCTGAGAGAGTGTAGAGCTTCATTCAGAACAATTTTCCATCTCACAGAATTAAGACTCCCATTTTTTAGTGCCATCTGGATTGTCTTCCAAATGATTCATTATTGTAACTATGATTCAATTATCTTCGTGGTCATTCCCGTATGTGTTGCTAGAAGATATTCCTTATTAAAACAGAAAAAATCTATGTTCTACCAAAATGAAACTTGAGTCCCGATCAAAATTAAATCCTAAACATCGAGAAGAGATGATTAAGCTTAGATGGGACCAAAAAGTAGAAGAAAAATAGAAATCAAGAGAATTGGTCTAAGATAAATAATGGATGCTGGTAAACTTTAGGTTATATAAGGCAGTGGGCAAGGATTCCTAGAAGTCAATATAGAGTCTTTCAAATGTCTGAGAAGGACCTGTTGATTATTTCTAAATTTAAGTTTTTCATTTACACAAAGTTTCTGATTCTCAGAATGAGCTTGAAAAAAACAAATGGGAAATACAGCACAAAAGTAATAAATTATTGGAATAAAGTTCATCAATAAAAATTACAATAATAGGTTTGGTGTTTTTGTACAATGGTGAAGTTTTAATGAAGGTTCTAGGTATAAACAAAAATAAATAAATACAATAATGAGGAAAAGAAGGGAATTTCTATGAAAACTCCCAAGGGGAGAGGAAGAACAAAATATTAACATTTAATTTAGTTTTCTTCTAATCTTCTAGTAAGACACCGTGTTGTTGCTACTGTACAGCCTATTGAAAGTATGAAGAAACAGATAGAACATAAATTTCATACATGAATGGAACATGGATACAATTATATAAATTTAAAAAATAATTGACTGTATATTAACTCCATATCTTGGTTATTATCATGGAAAATTGATTCAAACAAACTATTGGATTTTACCTTTCTCTTGAAGTACTTTAGTAGGATCTAAAAGTTTATTAAACTCGACAGATTTAATAATACAATTTTTATTTTTAATTGGGATTTCCACAAGAGAATCTTGAGAATAAATTATATCTTCCTTAATAACACTATCATTTAAACTGCCTTCATGACCTTGAACAAATAAAATATGGATATTGAATAAACAACAAATTGTAATAACCCACATATGATACAGATGAATATACAAATTGATATTTAAATAACTAAAATTTGAGCAATAAAATTATAACAATGATCATAAAATTAATGATGTACTTATCAAAAATTGTTTCTAAAAAAAACAACTAATAAATAAATAGAATATAGATAGTCGTATATATATATATATATTTTTTTAAATTAACAGTGTAACCATAATAATAAACTAGCAAACAATATTATACTCATTAAGCATGAATTATACAATTAATTCAAATTAGTTATTAGATTTTACCTTTCTCTTGAAGCACTTTAATAGGATCTAAAAGTTTATTTAATTCAATAGATTTAATAATACAATTTTCATTTTTAATTGGGATGTCCACAAGAGAATCTTGAGAACTAATTATTTCTTCCTTAATATCACTGTCATTTAAATTGCCTTCATGACCTTTAACAAACAAATCATGTATGATATATGGACAAAAAATTGAAGAAAACAAAAAAAATTAAGAATAAAAATTATATCAATGATCTTAATAAAAACAAGTGTATCAGAAGCCAATTCAAGTAAACATTTATTGAGAATGTGTCCAATACTTTCACCTCTGTTAGGCCTTGAAGGGTAGGGTGGCCCAACAATTTTTAATTTACCCTACACCTCAGGGCACCCGCTAAGTTTTTTACTTTAATTGATAGTAGTAATGTGCCAAAATTTCAATGTCCTAGTTGGAGTAGAAGGCTATGCTCAACGTCTCCAAAGTTTTAAAATTTTTGTTATTTTCTTATTTTTTCAGTATTTTTTTATTTTTTTCCAGATGCTGTTTTTGTAAAAGAAATGCCAAGAAAATTTCATTAAAAAGTTGAAAAAATTAGAACTATCAATAGTTGCTTGTGAGGACTGTTTTTATTCAAGTGATTATTCAACTTTTATAGTGAAAATATGACTTAGTCATCACCTGCAACACGTCAAGCGGATACTATATTCTTAATAGGTGTCAAAGATTTAGAACCAATATCTAGATTAAATCAGTTACCAACTGTAAGGCAAGCTCTTCTTAGATTCCATTTTTTCCAACAAGAAAAAAAATCTGTTCGAAATGCAAGTCACAGCACTGTAGAAGAACTAATTTTAGTGTGGCAAAAGACTGCTATCCCGATTAGACTTCTCAAACATTGTATTGATAAGCTTGAAAAATTCCACTCTGAATGGCTTCTGTTGAAAAAAAAATATAGGAAGATTCTCTGATAGCCAAAAGAAACGTGAAACACTATTTCAAGAGCAGCTAGATATGATATTTGATATTCCTCACAATGATGCACTTACTATGTGCAAAGTAGACGAAGACAGAGAGTTTTTAGAAGATCAGAGGACGCAAAGAAATATGATTATTTCACCAGAAGACAAAAATTATAACAAGAAAGAAGAAAGAATTCTTCGAAGAAAAATTAAAGAACAAAAGATTAAACCATTATGCCTCCAACCGAGAATATTTAAGATTCAGAAGACGAATCACCAGAAAATTCTGATTCAGCCAATAATACATCAGAAAAGGTGTATAAGCCATCATCATTATCATCCCTAAAAAGAAGGGAATCCCAAACAGACTCGCTGACTGAACCAATTGCAAAGAAATCTTTATTTTCCACACATGTAACTAACGCTTTATATCGCAATAAGGTTTCTGATAGGGAAGCCTTAAGATTAATGGTCCCAATTGCAGCAGCATTGGGACATGACCCTAGTTCGTTGCCATTATCTCGAAGCACTATCCAACGTAAAAGGAAAGAAGGACGAAAAGCTGTGGTTAAGGAAATAAAGCAATCTGTTATTTTCAAAGATCCAGTTATAGTTAATTGGGATAGGAAGATTCTTCCTGATATTTTGGGCAATGAAAAAGTAGATCGTTTGCCAGTGTTAGTATCTGCAGATGGTAAAGTGAAACTACTGAAACTGCTTGGAGTGCCAAAACTTGTAAGTGGTACTGGTGCAAACACAGTGAATGCAGTTTATAATGTTCTAACTGAATGGGATTTGGAGAACAAGATAGTTGGCATGTGTTTTGACACTACATCTGTTAATACAGGATTGAAAAATGGAGCTTGTGTTATGCTGGAACATAAAGTTGGCAAAGAATTATTATGGTTAGCATGTAGGCTCCACATTTTGGAGATTGTTCTCAGTAAGGTATTTACTCTCTGTTTCGGACCATCCAGTTCTCCTGACATTTCTTTATTCAAAAGATGGAAGGCAGCATGGCCTTTTATACACCAAGAAAACTATAAACAATTGGAAGAAGCTCCTGGCAGAGAAAATTTAAAGCTCTCTGCAGTTAATGCTTTATTATTTGCCTTAGGAAGGAAAAAAATTCCATAAAATCTCATCTTTGGTACTTCTCGGATGAGTTAGTTGGCTTAAGTTTATTCTCAGATAATGTATCAAATGAGGAAAAGGTGAAAATTGTTTAAAAAATGGGGTGTGAGCCTACTGACCGAAAGGTAAGAGGAGATTCGTCACTTATAACTGACCAAGCCATTTTGGCTGATTTTGCCTATAAAAGATCGTTGCAGCTGTTTGACAAGTTGAAAATTAATACCGTTTTTTTGACCACACATCCAAATGAATGGAATAGCAATGAACATTATATTATTGGTAAACAAATCACAAGAAACCTGAATGTTGTTAATGATATAGCTGAGCGCGGTGTTAAACTGTTTGAAGAGTTCAATAAGCTTCTGACAAATGACGAAGAAGAGAAACAGCTGCTCCTACAAGTTGTTGAAGCGAACAGAAAGTGGGTTCCGAGCAAAACGACAAAAAAAGCAATTGTTGAAAGTTTGAAGCCGTCAATTTCAAAGGATTGAACCAGGTTTATTTACCCCAATCACAACTTTCTCAAAATTTTTGTATTATTCTTCAACATTATACTATGAATAAACTAATTTACTATTCCCAGGTAGTTGTACTTAATTTAAAACAACCCTCGAAATTCCAGATTTTTTCACATTTGTTCCTAGGATTACATGCCTTTGAGCACTGTCTTCCAATTGGAATATTACCTTCAAATTTGGCCTAAATACTTGTTTTACCACACATAAAAAAATTAGCAGGTGCCCAGATATGTAAACTAGTTTTGAAATTTTGAGTATATAATATGGGCCACCCTATTGAAGGGGCTGAGTCACACTTGTGCTGCCAAGTTGAGGTTTATTTTCCTAGATTTAGTAGGTTTTATGAAAGCATAAAACCCCTAAAGGCTTCAAAAAGAAGATATATCAAACTATCAATATTATTTTACGATATTCACCCACTTATTCCGCACTGATAATGAAAGGGTAAAATTTTTGATAAAAATAGTAAATAGTGTTAATTCAATGGTGTATACAAACAAACATCACTATTGGCCATCAGGAATTTTGATATGATGAAGGTTTGCCATGCACTTAAAAAGGTAATACAGCATGTTGGAATCTATTTTTCACTCAATTTTCAACTGAAAATGAATCTTAATGATACCTCTGAAACACCAAGAGGTCTTTTATAATTTACATGACAACTCTACACTTGTTGACATTTCTTATTTGTTAGAGTATTGGCTTTTGTTGGCCAGGGACCATAAAGGAGACCTTAGACCAGCTGGATAGATACAATCAACTAACATGTAGCAGAGCTATATGTAAGTGTATGTGGCTAAATATACGCACACATGCACACATATGTATTTTTGGATGGATAGAGCGCAAAATAGATAATAATAGAGCACAGCAAATGGATAGAGCGCTGTCACGGAGAGACAGAGGATCCGGGTTCGAATCCCGGCCGAGGGCATATCTTTTCTCTTTAAAATAAAAAAACACATACGTATATTTGTGGATATACAATGGAGCTTTGATTATCCGAACTAATGTTGTCAGGTGTGGTTCGAATAATCAAAATTCGGATAATCGAAATTCACTAAAAATAAACAAAAAATTTTAATTCTAATTTGTCTTTTAATGAAAGAACCTCTCGTTTTCTTTTTGTTGACATGCTACAATTTTAAAACAAAAAATGATCACAAATGCGATGTACACCTCCCAAAGAATGATTTAAAACTGAAGATGAGCAACCTATTTCCAACCAAATGAATAGGAAGTAATTCAGAGAAACAAATGAAAGTACATAATTAAGTTTACAGTTCTTAGTAAACAAATAGTATTGAAGTCTAAGTTCAATTTTTTGCAGTTTCCGAGAAATGATTAGGGCCCTTCTTATAGAAGTTCATAAAAAAAATCATTTTATTTTTCGTAAAATTGTATTTAATATAACAATAATTTTAACAATTCCAATAAGTAAGTGGATGATCTGATATTACATTTGAAAAAAAAAACAGTTCCGTTAATTGAACGTTCGGCTAATCGACACTCCACTGTATATATCTATTATATAAAATTGTTGTGTCACAGTGTTTGTTACAAAAGTCCTCCGAAACGACATGACCAATTCTTATGAAATTTTGTGTCTATTTTTTTTAAATTTATTTATCTTCATAAATTGTACGTTTATCTGGTTTGTATTTTCTTTATTTTCTTGTATATGAAAAAAAGTAGAAAACAATTAAGAATTGTACTGTAGCTTTTAAGTATGCATTTTAAACAAACAAATTTTAATGTACATTATGTCCGATTGGATTGATCAGTATGCTGTGTATTAAGGAAATCCAATATAATTGGACAGCACTGCTGAAAATAAAGCATTTCTCTCTCAATAGGTCTGAGAATAGGATGTAAACTATTTTTCATACCCCTAAGATATATGTGTCGGCCATTATTATTGATTATGCATCGATCGTAGCAGTGACGCTTGATGATGCTGCATTTTTAATATGTTCTAACGGCATGTCTGAATAGTGTAAACCCAAGTTGGCAACCGAAAAAACGGACGGGAATACTTTTGGTGGCCGAAAAACTTCAAAATTTTCGGAGTTATTTCACTTTTTGGCCTATATCTCTTAATTGGCGCGTTTTAGGCAAAAACACAAATAGCTATTTTTTAAGGAGATTAAATTTGCTACAATTGGAGCCCAAATGCAGCTCTGTAGGTCTAACAGATCCTGAGTTAAGTTCCAATCATATAATAACTAACTGGAATCTTAGCTCTATCTAATATATAAAATTGTCATGTCACAGTGTTTGTAACAAAACTATTTTATTTTAATTTTTTTTCTATTTTTATTTTAAGGAAGAAATAGTTGGGGGTGCAGTCAAAGAAAACACCAAAATAAGCATAACTTATTTATTATGTGCCGACGTTTCTATTATGTGACTTGATTCTGAGCTCGCCTAGCTGCCTCGTGTTTTATTCGCCCTGAAGATGGCCTACATTGTAGGCCGAAACGTCGGCACATAATAAATAAGTTATGCTTATTTTGGTGTTTTCTTTGACTGCACCCCCAACTATTTCTTCCTTAAATTAGAAGATACAGTCGACCATTTCTTCTCTAATATTTTTATTTTAAATTATTTTATTTTTTTATTTTCATTTTATTTTAAATTTTTTTAATTTAATTTTATTTTTTATTTATTTTAATTTATTTTTTTCTATTTTTTTATTTTTTTTAAAATTTATTATTTTTTATATATTTTATTTTAATTTATTTTTTTTTATATATTTTATTTTATTTTAATTTATGTTATTTTTATTTTATTTTATTTATTTTTTTATTTTATTAATTTTAAATTATTTTAATTTTTTTTATTTTATTTTTTATTTTTATTTTAAATTATTTTATTTTTTTATATTTTATTGTACTTATTTTCTTTTTTTTCCTTTTTAATTTATTTATTTTTAAGTAACCATAGCTAAAACATCGAAAGCATCTCTGGGGAGATATTTTTTCCCATACCCGGCTGCTTATCCATCCAACTCGGATACTCCCCACTCTTCTTTTCTATCAAATTTCTTGCTAGTTACGGCAGCATGACTACCACTGTTTGTGTGTCACTGTAAGCCTTGCGAAGAGACTTTACAGTGGAAATATCAATATTTTCCACACCATCAATTTGAGTTCGAAGGGCATGAAGGACTTTTTCAGCCATGGTCAGTTCATCGAGGTCCCTCAATTCGAATGCAACGGAGTCTCTCTTGCACTTTACCTCCGCTTTGTCAGCCATTTTCTCTGCTATCGCAGTATGAATTTGCTCTGTCTTTTGTTGAGCTTTCCTATGCAATACCAGAAGGAGACAAGTGTTACACTTCCGTATTTTTTGGACATTATCACCAATGCTCTGGAGGTCAGGATCACTTTTTATTTTTCGCAGAATATCTGCATCGTCGAGCCCTGCTTTGCCCTGACCATCAGAGCATCTGGGCGAGCAGGTCTCATATTCCTGCTTATTTTTTGTTTAATTGGCTTTCTTTTCTTTTTCATCTTGGCCTTCACCTTTTTCTATTGTCCACCGAGCACCTCTCTTGGATTAGTTTCAACTGTAGTCTTTTTCTTCCTGACCATTTGGTGTTTTTGTCTTCTCGTCGGTCTTCCCTCGAATACCTGAAGTTTTTTCTCGAGATTCTTCATGAAGAGCTTGCAAACTCGACCTGGTCTGAGTTCCCAAGCTGTTTCCTTGTAGTGCCTGTTCTGGGCTTTCGTCTATTCTAAGACAATTGGTCTTGTTATTGGTATTTTTGGCCTTCTTGACAAAATCGTGAAGTTTACCAATTTTTTCTCCGAACAATTCCCACAATTGCTTCCTTTTTTCATCACTTGCAGTATTAGTTACTGGAGTGGCCAAGTGATCCACTACTGCAGCACTGTGGTCGCTGGATAACGACACCTGAGAACCCGCATTCTCAGACGCCTGGGGATCCGACACCCTGCACCCTGCAGGTTTGTCATTTTTATGTCAATAATGGCTTGTTATTCAGGGTGCCTTCCCCTAGTCTGTTTGGCCCGTGAGAGGTATTTTAAGTCCCTCTTGCCCTCTATTTGTAGCGAGTATTCTCCTATCCGCCACCTGGGGACGTACCACATATGGGTTTCATCAGACTCCCACCATGGTATGAATATGTGTGTGTCTGTATATGTATATATGTATATATACACTCACAGACAAATAACCCGACGCACCTACATTTTTACGTAAAAAATCAATACAAACAGGTAAACGGTCAAACTTTTCTTACCTTTTTATCAGGAATATTTCTCTAAGAAGAATAAACGATAAAAAACTCGAACTTTTAATCAAAAATAAAGGTTCACTTAAATTCACTGTTAACAAAAAAAAAAAAGCCTTTATTGCTCGATATCCAAGTCTTTAATAGGACCTGCCAAGGGACCTCCAAGAGCTGAGGTTGTACCTGAAGAGCTTGTACGCAAATGGGATCAGATCCCTCATGCAGATTAGAGCATTTTTCTGGTGCATGAAGTAATAACTACAGTTAGCCAGGTCAAAGCAGACTACATTTCAGATGTACTATCCAGTGGTTTCTCTTTCCTACGCAATATTCTTCCAATAGGAACTTTTTTAAGAGTAAAAATAGTTTTGCCGCCTGAAGCTGTCGCCCGCATTATTGCTTAATCGAAGACGGCCGAAGTCAACGTTATGCGGCCAGAGTGCATGGAATTCCTGAAACAACTGTTTGCCGTGCAGTCCAGCGGTTCCGGGAAACTGGTAGCTATGGCAGGAGACCCGGATCAGGCCGTACGAGGGCGACAGACCCAGGAGATGACCGATTTATTGCTGTTCAGACCCTCAGAGAAGGCTTACTGAACTCAACTTGCATTCCTGAGTCCCCACATCCGGCCCTCAACTCACCCCAGCGTAGCGTACAGCACGCCTCAACTTCTGTCGTGAACATGCTGCTTGGACTGTGGACGACTGGGCATCTGTTCTTTTTTCAGATGAGTCCAGGTACAGCCTACATGGTACAGATGGCTGAGTTAGAGTGTGGAGAAAACGAGGAGAGCGATTTGCTCAGTGCAACATAACGGGAAGAGTGGTGTTCGGAGGAGGCTCCGTGATGGGTTGGGTAGGGATTTCTTTAGAGGCTATGACAGAGCTCCATGTGTTCCAGAGGCCAACTCTTGATGCAGTCACGTAAATTACGGACATTCTATAGGAATATGTGGTACCATTGTCCCCAATTTCCTTTTAATGCACAATAATGCTCGGCCACACGTAGCACAAGTAGTACGGGACTACCTGAACGAGGTCGGTGTCCAAACCTTGGACTGGCCAGCTCGCAGCACCGACCTCAATCCGATTGAACATCTTTGAGACCAAAGATGCGGCGACAATTGAACCTGCCAAGGGACCTCCAAGAGCTGAGGACTGCTCTGGTACGCAAATGGGATCAGATCCCTCAAGATCGTGTTGCCAACCTCATTAGAAGCATGCCTAGAAGAGTCCAGGATGTCGTGTGGCCGAGCATTATCGGGCATTAAAAGGGAATTGGGGCCAATGAACGGGGCCTATGGTACTACCTATTGCATCAAGGGTTGGCCTCCGGAACACATGGAGCTCTGTCATAGCCTTTAAAGAAATCCCTACCCAAGGGGCATAACTGTAAAACTGTACATAAGCACACCACCCCTACATCTATTTATGATTACTTGGTTTCTCTCAACTCCCAGGACAGCCTGTCAAAATGTATTATGTAATTAATTAAAGTTTACCTTCATCTTGAATTATTTTCATTGGATCTAAATATTTATTCAATTTAACAGTTTCGTTTATGCCTTTTTTAGTTTTAATTGTGATGTCCAGAAGAGAATCTTGAGAACAAATTATTTCTTCCTTAGCATCACTTTCATCTAAATTGCCTAGAAAAGAATACAAAAAACATTGATTAAAAAATAGATAAAATAGGGTGATCAATCACCCATTGAGTTCACATCTGTTTTATTCACGTCAGGTTTATTTTGCATATTAAGAGCAGTAAAAAATTTCTCAAACATAAATAGTAAAATAAGAAATAAATAAAAAATAAGAAATAATAATAAACAGATTCATAGCATAAGTAAGCAAGATTAAAAGATGGACAGTTAAACAAATTAGTGATGGTAATATAGAGCTAGAGAGGAGTCTTAAGGGCTAGAAATGTTAGGAAAATTACAAAAAATGGTCACACGAATGAAGCAGAATTTTCTATTAAAAAAAAAAAAAAGTACTACAGAGTTAATAGTTTTTATAAACTGAAATTAAACTTTTATATAAGCATTTGTGAGACAAAAAAGTGATGAATCTGATATATTTTTATACAGATATATACTGCAATTTCATGAATAAAATAAAATACATAAAGCTAAAAGAGATCCCTTAAAAAACCTTTACCAATGGTATCTGATGGATCAGAAGTTTTGCAGAATGCTTTGAATGAAAGTTGCTCTTCATCCTCAACAGAACTATTGCCAGGAGAATCTTGAGAACATATTATTTCATCTTTCATATGGTATAATTCTAACTTCAGTTTACTATCTGAAATATAGTTAGTTATTTTTTAACAATAGAAAAATAATTTGAAAAACTATGCTAAGGCCAATCATTGACCATAAAATCAAAAATTGAATTACTTTTGTAAACATTTAAAACAAAACAGAACTGAGGCTAACACAGAAAATACATTTTCTAGGGTTGAACAATACAAAGAAATACCTAGATTTAATTTGTCAAACGGTAAAATTAAACCTCGCGATATTAAAATTTCGCATTTCCATCCATTGGTTTAGAAATAGATTTACAGCATGAGAAGGATTGAGAAGAAGGGTTGGATATATAAATAAGCAATAACATAATTCATCTGTACAAAAAAAAAAAATAATAATAATAATAAAAACAAATGTATCTTAAACCATACCTTCTTCAGAAATTATTTCAGGACTTGGTGATTTAATTAATCCTGCAGTTAGAGCTGCATGAGTTGGGTTATAGTTACATTGATCTAACTCAGATCCAATGGAAACACCAGATTGTACAAAATTTTCTACAAGATCATGAAAATTTAAAAGCTTATAAAACAACGGTAAAGTTCAATACAAATATAAACAAAAAATATAATAAAAATTACTAATACCATTTAAGCTACTTAATTTTTTTACAGATTTCTGCTCACGATTCTTGTCAGAAACATTAGTTTCATTCGTTGACAATTTTTTTCTTTTGAATCTTTGAAAATGACCTAGGGAAGAAAGAAAAAAAAAGTTTATATATATATATTAATATAATATATAACAAAAATTATTTGTAGGCTTTAATCCACCAAAAATGTAAATAGCTATTGATGGAAATGAATTATAAAGGAGAAAAGAAAGTGTGGAATTATTGAGTATATATCAATTGGAATAACGATTATCATTTAAAAATACAAATAGTATAACTCCGGAGTGGTGCCACCTTATCAATTCATAGCGCTAAAGCAGTGACAACTTCCACTGGTATGGGGAAGTAGTACATAAAGCAGTTAGGGCCAGATCTTCACTAAATAAAACCCTCATTGGAGTTTGTATGTCTAATCATCGAGCATAGTGAATGGAAATCGCCAGCTATGATCAAATCAAAGTGATAGCAAGGGTCTGACCTCAACTTGAAATGAACCTTAGGTTTATAACTAGACAGTAAACAGTAATAATAATTTTAGATATCATAATATAAAATTTTAAATAATTTTTTAATTACACAATTTTACAATTAAATTCAAAGTAGTTAATCAATAATACAGTCTTATAGCATTGATAAGGTGATCCCACTCTAAGATATACCACAAAAATGTTTATTTTTATTTTATTATTAAGTATTATTAATTATTCACTTAATGATTTTTATGTCCTTGGAAAAAAATAGAAACAACAAACATTAATATGAAAATCCAAATATCAACCAAAAGCTCTAAATTTATCACTTTCAAAATGCTAAGATATTTTTAATCAAATTACCTTCACTACTGACAAATACGTTGCTATTTGTGGGGTGGATGTCCAGAATAGGTTTTTGAAGCAACAATTTCCTTTAAATGAAAAATTTAATAAATTAATAGAAATGAAGTTTTCTAGTGTTCTGCTAATATTTACCACCAGTGGAGAAGTTTTGATAACCATCATTCATAAAAAGTTTAGGGCCAAGTTATCAGCTAGTCACACAAGTGCTCTTCGACTTATTCATTTATAGTGAATGCTGCTTATTACTTATTATTATTACTACAATTTCTTTTTTATTATAGCTCTACAATCCGGTTACAGGTCTTGCCCTCCTCCAGCTGCTTCCTCCAAACGTCAAGGTTTTATTCCGATGCCATCCAATTCCAGCCCATGGTGAAACTTTTTGTTTTTAAGTTTAAAAGAATCCTTTTAGAGGATGAAAATTTGAAAGCAATGAAGAAGACAAGGAGCACGTGTGCATATGAACAATTCACCCAGAAACTTTTTATGAACAAAGAATATACAAGGCTCTAAATCAATGACAAAAGTGTGTAGATAATGTAGAAGACTACACTACTACCATTTATATTAGATTCATCCTCATAAAAAAAGATATAACATTAAAAATCATTCAAGCTCATGCATGAAATATATTCAGTAATAACCTTTATACCTCTTGACAGAAAATTTGTTTTTGCTTGATGAAGATAATCCAAGGGTAGATAAGGGATTCTTTTTCTCCGAACATTCTGGAGAGCTGGTATCAGCAATTTCTTCTTCATAAATCTGGAAGTATTAATAAAAAGTAAAATTTGAAGTATGAATGAAATTTTAAGACTAAGAATGTGTTCTCTCGTATCTGAAAATTAAGTACTTCACAGCAGATACAAACTGTTTCAAAGCGCTATTTGTGTTACAACTGTCCCAGATTTTCACAACTCTTAGAAGTTATATCAAAATTCAACCTCTTGCTATGAGAAATACCACAAGAGCCACTGAATAAACACTATGATAGAGAACACTGAATATGATAGAGTGAAGGAATAATATAAATGAATCTTATCCATCCTCTAAGGGACAACACAAAATTCTTCTTTTTAATCCTTTTTCCAAAAGTCGATTTTACATGCAGAAATAACTTTTATAGGAGTAAAACAACGGGCCTCATTAGAGAAACAACATATACCTTTTTAGTAGGAGTCATAATTTAGGAACAATACAAATTACTACATAATGGTTTATTATTTCCAAATATTTCTATTCCAAAAATATCTGGTGTGTACATTCTCATGACTTTCCTTCTTACTAAGGTTTAGATTCTAGAATACCAAATTATCTTTCAGATGAAATATATATGTATATATCTTTGTGTGTGAGCATAAAAATATAATATAGTTTTGTATAAGTGTTATTACAAAACTAAACATAGATTTTCTGAGGAACATATACAAAATACTTCATAAAATATACCTACTCATTTAAGCACAAAATTAAGCTAAGAATAATGACAAAATATAAAGTTATGTCTTATTACAAAATATAAAGGCAAAAACCAGAAATTTCTCTAATCTAATATGTCTTCAGAAGCAACAAAATTAAAATATTTAAATCTCTTATAACTTCAGTAGCCACCAACATAGCAGAAACTTGGAGTTTGTTCCATTAGTGATCACTGTAAGCTGAGAGTGCCCGAAAGAAACTGTACCAAAGCAAGTAAGATAGATTGGAAGAATATCTAAACAGAATGAAGAGTGAAATCGTACAGAGGAAAAAAGAGCCGGGTAGTGATTTTACAGAAGGGAGTGAATAAGCAAATAGGTGCACGACTGTTTTGATTTTTTAAGTGCAGTTACATCATAGTATAATTTAAATATGATAAAAACTTCAATGCTTTAGAGTTTATTAAGCAATATTAAAATTAAATGAAAACTATTAATTAGTTATTTTAGAACAACTACTTTTTTCCAGCAGAACCCAACATTTACAATTATAGTTGATTTACTTACTATGTAAACCATACAACAGAACAGTCAGTAAACTAAGAACAGATATTAAATAGAAACAATAATGGATCAGATAAAGTTTATTTTTTAAAATATTTAAAACAATACCGAAAAACATCAGTAAATAATGTTCAAGTTAATGATTATTTAAAAAAATAGGAATGAGTGGCATACATTTTTGATAATTTTATATTAAATTAAAAACTATATATATATTTAAATTACCTCTCCCTGGCTGGAACAATCTAATATACTGAAATCATCATTGTCTTTTTTATAACTGATAGCAGAGCCACAGAAATTCATGATGTGAACTGCAGTTAAGGTGATTAATAATTAAGTCACCATTTTAATGACACAATTTTGTTGAAAAATGACCTTAAAAACAAAAACAAATTTATAAATATATATTTCTTGGTCAACACATAATCTGATAATCAGAAAACAAATATTTCAACAGATAAATTGAATATTCAAGATTTGGAGGGAACTGTCGTTTCTTATCACCAAAGATGTAGAATGTTATCTTGTCGTTTTGTCAACTACAACCTGATTAAAATTTTAAAAGCAAGCCTGATTTCTTCACCTTATTGTGGCATGCTGCAGTAGGTTCTTCTAAAATTATTAAAAACAATTTCATTATTACATTAGTTAATATAGTAATTAAATATAAATCATAACATTTAATTACTATATTAATTAATTATCGAGGAGCTTGGATGCATTTTTGTGGCTTGATGTTTTCGATTTGATTTTCAACCAATCGAAAATCAAACAAGCTAAGCCTCCGCGACATATGTAGCTCGCCCATATTATTTGTGGGTCCGAGTCAAATCATTACGTTCTGTTCTGACTGCATTACCCGTGTTGGACAACTGTAATTGCAATTTCGTGGGTTCTCGTTCGTGAATTTATGCATTACTTCGAATGTTTTTCCCATTATTTACACATATATCCACAATCAAATTTGGAAAAGATGGTGATCTCAGTGATTAATCTTTCTCCAGTTAAAATATTAGACTACTTTACAGTTGAGGATCTGGCCTCAAATATATTTGATGAAAATACACGCTGCAACCCAATACTCAATTCAAATCCCTCAATATTCAAAGTAACGTCATTGCCAAAAAAAAAAACACGTGAGCATTCTCCTTCATAAAGTTTATAATTTTATAATGAATGGGTAATAAAAAAAATGCAATACGATTTTTATCATATTTCAAAATTAAAAAAATGTAGCATAAGTCATCTTAACTAAAGCGTATTGTCAGAGTATTTGAATTGTTATTTCTCCACTACGTAAAAAAACAACTGATCGCATTACTATACCATATAGGAATAGGAAGGTCTAAAGCATTGACTCAAGGCAAGTTTTGATGACCGAAGTAAGACCAAAATTTGAATAAAAATAAAGAGATGTTAAACATGCAACAAATGTGCCAACTAGGAGCCTATAGAATTCTTTTGATGGTCAAAACCTGGACTCCCATAGGACAAACTTCATTTAGACCTTGCAGGCTCACTAAAATCGAGTTTCACAAGTGATGTAGTTGTTTTTATAGTTTTTCTAGATGTGTATTAGATATAGTGTTTATAATCAATGGCTTGACTCGGAAAAAAAAACATTTACTTAGATAAATCACAACAAAGAATCGGCATATCATCTGAATCCAAACAATGTTGTTACAACTTTAGGATAGTTACGCCTATTCCACTATAGATATTCTATAAAACTGTCTAAGAAAAATATTTTATCACAATTTAAAATTTTCAGTAGGTAATTCTTAGTGAAGTTCTGATCCGGAGTAACAGATATTAACATACCTGTATGATACAAAGAAAGGAGTGTGCTTATCTGTGACTGTATTAACTTTCCTGTCTATTGTTGAACTCAGGAATCCAGAATAATGGTGGCATTTTTAACTTTTCTTTTGTTTCTTAATTCAGCGCTACAGTCCTATATGAACCTTGGCTTCACTCGCAATCTGCTTCCAGCCGTTCCGATCCACCATATTCGTCCTCCACGCGACGTTTGTAGAGGTCCTGTTTAACATCCCTTATCCACCTTGTTTAAGGCCGCCCTCTTCTTCTTTTTTCTTGGAAATTCGCCTTCATTATCTTCCTAGTCGTATGTCCCTATGGCAACCTTAGAATATTACCAAGCCAACTTAATCTTCTTACTTAACAAACCTAACTACATATTCAAGCCCTATGAGGCTATCAAGTTACTGCCTGCCATGATTCGACTTCTGGTCTCACCACTTCTCTTGTTTTTGCAGTTTAGTTCCACTTCAAGGTAGGTAAATTGATGAAGAGCTTCGAAACGATGGTTATCCTCTATTAAATCATGTACCCTTCTTCTGGTTGTGGACGTAGATAATACCATATATTTGGTTTTGGCTTCGTTGACAACTAGACGAACTTTCCTGCTTTCCCCATCCGGTTCTACTTGGCATTCCTCAAATGCGCTTTTATGCGCTGGACAATATAGCATTCACATTCGCATAATCAGCATTTTGCGAAGAAAGGTTCGATAGGTTGCCACTCGGAATAATTCTCATGAAGAGCATGGCTGAGAGAGCATCTTGCTTTAGGTACTCAACTTAATTCGATCAAAAGATTGCTTTTAGTCCACAAAAAGCAAGTGGACATCTGTGTTGAGCTTTTAGTGGACGGGTATTAAAAAGAAATAAGAGTTCATTAATATATACTTTTTAAAGAATAATAAAAATTGACGCTTGTAACAGAAATGAATAAATGACTATTGCAAACAACATAAATAAATGAATTACTTAATAAACTGTTCTGTTCGATAGAATGAAATGAATTTATTGATAAAGATTGCTAGCGCATAAGCAAAAGCATACACACTCGTAGGTAGTTCACTAGCTGCCAAGTCCAAGCCATCCATCTGAAAAATTATATCTTTGCCGAATTTTTAGTTGTGCTAGTTGTTACATCCATTCTCCCCAATGACAGAATTACAGAAGCGGGAAGGAAGTCGGATTAGTCTTCCTCGACGGGTCCGGATGGATCTTTCCGTTTGGTTGGCTGAGCCATTCGAAGGCTAGTCGAATGCAGGTAGACGGTGATTTATGCCGTGTTGTCTGCGAGTCCGCAGTTGTTTGGTTAGGTGCTGAGGTGGGTAAGATCTGCTGCGCTAGGTCCTGGATGGCGTAGGCTGGCTTCAGTCGGCCAACAGAGACAGTGTTGCGACAAGAAGGGAGAACTATGAAGGTCTTCCCCCGATGGTCCAGTACCTGATGAGGTCAAGAATTGGGTGGTGTCAGGGGTTGAAGAATTTGTAACAAAAGTTTTGCTGTTACAGGTGCCGACCGAAAGGGCTTCAAATGTTCCCATAACTATCTCGAGAACTCTTCAGTTTTTCGTTGATAAATTTAGAACAACTCGCCAAGCAGGGTTACCCAAATGCCATTTCCGCTGCACTACTTGTATTGTCTTTAAGGCTGCTCTAAGGCCCGGAAGTACTGAGGGAAGCGAATTTGTCTACCTAGGAGCGCTGATGAGATGAGCTTTATGTAAACAATAAGGGCGATTTTAAGAGTCCTGTTCCATCGTTCAATGTGGTTATTGGGGCAACACATACTACCTCAACAAGTGCAATCTGGTAGACCGTAAAATTGTTGTCAATTTAGTAATCGTGCTGGCTGCTAATGCTCATAGCATTGCTCTAAAATCTGCTTTACTACAAAAATTTGGTTCCTAGTCCCTATGTTAGGTTAGAATCCAGACTGATATTCCGAGAAGACCCTTTTGGTGCAAATCTTAAGCTTTTCCATTCTTATGTATTCTTAACAGATTTTATATGTTATATTCAAGAACGTATATAGTTTTGGGACAGGAACTATCTCCTTTTTTAAAACAATTTTTAACTGGTTCAAATATTATATTTTTGATCTATACCTAATTACATGATCCTTCCAGACCCTCAAGAATGCATTTTTAAAGGCTGAAGCAGTGGAAGCAATGATGATTCACGTAGCGAGTACGTACGAGTAGAACGTGAATTAAAGATAACTATTCGGGAACCGGTTCTAATAGGTCAACTTATATTTCAGAAAGTGGATCGTGCCATTTATCTAGGATCTGTTGTAAGTTATCAAACTAAGATATCTCTTGTTTTCATAGAACGAGTCATGAAAACGAACTGGTATTATTTTTGACTCATCAAAAACCAATCCGTCTACCAAATACAGGAAATACTCAATAAAGCTGCACGAAATCTACAAAATTCATGTCCGACCTGACTAGGGATCGGAGATTTGTATCTTCACAAGCATAGGAACCCTCCTCTTTGAATGGGAGATCCTTCGTTATTTTTATATTTAAAGTTTATGCATTTTAAATTTATAATTTAAAACAAGTTTTTTTAAATTATTACAATTTTGGAAGAGATTCTAAGAAAGTTGCCAGACGATGAACCCAACTGGACAAGACCAAGAGAAAGGCCATCATTTAGACAGGATGGTGTTTTCATCGGGGATACCTGAGACTTGTTGAATAGCTGCAAGCAGCGAGCCGTATAAGAATAGTTACCAAGCAAAGGCTATTGGAGGCCAAGGACCACATTGGGTTTTAGTTACGCGAAGTTAATCAATATTTTTAAATAGTTTAGAGACTCTGTATAATCTATTTTTGCTGAATCCGTAACAAGGCAAAGCTTAACTCTCGAGATTTATGGAAGCATCAGATGATTAAGTTAAAAAAATGAATTATTGAGTATTTCAGTGCAAAAAGTAACAAAGAATGGGGAATAATATAAAGTGATTCAGAAGAAAAGAGGCCTATTAAAATGTTGCATCAATATTTTATTTGCTAAAGGCGAATTTTAACTATTACTAAAGTACATGTTGATATACTGACAAAGGGGCGTGGCTTATATTTCGAGTGCATCTATTTAAGTTGGATGAATTACTTGTATTACATCTATCGAAAGATTCCTACTTCATTTGTTTACTTTGTCTGTAAGTAGATAACTGTCATTTGGTCAGATCATAAAAACTGTTAACAAGGTAAACTGTAAATTAAAAATTGGCTCTGCGGACATATGTTTAAAGTACGTTGAAAATTCGTGCTAGAATATTAGTGTTTGTTTCTTATGTTTTGTAGCTATTTGATGTTCCCCTACATGTTTGATTTGAGTTACTTTTATTTTTTGAAAGATAACTTCCTTTATTATTTTCAGCTTTTATGTGAAATTGAAAATACTTGGTTAAAAACCTTACATATACTTCCTGCATTTAGTTATTTGGTTTGAAGAAACACTGATCTATTATATGAATCATCATGATTAATCATTGATGTTTGATGCTTTTGATAGCAGTTATTATTGTCACAACTAGCTACTAAAAGAATCATCTATCTGAGAGCTTGGTTTGAATGTTGGTATATTTGAAACCAGTGTTTGATCTCATATTGCCCTTTATAAAGTTTCGTCATTATTCAGGTTTCTAAATTAAGTTAATTTTTATTTATACAAATGTTTGTTTAATTTAATTTGATTTATACCTAATGATGTGTTCAGGATTTGTCGTCAAATGGTTTAACTTTAGACAAACATTAAACTAATGAGGTATTCCACCGCATACCTTAACTAAATAGTTTGATTCCAGTTAGAAAGTGTCTTATCAACTTAAATTTTGTTTTTATTTTTTTGTTCCTTATTAAGTTATGTGCAATATGACAGTATAAAGGTAATTGCCCAGGAAAAATATAATTTTTTAATGGGACCAATATTTGATAAGAACTTCTTGTTTACATTGAAGCTTTAATGCTAGTAGTAATGAATGTTATGCACGCACTTTTCTGAAAACTTTGTTTAGAAATAATTAATTTCAATTTTAGAATAACAAAATAATACTTTGCAAACTATTTAAGAAAAAAGAAAAGAAATACTTATAGCAAGAGATAAAATACGAGTGATAAGAATCTAGATGAACTTTTATAATAGCTGGGTCCTACATTTATCAGTAGTAACCATTTTCTATTCATTCCTTAATTAACTGCATGTTTGATTACTTTTTGTTCATCTTGTCCAATTAATAAATTTATGAAGTAAGGTGATAATAGTGTTAAAATGTTTTCCATAATATAGGGTATTTGAAAATTTAAAATGCCAAACTTCAAATTTATTTTATTTATATTTTTGGTAATTATTCCACAGGTTGAGTTGCAACAAGTTTTAACTATTTATTTGCTTCATTTTTACTCTTTTCCAAAAATCATGAACTGTAGTACGGAAAAGGAAATGTAATTAGATAGGTACTTGTGTGCTCTATGGGCCCTTGTGATTTGATATTAGATAACACTGATTCCATGAATATTACCTTTAGTAATCATTTGAATATATATATATATATATATATATATATATATATATATATATAAATTGAAAAATGTCTAAGGCAATTTTGGTACCTGCTAGTTATGTTTAAGCATATTTGATTTTTAATCATATGTTTCCTTGTTTATTAAGCAGGTATCTTTGATGGGTGGATCTGGTATGAATTTCATGCAGCGCCCTGCTCGAGGCTGGTTGCACGAAGATGATATTATTAGAACAACAGGAGTTATTTATAATGTTCGGGTAATTTTGTGATTATTTTATATTTAGCGTCTTAATTTTAAATGTGATTTTTAGTCTATAGATTTTCATTTTCTACATATCAGTTATTAAATTTAGTATCTTAATTATATCTATTCCTTAATCATAAAAACAATATTTATTATTACATTTTTTAGTTATTATTATTGTTTAGTTCGGTATTTATTTACTGTGAGTTCTAATTTCTGTTTAATTCCGGGTGAGCGTGTTTACAGTTAATAGAATTAAAACCCCCCTACCCGGAGGCTAGTCTATTGTTATACCACTTCCTGAACCTGTCGGTCACCGCTATTTCTACACCGCTCCTTTAATTATTCCTATTATTTTACACCGCCATTTCCTATTTTTTGATGACCGAATTGAGAGGACCGGTATTGGACGTACGCCACCGCGGTGAGCTCAAACCTACGAGACGTCAGTGAGGGGAGGAGTGTCCGGCAAGATTCGGTGAGTCAGTTTATTTTCATTTCCTTGCCTGATTATTTCCTTACCTTATTGCCATACTGTCCGAGGACGACTTACCGGGTAGCGTCGTATTCCAGTTTAAATATTTTTGTTTTTAATTTAATTTAATTTGGTTTGTTTTTAATTTTATCATTTATTTTATTTTATTTTTCTCTTACTTTTCAACCGCGTTTCACACATACATTTATGGTCCTCCGGGGACCGGATTAATTAATTATTTTCTCAATTCGGAACATTAAAAAAAAAAAAAAAAAGAAGAAGAAAAAAAAATTGTATTTTTCATTTTAATTTGATACGTTGCATGAGCCCCGACGTCGCTGGTGAGAGAGCAGCCTGCTTCTGCCTTATCTACCCCCACCTCGCGCTGCTTCTCCCACTATTACGACTTCGTTCAGTTTCGGAAAGAAGCGAACTGCAATTTTATATAAAATTGATACAATTGATCAAAATTATTTTTCTCTTCAGAAGATAGTAAAATTTTATTAGTTAAGATTTTTTTTTTTTTTTTTTTTTAATTTTATTGAGTTGTACAACTGTAATACATACATCTAGTACAATTGCTATAAGAGTAAATAATACATGATAGCACATGTAGAGATACTACCCACTGGCAGCACTCTAATAAAGTTCTATAATAGAAGGTCCCGAGGCCATCTTCTCTTCAGACGCCTAGGAGGATTGTCCGGGATGGAATTGGATGCAAGGATGGAAACTAGTGGGTTTGGATGGGTTTGAAGTTTATTGTGGAATGATAGGTATCTGGAATGGGCTAAATCGGTAACATATGGAACGTTAAGGTCATTATGGATGGTTATATTTGTGACAAAATAAGGAGCGTTTAGGATTTTGCGAAGGATTTTGGATTGCAAGGATTGGATACGAGAGGAATTCGATGGTTTGGTGGAGCCCCATAGTTCAATTCCATAAGTCCATATAGGCCTTATAACAGTCACATAAATAAGTCTTTTGTAATTGATCTGAAGCTTTGAGCGCTTATCTAGTATGTGTTGAAGTAGTCGGAAACGTCTAGCTGTTTCTTGTCTTTTCAGTCTTGTGTGGGGGTTCCAAGTAAGACGCTTGTCTAAGTTGAGTCCCAGGTAGCGAATCTGTTCAACAGGGATAAGTGGAGTACTATTAAAGAATACAGTAGGACAGGAAGTCAAGGGTTTTCGACGAAGGGTAAAGGTAATTTGATGGGACTTGCTGGGATTGATTTTAATTCTCCAATTCCGACACCATTCTTCGAGGCTTGATAGGTGTAATTGAAGGGATTGGGATGCAATATATGGGTCGTTATTAACTGATAACACACATGTGTCATCAGCATACGTGGAGATAAAGGTGTTGGGATGGGTTGGAATGTCAGCTGTATATACTGTGTAAAGGATAGGACCGAGGATGCTACCTTGAGGAACGCCAGCAGACTGGGAATAGAGGGGTGAGTAGGAACCTTTATGGCTTACTTTAAATGTTCTGCCAGTTAGAAAGGAGCGAATGATTAAAAAGTATGTAGGAGGAAGGAATTGTCGGATTTTGTAAAGGAGACCTGGGTGCCAGACTCGATCAAAAGCCTGTTCTACATCGAGAAAGGCTCCCGTGCAGTACAATCTACGCTCCAATGCAGAGGAGACAACATCCACCACACGATGACATTGCTGGATAGTGGAGTGGGATGTTCGGAAACCAAACTGATGGTCTGGGATTATGCGGTTACTATCTAGGATGGGATAAATACGTTTTAGAATGAGTTTTTCGAGGATCTTGCCCATTATGGGTAAAAGGGAGATAGGACGATAAGAGGATGGGAGTTCTGGAGGCTTTTTGGATTTTGGGATCATTTTTACTATAGATAGTTTCCATGTATCAGGAAAATAGGTAGTACGGATTACAGAATTACATATGTATGTGAGGAATAGGATAGCTTTTCGAGGAAGGGATTTTAGGATGTGAGCTGTAATAAGGTCATGTCCAGGAGCTTTACGGGAAGGTAAACTATGAATAATATTGGATATTTCTGACGGATGAAAAGCCTTAGGTGGGAGAGACATTTGGAGTGGGATATCCAGTTCTGCTTCAATACGCTCAATGTGAATAGGGTTGAGAATATCAGGGTGTGGATTAAAGGTTTTGAAGAGGTGTTGGGCGTATATGTGAGATTTTTCTTCATCAGATCTGGACCAAGTTTGATTTTCAGTAAGGAGAGGATGATTAAAATCTTTGAATTTAAGGATCTTTTTGGCGGTCGTCCATAGTGATTTGTTAGTAGTCGTAAGATTTTCAGTCACACTAAGTAAATTTTGGATTTTGAAGTTTCTAATCTCCGTTTTCAGTTTGTTAGTCAGTTGGGTGTAATACGTTTTATCTGATGGGTAACGAGTCCTATGCCCCTTAGATCTTGCTCTGCGTTTTTCGCTTAGCAAGATGCGAAGGTGCTGTGGCAGGTTAGTCTGTTGTGTGATATTATTTCTGTTTATGGTAGTGTTATCTCTTATACTTTGTGTTATTGTTGCTGTAAGTATTTCTATTGCGCTGTCAATGTCTTGTTTAGTTTTGAGTGGAATCCGTAAGTCTAGTTTGCTTTCCAAATCGTTATTAAATTGCTCCCAGTTAATTCGTCCTGTAATCAATGAAGGAGAGGAGGGCTTAGGAATGAAGGTTGAGTGTAATGAGAGCAGAACTGGACTGTGGTCTGAGGAGAGGTCATCCAGGGATTTGATTAATACATGGGAAGGAGAAATCTGGGATGTGACAAATATATCCAGGATATCAGGGCGTTTTTTCAGGGAAGTTGGCCAATAGGTAGGATTCGAGGGAGAGAGAATTGAATAACTACGAGAAGTGGAGACATGAGACAGGATGTTGCCACGAGGGTTGGATGTTCGGTAACCCCATCGTTGGTGTTTAGCGTTGTAGTCTCCTCCAGCAATAAAGCGTGATCCGAGGGATTGGAACAAGGATTCTAGTTGGTTATAGGATAGAGAATTGCCAGGAGGACAGTATACAGCTGATAATGTAAGATGGAGGGGACGAATTAGTTAAGATTTAAATTTAATTAAAGGTTAATCTTTGTTTTGTTTTTTTGTTTTGTTTTTCTGAGTAGTTTTCTGTTCAATTTTGTTGTCTCAATTTAATTTAAATTTATTTCAATATGTCGGAGGATAAGATTAAACTTTTAATTAAAAAGAGGGAAAAATACTTTCACAAAATTCAAACAGCTTATGACTTGTCGAAAATGCTTACCAAGGAAAACTGTCCCACTTTTTTATCCCGAATGGAACAAATTGATATGGATTATAAATCCTTTGATGAAATTCAGGTTCAAATTATGGAAATTGCTTCTAAAACAGAATCTCCCGAAAATTTCGACACGGCCGCTAGTTCTCAAGCCTGCGACGAGTTATATTATTCAGCAAAGGCGGTAGCATCGCAGTATGCTAAGCCAGCTACTAGTACTAGCCTGTCTACGAAATATGAAAAACCGGATATAGGGCAAGCGAAACTTCCAAAAATCAATTTACAAATATTTTCCGGCGATCTTCAAGAGTGGCCCAATTTTTACTGTCTGTTTCGGTCCCTTATTCATGAAAATCGACAAATAGCCTCATCGGAAAAATTTTACTATTTACGCTCATTTTTGAGAGGCCCACCTTTGAAACTAATCGAATCAATTCATTTGTCCGATGATAATTATCAAATTGCATTTGAAACTTTAGTTGATCGGTACCAAAACAACCGATTATTGGCGAATTTTTACTTGGAAAAAATTACGAATTTTAAACCGCTTTCCCAAGAAAATCTTCAAAATTTGCAAAGGTTATCTGACGTTTTCCTGACAAATGTTGCTGCACTCAAGGCCTTGAATCTACCGGACTTGTCTGATACACTTCTGCTTCATTTCGGTCTTCGTTGCCTGGATTCGGAAAGCAAAAAATTATTCGAAGCCAAGCATTCAGGGGTTCAGTATCCAACATACAAACATTTCTCGGATTTTCTAACTGAACGTTGCAAAATTCTCGAACTGAGTTCTCCAGGTAGGAACGAGTTTAATCCTAACCAACGTGCAAACTTCCCGCGAAAAACCGCTCTGATCACGACTAAACCGCATTATGACCGAACTTCTTCTTCACCGCCAAATAAATCTGCTTCCACCGAATGTTCCACCGCTCATATTGTATGCCCGCTTTGTTCAGCTTCACATAAGCTACCTCATTGTGAAACATTTTCGAAACAAAATGTAGATGCCCGCTGGGAGACAGTAAAAAATTTGAGAAAATGCTTCAATTGCCTAGGAAACCACATGTTATCAAAATGTAACTCTAAAGGTAAATGCATCTCGTGTGGATCTTCGAAACATCATTCACGTTTACACCGCTCTACTTTCACAGCTCCACCTAGGGAATCACTTGAAAATACGCCTCCTACGCAAGCACTATCCTGCAGTGCCCGTACTTTTCCGTCTAGTACTGCGTACTCCACAATATTGCTGGGTACAGCAGAGGCCTTTCTTACAGCTTCGGATGGTCGGAAGTTTCCTATACGCCTCGTTGTGGATCCTGGCTCTCAGGTGTCGTGCATAACAAGGGAAATGGCGCTTCGGCCAAGGATTCTCTTGGATTATCATTGAATGATCGCTTATACACCGGGCCGAAGCTTCAGCGAGATTTGACGAACATCATTTCTAGTTTCCGACTCTACCGTGTTGCCGTTTGCGCCGACGTTAAGATGATGTACAGAGGAATCTTAATCGACGAAAAGGATCGCTGTTTTCAACACATATTTTGGCGTGCTTCTACTGCCGAACCCGTGAGAGAGTTTGAGCTCAACACTGTCACATATGGTCTCTCTACATCTCCGTTCCTCGCGCAACGCGTCATGAAACAACTAGTTGAAGATGAAGGTGGAAAATGGCCGCTCGCAGCGCACGCACTTCTTCATCAAACTTATATGGATGACATAGTAGGAGGAGCCGATACAGAAGAGGAGGCTCTTATATTGCGTCATCAGCTGGAGCAATTGTTAGGTGCTGCTAAATTCCTCCTGCGAAAATGGGCTAGCAACAGCAATACGGTGCTAACTTCAATTCCATCTGAACACCGGGAACTAGCGCTAACCATACATCAAGAAGATTGCTGTATACTGAAAATTCTCGGTCTCCAATGGCTACCACAAAAGGACTTATTTTCTTATGCCATCTCCAAGACTACGGGTCCTACTAACAAACGACACGTCCTATCTGTCATAGCGAGGTTGTTTGACCCTATGGGTTGGTTAACCCCCATTATTTTATGGGCGAAGAGATTCATGCAGTTGTTGTGGAAGGCTGAGCAAGATTGGGACAGTCCCTTGTCAGCAGAGCACCACAAGGTCTGGGAATCATTTTTGCAAGAACTTCCTGCACTCTCGGACATCCAAATCCCTCGTCTAGTCAAAACGCTCGAAAAACCGCAATTTTATCTAATCGGCTTTGGCGACGCTTCTGAGAAAGGGTACTGCGCGGTGGTGTACCTGTTAGAACGGTCTGGTGATAACACCAAGGTTCATTTAATTAAGGCTAAAAGTAGAGTTGCTCCCCTTAAACCGAGCCTTACTATTCCCAGATTGGAACTCTGCGCATGTTTGCTGTTAGCCCGCCTTATTGAGTCACTCGAAGAGTTCCGTACCGCCATTAGCCTCACAGCAACGCATTTATTTACGGACTCCACAGTCGCTCTCTGCTGGATCCACACTCCGCCACACCGATTAAAAACCTTCATCGCCAATAGGGTAACCGCCATTGTAGAGATCACCCCACCTGACCTGTGGGGCCACTGTTCCAGTCAAGATAATCCAGCTGATTGCGGATTCCGAGGTATGATGCCTCGCACTCTGATACAGTTTTCACGTGGTGGGAAGGACCACCATTCTTGCAACTACCTCGCTCCAACGCCTCAAAAACGTCTTCGCCTATGTCCTCCGCTTCGTAAACAACTGCCGCACCGCAAAATCTCATCGTAAATCCGGTGTACTGTCTGTTTCAGAACTCCGAGACAGCATGAATTTATGTGTCCGCCTATCCCAGGAACAATACTTCCATAGTGATCTTAAGACTAAGTCCCCTGAAAAAATGTCTCAAGCTATTAAACCGTTATCACCCTTTATTGACAGGCTGGGTTTTCTCAGGGTGGGCGGCAGGCTTAGACATTCAGATCTCACGTATGATGCAAAGCACCCCCTCATTTTGCATAAAAAATCGCATTTAGCAACCCTCATTTGTGACTGGTATCATCAAACCACAATTCACGGAGGCCCTCGCGTAATGCAGGCGTTCATTCAACGAAAATATTGGATACCAGGACTTCGTCAACTAATCAGGATGCGCATATTTAGGTGTCTGCCATGCTACAAACTCAAGGCCAAGGCAAACCAACCTTTAATGGCAGACTTGCCACCTTCCAGATTTTGCCAGGTCCGCGCTTTCACCAATATTGGGATTGATTTTGCTGGCCCTTTCCAGATTAAGGAAAGTAACCGCCGGAAGGCTGTAATTGCTAAGGGTTACATTTGCCTAATCGTATGTATGGCCACTAAGGCGATCCATTTAGAAGCTGTCTCCGATCTTACCACCACTGCATTCCTTGCTGCTTTAGACCGCTTTATCGCCCGTCGTGGATTATGCTCGAATATCTACAGTGACTGCGGTACAAACTTTCTCGGGGCGTCCCGCGCACTGAAGGAAGTTCATCAATTCCTCCAAAGACACGCTGAGGATATTCACGATAATTTAGCCAAACGTGAGATTGTTTGGCATTTCAATCCGCCCGCGGCTCCTAATTTTGGTGGTATTTGGGAAGCTGGTGTCAAATCCGTGAAGCGTCACCTAGTTCGCGTTTTGGAAAGTCGGACTCTCACTTTTGAAGAGTTCACCACGCTGATCACCCGCATCGAAGCCGTCCTTAACAGCCGCCCGCTTTGCGCCATTTCGTCCGACCCAAGCGACGATGTCGACTATTTGAGCCCTGGGCACTTCCTCATTGGAGGACCACTATTGGCTGCGCCGGAAGAGGACTTGACAGATACCAATCTACACCGCTTATCGCGCTGGCAAGTTCTCCAACATTCACTCCAGAGCTTCTGGAAGAGGTGGAGTCATGAGTACCTCCAGACTATGATTGGTCGACCTAAATGGACCCAGAGTTCCCTGAATCCTGCTATAGGCGATGTGGTTATGATTATTGGTCAGAACACCAAGCCGTTGCAATGGCCCCTGGGAAGGGTTGAAAAACTTCTACCTGGTCGTGATGGAGTAGTACGGGTGGTGCAACTACGAACCACTTCCGGTTCTATTACACGGCCTACCAATAAATTGATTCCTCTTCCAATAAACTAAAGTTACTTTTCATTTTTTTTTTTTTTTTGTTTTTGTACATAGCTTTTCATTGCAAGTTCGCTTCTTCTGTTCTAAAGTTTCATGTTACCTAATTACAAAATTGCTATCAATTTTGGGTGGGCGGTATGTTTAGTTCGGTATTTATTTACTGTGAGTTCTAATTTCTGTTTAATTCCGGGTGAGCGTGTTTACAGTTAATAGAATTAAAACCCCCCTACCCGGAGGCTAGTCTATTGTTATACCGCTTCCTGAACCTGTTGGTCACCGCTATTTCTACACCGCTCCTTTAATTATTCCTATTATTTTACACCGCCATTTCCTATTTTTTGATGACCGAATTGAGAGGACCGGCATTGGACGTACGCCACAGCGGTGAGCTCAAACCTACGAGACGTCAGTGAGGGGAGGAGTGTCCGGCAAGATTCGGTGAGTCAGTTTATTTTCATTTCCTTGCCTGATTATTTCCTTACCTTATTGCCATACTGTCCGAGGACGACTTACCGGGTAGCGTCGTATTCCAGTTTAAATATTTTTGTTTTTAATTTAATTTAATTTGGTTTGTTTTTAATTTTATCATTTATTTTATTTTATTTTTCTCTTACTTTTCAACCGCGTTTCACACAATTATATTTATTATTTACATTATATTGCTGATTTTTAGTACATGGGATGTCTGGAAGTTCTTGCGTCAATGAAGATGCTGGATTATGACACAAGATTCTTGGTAGCAAAGTAAGATGTCTATTTTCAATTTATTTTATCTTAATTTTTTATTATGAATGAGTAATTTGATATTAATAATATTTTGGGCTTATTATATATATATATATATATATATATATATATATATATATATATATATATATATATATATATATATATATATATATACGGCCTTATATATATGGCCTTACCATTTGCGGGCCCTAGTGTTACAATATTTTACACCACCTTTGTCCTGAAAGATCAATTTTTCAGTATAAAAGTATCCGGATAGGCTGGGTCTTAGCTCAATCCTTCTATTAACTTTTTTTGACTCCCTCCTTGCCTCTTTCAGTTTAAGGTGTTTTATTGCAAGTATAAAATTTCACTTGAAATTTATTGCCTCTAAATTCTGTTGTCCTCCCATTGCTCCCTCCTTCTTAGATCTGGGACTGTAGATACAAATCTGGTGGCCATGCTGTGATAAGTTTATGTTTCCAAAGAATGAAATTGTGTCTTTTTTTTCATTTTTAAAAATATTATATTGTAAATATCAATATCTTAGTTGTTTCTTAATTTTTTTTACTTTTTTAGGGAATGTATCAACAAAGTATGTGAAGCACTTGGCTTAAAACCTGTTAATGTACGAAGAAAGGTAAGAGTTTTATAAAAGTATATTTATACAGGGTGTCCCGAATTTAAATGGCAAAACTTCAGGAACTTATAGGGGACCGAAAAACTAAAACAAAAAGTCCTTTAGAGATTTGCCCGTTTTTGCTTAGTTTTAGAGAAAATCGCAAAAAAAAGAAACTAAACAAGTTTTCATTTTTATACTTATTTATTTACATTTATATTTATGTTATGTTCTTTTCCCCCTACGAAGAAATACATGGGTGTCATAGCAGGTGATCGGGGTGGCCAAGTACTACTCCTCCACGTCCAATCCATCATTGTGGATAATTTATATCCAGCCAAGCTCGAGCAACTCTGCTATAATGAGCTGGACATCCATCGAGTTGGAACCAGATTTCAATCTGCTGTTGTAAGGGAATGTCATCTAAATAATTAGAAAAGTCGTTCTCCAAAAAAATGTGTAAATGTGATACCATTCAATCTTCCAGGTAAAAAATATGGTCCCACCAGTAATCCGTTCCAAGTTCCAAGCCAAACGTTAATAGCAAATTCATGCTGAAATCTATTCTCTCTAATAGCTCTGGGATTTTCAAGAGCCCATACATGATAATTTCTTTGATTAACAATTTCTCCTCTTGTATAGGTAGCTTCATCGGTCCATATAATTTTTAATGGAAATAAATTATCATCACGAATTTTTTCAAGAACCAGTTACTAAAATTCAATCTCTTGACATAATCTTGAGGTAATAAATTCTGAAGTTTTTGAAGATGGTATGGGTAGCGATTATCACCTTTCAAAGTTCGCCATATTGCTTGCCCCGATATTGCTAATGCAGCAGATGCTCTTCGGATGTTAGTCTCAGGATTGTTATTGAAGTGGAGTTGGACACAATTTCTTCTCCGATAATCTGCTCTTACTGCTGCCTGGAATCGGTCGTCTTCATTACACATTAAGAATGACTCAGTCTCTCGTAGTCTATTAAAAGTTAACGAAAAGACTTGTCGATTAGGCACTCTTCTATTTGGAAATCGGCGCGCATACTCCTGCACCGCTTCTAAAGCATTACGGTTACAGAAACCATACACAAAAATCATATCAGCGTATTCAACATTAGAATATGTATGCGGCATTGTGGCTGATGCTATTCACACAAAAATATCTGGGTAATTGACTGAAGACTGATTTAGCAATTATAATCCTTGAAGGAAGCCAAAATGTAAACAAATAAAAGAATGTAAAGCATAACATTAAGTGTTTACATATCTCACTGCCTAGCCTGACGAACTTTGAAAGGTGATAATCGCTACCTGTAACATTTTTGTTTTGTTTCTTTTTTTTGCGATTTTCTCTAAAACTAAGCAAAAACGAGCAAATCTAAAGGACTTTTTGTCTTAGTTTTTCGGTCCCCTATAAGTTCCTGATGTTTTGCCATTTAAATTCGGGACACCCTGTATATTCACATAGATCTTTTTTATTTATACCTATATTAGTTATATCAACTAAGCCATTAACTTGTACGTCTCCTTTAAATTATGGTGCTTTGGTGTTACAACAACCTGATAGATACTGACCAGTTGATGGTTAGATCTCAGATCTCAGCCAATCTTTAGTTCAGGAGAAGAGAGTTGATTAAGTAATAGCAAACGGTTGGAATTAGTCTTGACCATTGTGTCTCTTCTAGGTAGCTTCTGGGCCTATCTATCATCTGCAGTACTTGTGTATTTTCGTTGAAATAGTATGTACGTCATAATAGACCATACACCCTGCTTATTAAGTCAAGTGAGAGGAAAGCAAATATTATTGATATTGCAATCCCTAATGACAATAATATCAATTCAACAGTGGGAGAGAAACTTTGCAAATATCAGGAAATAGCGGCTGAGCTAAAAGAACTATACCTATGGAAAACGTGGTGGTAACACCTATTATAATTTCCACAAATGGATTGGTCCCTAAATCTACAGTGGAGGGCAATGAAAGCCTGGGACTTCCGATTGATGTTTTAAGAGAGGCTCAACAGGCAGTTCGCTTAGACACGGCCAGGATTGTTAAAAAATCTCTGAACATTTAAAAGGAAAATACAAAAACAAAAATTAATAACTGCAGATGGTTTGGACTTGTCCTCCATCTCTGTTTTGAACCCGCAAATGGGAAAAAAATAGATTATCATAATAATAATAATCCTATTCAAATTGGGAAATTAATACTACCATTAATTTGTAATATGCCAGTTCTGTATACAAATTTAGTGGACTGTATTGAAAAAAATATATAACATTTTTTTAAACTAATTACAATCTAATACTCTCAAGTTTCCACGGCCACTATTTATACACAAAACTTTAGTGGTTTCTCGATCCAGCCTTGAAGAAGCTAGCAGTATGCCTGGCGAAACGTTGGCAAAGAAAAATTTAACAACACGGTCTAAACCAGAAAACATATCTGGGACCAGAGAGCACAGGGAAACAAACATCAAAGTAGGAAACTACACCTTCCAAAACGTGAAGGAATTTGTATATCTAGGTACCCAGATAAATGCCATCAATGAAATGCAACTGGAAATCCAAAGAAGAATAATGGTGGCGAATAGATGTTTTTTTTTTTGGGTTGCAAAAGCACCTCAGAAGTAAAGCCTTATCCCGGACAACAAAGATAAGAATACATAAAACTCTGATAAGGCCTGTACTGACATATGCTTCGGCGGAGTGTTGGGCTCTCACAAAAGCACAAGAGCTCGCTATCATGAGGTTTGAGCGAAAAATATTACGGAGAATCTATGGAGCAGTGTTTAATAACACGTGGAGGCAACGCTCGAACTTAGAAATAGCCGGACTATACAAAGATGCCGACATTATCAGGTTTATAAAGGTGAACAGGCTACGATGGGCAGGACACCTCGCACGTATGGGAGATGAAAACAGATGAAGTTCCTAAAAAATTACTTCAAGAAAAAGTGCATGGAACAAGAAGGGTTGGAAGACCAAGGCTCCGTTGGGTGGATGGTGTGGCTGCGGACGCTCGGGCAATCTTAAGTACCCGTAACTGGAGAGCAGCAGCTATGAACAGAGATGACTGGCGGTTGATGTTGCGGGAGGCCTTGTCCCCACGTGGGATGTAGAGCCATCTATTGAATTCTAAACCAGAAACCACTAAAGTTTTGTGTACCTATAATTACAATCTGTTTGTTAATAAAATAAAATTGATACATTTTCTTTAGCCTGGGTAGTAGCCCTTCAGTCATTCAGTAATTTTTGTTCGCAAATAACACAGAGTTCCTTTTAGCTTGCACACCATTTTCATTGCAAGGAGGCGAGCCTGCTACTATTCCAGCATATGGAAACTAAAGAGTGTCTACAGCTGGTGTTGCCAGTTTTAACTTAAAATCCACTGTCCTATGCCTGCTAGATATTTCACAGTGTGCCATGAATAATGTTCTCCTAGGAATAGAATTTCTATTATTAGAAATATTTTTGTTTATTTTTATAGAAATACATTTTGCAGGTTGAGAAAAGAGTCTCTAAAGCTTTGGGAGTGAAAGTCAAAATGGAACATGCTGGAACAAATGTAAGATTAAACATATCTGCCAAATCGATTTCACTTCAAACCGTGGAAGGTAACCATCAAGTTACAAACCATGGAATGCCTAAAATCTCTTTTGCATCTGGCGGTGATTCTGTAAGCAATATTTATGACATGAGCTTTCTTTGTTTTAACATTTAATTGTAACCATAGGCTTAACAAGGGGTTATTGGGGATGTAACCCCCCATTGCTTAGAATAAATTTTTTTTTTTAAATTTATTAATTGATATTTACAACTGTATTACAATAATACAACAAGTAAATAGGATAAGTGATACATAATGCCAAGTAGAGAAACTACCCACTGGTAGTACTCAAATCAAAGTTCAACTAAGAAGGTCACGTGGCCATCTTCTTTTCAGACGCCTCAGAGGATTATCGTGAAGAGGAAGCTATAGTCGGGGCGACAAGAGAAGGTGCACGGGGAGTGGGGAGGCCTGAAGCTGTTCCTTCCCCCCTCCCCTAACCTGACTCCGCCTGGAGCCGACAATTGTACTACAGCTCTTACTCGCTTTTCATTCTTTATAGACCAGCAGCCAGGGCCCAAAGTAATGTATCATTTAAGACAATTTGTATTACGAAACATTGAAAATATCCACAATAGTCACTGGACGTCTGCCAGTTCTTACCCGCCAGGTTACGAAATATCGGCAGTTTCAAACGACTTAAAATCGAATTTTATTTCAATAATCTAAAGTAACTCATTTCCTGTTAGAGATTTGAAAATTTATAAATAACATACACTTTTTCAATTAAATACGATCGGAGAAAATGGGAAAAAAAACTGTTCGCTAACCGGCAAAATAGGGCGAGTAATTAATAAAAGTTGTCTTAAAATGATACACTATTTTAAGCCTCAGCTCCCGGTTTATTACGTTTAATTCTTCAACACCGAGGGGGTCTTTTGTTAATTTAAATTGGATTATTACTTTTTTTTTTGTTACTGGAATTAGACATCTCAAGGCAAAGCTTCGAGATTCACCCACCCCCGCAAATAGGGTGGCTATAGGTATAGAACTATTTGGCCTTGACCAGAGATCCATCCACCCACCCAATTGGCAGAGGTTGGGCTCCTTACATATATCAAATTTATTATTCTTTTGTAATTTATATATTAATGTAAAATAAATACATTTATTTGCATAAACATAATGCTTTTTATAAATACTTATTAATTTATTAACTGAACGTAATAAGAATTAAGAATCACTGAGGGGGTAAACTCCCTCATTTCCGCTGGGTCCTGCTCCCTGTTCCGGTCTCCAAGAATTTTCTGTTCCCGATTCCAGGCTGAAGGGTCTTTCAGTTCCAGTGTCATCAGGACTATCCGATGCTGTGGATGATGATGACGTTCCGCTCATTGATATTATCATTTCGTCAACTCTTTCCTCCAAAACTCCTTCTTTTTTCCATGCTTGGTCAATTAGGTTCATTGTGTGGGCTACTACTTTTTTCCACTTCTCAGGAGTCACATTCCCAATTGCTTCTCTGGTTAATTTTTCAACCTGGAACAGAAAAAAATAAAATATTTTTCAAGTAATAATATTGAACGAGTTCAACAAATTATAATGAGAGGAATAATTCATCTTACCTCTGCAATTGTGAAGGTTTTATTGCTTCTTGCGACGTCTCCTTTTATTTGTGCCCAAATCAATTCAATAGCGTTGAATTGGCAGTGATACGGGGGAAGCCTCAACACTTCATGGCCGGAGTTTTTGGCTAAATGATCGATCTCGTAGGTCTTATAAGAATTTTTTTGACTTTTTACTATGGTCAACAGTTCGGCCTTCTTTAGGGTGCTGTCGTAAATAATATTTTTCGTATTCAGCCATTCAATTATGCAACTTTTCGTGGATCCCGAAGTAGGAGCTTTATTTATTTGTAATGAATGGTACGGGGCGTTGTCCATTACTATTGTTGATCCAGGTTGGATATTTTTCAACAACTTTTCAAACCACTCTTTGAATGTGGACGCGTTCATTTCTAGGTGATAGTCCCCTTCTTTCTTTGACCTGAACAACAAAAGGGCTCCAGGTACAAACCCTTCCACCGTACCTGCATGGGTTAAAATTAGCCTGTCACCCTTACCTGTTGGCTCCTTCCTCGATGATTGTAAAGAGTCATCACTCCAACTTTTCCCTACAGTGTGTCCAGCGTTCACCCAGGTCTCATCTAAAAACACTAATTTTTTAATGTCCTTAGATCTGATTTGTCTTAAAAAATCACATCTCCAGCTTATGATGTCAAATCTCTCTATGAGGAACTTCCTGTTATTTATTTTCTTCCACTTGAATCCCAGTTTATTTAGAACGACAGACAAAGTTGATAAGCTTCCATCAAAAATCCCAGCTTCCCCAAGGGAAGAAATCAATTTTTTCCTCGTAGGAAACTCTTTTCGCAAATAATACCCATACACATGGTTTCTAAATGCAGATTCATCGAAACTGTCCAATGTACTCTTAGGGCTTGGGCGAGGTCTTTTTTTCCCTGGAGTCGAGACTTCTTCATCTTTCGTAATTCTGCCCACAGTATTCCTGCCAATTTCTAATGCGTCTGCCACACGTTGTGTCACTTTTTTTAATGGTAACAAAGGTCCATTGTTGTCCCTCTCTCTTGTAAAATATTTGCGCAACCGATTTACGAATATTCGCGATTGCGATCTTAACGTGGCCCCTCTCCCCGTTTTTGAAACCCGACCGCCACGTACTGAATCCCTTGGCATATTTGACTAAAAGCTTAGAAGAGAGTCACAATAACAAAGCTATCCTGAGAGAAATAATCACAACACAATTGAAGACTATATAGCACAGCAGAGTCACAACAGGATTGATAGCTGGCCCCTGAGGGGTGGAGGGGAAGTGGGACTAGGGTGGGGGAAAGAGGGCGGAGCTCGTGGAGAGGCGTGGAGGGGGATGATCCGTGCACCTTCTTTCATCGTCCCGACTATAGGTTTGAAACTAGAGGGTTTGAGTGGTAATGAGGTTTGTTATGAAAGGATAGATACTGGGTTCGGGCCAATGTCAAATCTTGTCAACCGTCAGATCTTGTCCAGTTATTTGATTCAGTAAGGAGTTGATGATTAAATTCTTTGAACTTTAGGAGTTTTTTGGTGGTCATCCATAATGTTTTGTCAGTGGCTGTAAGATTTTCATAAAATAAAAAAATACAACATAAAATAATTAGATAAGTAAAGTAATAATTAGAATACATAATTAGATAAGTAAAATATTAGATAAGTTAAGAATTAGTTTCAGTAAGTAAATTTATGAACAATTTCAAATGTCATTTTTATTATTAGAACAGCTTGGAAAAAATTGATTCACTGTTGTTTGTCTTCGTTTGGCTTTACTGTGTTTCGATTCTATAATCATCTGAATGTCAGCAGCCATTTTGGCACCCAGAGCGTCTTCATGATAGAGAAAAAAGTCTTTTATTTTTTTTTGAACACTGTAATGCTTCAGGAAATTTTACATATTCGTTGACTTGTTTTTGTTTCTCATAAAATTCTTCAATTTCTTCTTCACTCCTACGATTTTCTTCCAAAGTTTCGACTATCGCAGCAATGTCCTTAGAATTATCATCAGTAACCACACTTTCATCAATTGACCAATAGTCTTCATTAATTTCTCCAATTGTTTCACATATCAAGCTGTTTAGTCCGTCTATCGGCTCATTGTTAACTATTGGAGGAATTACAGAATCGGTTCTTCTGAATCCCGCTTTATAAAAACAGTTTCTCACAGTTTGCAGTGTATCTTCCCAAACCGAAGACATGATCCAAAAAATAGTGTCGAGAACCGTGATTGATTTTGACAGGTGAAAAAATGTAGAGGCGTCTTCCATTTTAGCTAACAAGCTTTTCAAAACTTTTTCTGTTCGTGAAAACATTTTTAATTTTTTTGTTTTTATTTTCATTCCATAATTTGAAAAGCACTGCACAGTTTTTGATTGTTTCCGAAACTTGTGTCCTACTGATATTGAGCCTTTCCGCTAGTGCACGTACACTTAACTTTTCACGGTCATAAACGTCGATTACATTAATTTTTGTTCTAAAGCGAGTCTCTTATGTGAGCGAGACATTTTCAGCCGCCTGCCACGATGGTAAGAACAGAACTAAATTTTAATGAAGCAGGTTCGAGAATAAAAAAGAAAGAAAGTATTTATGTGGAAAACCTTTACTCAAAAGTAAACACAGCTGTCCCTGTTTTCTTAGACAACTAATTGTTTCCGAGAAACGGGAAAGGGATAAAGTCACACTGTCACACTCTTTTAGAGGTTTTTTTAATCGATTTATAACCAACACAGCCTGTCCGTGACCGTTAATGAGAGGTTTCGTTAAATAGAGGTTCAAATACCTTAAACATTCTTTTAAAATGCCGGTGCAAAAAAAATCGTCTGGTAATGGGGAGTGACCGCTATTTAGGGGTGTCCGTTAGTAGAGGTTTTACTGTATATTTTATTTTTTCACTTGCCTATTCACTCATTTCTTATTTTATTATATTTATATTATGGTCACATTTTGTGACTATATCGTGTGTCATTGTATATTTCTTTTTCAAATATTTTCCTGATTTATCTTGTACATTGGTCTGTTGGTTGACTGACTTTTGATCACAGTTAGTTGTGGGTTGATACCTGGTCTATACCCTTTAATGTCTTTTTGACCTTTAAACAGTTTAGTCATTAGTTGAAATTCAGTGGACTCACATCGGCTGGGGATTTTTTTTATATTGTTTCCACACTTAGAGTATTAAATATGGTAATACTTCGTGTTTATCATTAGACCAACTCTTATATGAACTATTTATTTATTTTGTAAATGTTTTCAATGACCTTTCAGTTGTTTATAGTTGAATTAAGATGTTCTACTTATTTGTTGTTGCAGGAAACCCCAGATTTTGTTGCATATGTTGCCAAAGATGATCATGATTTCAGAGCTTGTTATGTTCTGGAATGTAGTCGTGGAATGGCACAAGATGTTATAACCACTATTGGTCAAGCATTCAACCTGAGATTTAAAGATTATTTTACCAACAGCCCTGATTTGATGTGGTTTGTATTAAGATACATATCAATTGTGATTTTATTGTTAAAACACAAAAGTATTAAACCATTTTTTTCAATTTAGACCTTTTATTAATGCCTAAGAAGTTAACACTTTGTAGATTTTTCTGTTTTTTTGATAAAGAATTGAGCTTATTTTCCTCCTATAAATACCATTAAAAAATATGGTAGAGAGAAAAATAGTTGACTGGAAGATCTAATGGAGGATGGAAATAGTTGGGGGAGGGGGGTGCAGTCATAAATTAACACCAAATAAGTGAAGACTTATTTTTTATTTGTGCCGACGTTTGGACTTACTTTGTAGGTCATCTTCAGGGCTTTGAGAAAAAAACAAACAAAACAAAAATAGCTATTAAAAAACATTACAGTACTAAGAATATAATAACATATAGAGTAATAGGAAAGTAAAAAAAATAGTAATGGGTATAGTATTAAGGATATATGAATAAAAAAATTACAGAATAAATGTACAGAAGGGTCATAATGCAAACAAAATATAAAGAGAAAGAAAAATGAGAAGATAAACAGAAAGATACAAAATGAAAAAGTATATACATAAATAAAAAGTTGAGTTATAAAAGTATGGAATACCTAGTTTAATTTCAGATAAAATATAAAATGTATGATAATAATAGACTCCTTGAGTGTTACATAAGTAAAATGTATGAAAATTGATACAAAATATGATGCCAAAGAATTAATACAGAAGATGTATGTAGAAAGTAATAAATATTAATCTCGTTGAATGACAGGTAGAGATGTAAAATATGAAAATATAAGTATGGGATGTTATATAAATGTATATAATTAGAATGAAGTTATATTAATACAAAATATGATGTAAATAAAGAAGAAACATATAGAAATAAAGATATAAAATTCCAGTTTGATGAAGGAGATAAATAACAAAAAAATAAAATAAAAATTATGATGCTCATTAATTATGAACTTTGATTACAACAGATGATGGATGTCAAAGTGATGAAGGGAGAAATGGGTGTGAAGAATAGAGATGGAGAAGGATGAAGATTATCATACGGTTTATATTTTATCTGTAATTAAACTAGGTTTTCCATACTTTTATAACTCACCTTTTTATATTTATACTTTTTCATTTTGTATCTTTCTGTTTACCTTTTCATTTTGCTTTCTCTTTGTATTTTGTTTGCACTATCACCCTTCTGTACATTTATTCTGTAATTTTTTTATTCATATATCCTTAATAATATATCCATCACTATTTTTTTAACTTTTCTATTACTCTATATGTTATTTATTCTTAGTACTTTATGCTTTTTTATAGTTATTTTTGTTTTGTTTTTCTCTCATAGCCGTGAAGATGACCTACAAAGTAGGTCGAAACATCTCGGCACAAATAAAAATTAAGTCTTCACTTATTTGGTGTTAATTTATGACTGCACCCCCAACTATTTCCACCCACCAAAAATATGGTAATGGAAACGAATTAAAAAAAAAAAAATCTAATTTCATTCTTTAGAAATAACCAAGTTTTGTGAAAAGCATAGTCCTAAATCTAGGCAAAATGCTCTTAAAAGTTTTTACTGAATATGAGTTTTTTCGAGTCAAATTTAATTCTTTGATTGGTCAAATAAGAAACATTTTGCAAAATTAATTATGAATGTCTACTTATAAATCTTTTTTATAAATAGTTAAATTTATTATATATAGTTTATTATATTGTTATATGAAATTACATAATTAATAGTAATCATAATTGTCATGTGATGTATATTCGAGAGACTTGGTATGTGTGTATGTGTTGTTTTTTTCTAGTTAAATGTAAAAAAATACTTTAATAATTAAAATATAAAACATAAAAAGATCTTTCACATTTTTGATAGAGTGATAAATCAGCATGTATTTGAAAAGGGATTGTAATGATTCTGGTTCCATTTCTAAATAATGCAGCTAATTTCAAGCGAACATTTATTGAATTTAGTTTGTCTTAAAGCATTTCTTCTTGTATATGGTATTTCCAAAATTATAAATATGTCAGGTCCAAAACGATCTCGGAGGGTTAAACATCGTTAGCTTATAAATATTTTGTTTAACCCTTTATTAGTAGTAATCTTTCATTTTTGAGATGATATATATTTTTCTATATTGTTCTTCAAAGTTGAATTTAGCATTATGAGGATATTCTGTTATGTTTTTAAACAGGTTAATGCAAAATATGATTATGAATTTTTGTTCTGGCTTGCATATTTCATAGTTTTAGAACTTTTTACTTTAGACTGCATTGCTGTATAATTCATTTAATGATTTCCTCAAGGGCAATGAACTACAGTTTGTGGTCAGTTCTACTTTTTCATTATTTGAACATAAGCATTTTGATTTAATTTTGACATTTAATGTGGAAATTATAAATTTCTGTTCAGATCATTTTGAAATATTTCCAAGTGCATTTAAATTCAAGTTGAGCACTGATACTTCTGAATGCCTCATAGATACTTCCCTTCCATTTGTAGACAATATTTCCTTAGTTCATTCTTATACCAATCAATCAACACACATCACCCGTCCTATACCTACAGTCTCCTCTAGTTCAAATCCTCAGTCCAGCACCATGAAACAAGATATTACTTTTCCCATCTCTATACTCGTTCCCTGAGAACCAAAACATTCGAGCGTTCCTTTCTTGCCCGCTCCACCACAGTGAGGAACTCAATCCCTCCTATCATCCGATGTGCTTCTTCTCTATCGTCATTTAAATCCTTGCTTCTCCAACATCTCCTGGCTTTTAAAACAGATGCTCTCTAAGCAGGTTATTATTTGCTTAAATGAATCAGTATTGAATAATGGATTTTGTTGTTTAGTCTTTTTTTTTTCATAGAATGAAAACATTTTTTTTTTAACAGCTGTTACCATATAATTATTAGAGCTACAGAAACTGCTTTTAATGCTCAAATCGTAGCGAATTTACATTTTAATTTGTTTTTCATGTAGCTTACAATATTCATCTATTTATTATGAATATGCAATTGACCCTCAAGGTTTGTCACCAAAACCAGTGTGGTTAATAAGTTTTTAAGTTGTTGAATAAAATGGCGTGCTCTGGTACAGCAATGCTGTTCACTCGGTTTTTTTATTGTTCTACCCAATCCAAAGAACATATCAATAAAACCTGACCATTTGTTTCATTATCTTTTTTTCCTATTGTTTATTACAAGGGCGGGTCAATAAGTTCGTGACTTTTTGAATGAAACAAAGGTTTTTATATGAAAAGTTATTTTATTTTTCAACATTGTCTCCTTTGAGTTCTATACACTTGGTCCAACGTTTCTCCAATTTTTTATCCCTTCCGAAAAATATTATTTGTTGAGGTCATCAAAATATGCATTTCTTTGTGAGATGTCTTCGTCGTTGGAGTTAAATCTCTTTCCGCCAAGCCATTTCTTCAAGTTTGGGAACAAGAATTAGTCACTCGGGGCTAAATCTAGATAATAGGGCGGATGAGGGAGCAATTTGTAGCCCAATTCGTGGATTGTTGCCATGGAAACTGCACATGTGTCCACCCTTGCATTGTCCTGGTGGGAAAGAACTTTTATCTTGGCCAAATGCGGTATTTTTTTTTTCAATCCTCATTGAATCGACCGAATAAGTTGGTATAATATTCGCCAATGATTTATTTCCTCTTTTGAAGGTAGTCAATGTGGATTATACCGCGTGCTTCCCAAAAAACATTCGCCATGACTTTATTGGCTTCAAACCCACCTTTGCCTTCTTTGACGCCGATCTCTGAGAAACCCACTGTTTTGTCTGCTGTTTGGTCTCCGGTTTGTTGTAGTGGATCCACGTTTCGTCCACGGTTACGAAACGGCGCAAAAACTAGTCCATATTGAGGTTGAACAACGCCCAACATTCCTGCAAAATTGTCACACGGTTGTGTTTGTGGTCAATTGTGAGATAACACGGCACCCATCTTGCAGAAAACTTTCTCATACCCAAGTGATCATTCAAAATTAAAACCTATGAGCCATGTGAGATGCCTATGGCTTCCACAACCTCTCTCACTTTCAATCTTCGATCGGCTAAAACCATATCGTGAATGTTTTCAATTTTTTCGGGTGTAGAGACCTCAATTGGGCGTCCAGAATGTTCTGCATCTTCCGTGCTTGTACGGCCACATCAAAATTCAGTAAACCACTTCATTACGATGGAAATGGATGGTGCAGAATCCCCAGAATATTTATCAAGCTTAGCCTTGGTTTGAGTGATGTTTTTTTTCCACAAAAAATAATGTTTAATGAGCACACGAAATTCACTTTTTTTCCATTTTCTTCTCACGTGTGGTAGTCTGCTATCAACAGCTGCCAAACATAAACTAAATGACGCAACTTGTTCAAATTTAGATAGGAGTTAACTGAAAGTTGCCTATTGACAGGAGCAGTATTGCCATTTCAATTAAGAGGCGGGAAATTCAAACAGTCACGGACTTATTGACCCACCCTTGTATCTCTATCTAATTTTCTACTTAGTCTGAGTGTATTCTAAAAAGCTCACATATTTTGAATCCAAAGTTTTGGTCCCTAGTCCTTTTGATCCCATTATGTATAATGAATTTAATTGATCTAACTATTTATTTACCATTTCAACACAAAATATCTAATTTTGTTATAGTGGAAATATTTCCTCAAAAACTGCTATCACCTCCCGTGATGTAGATCGAGAATATTATAATGATCTTCCTGGTAAAGTTCCACCTGATGTAGGTGCTGTTTTAGGGAATATTTCTGCTGCTCAATCTTTACCTAAATCATCAAATAATAAACTTACTTCACATAGAGGTAGGTGATGTTAAGTTTTATTTCATTGTTTTGAATGTAATTTATTTTATCTCTTATACTTATTGTATAAGAAACTTCTATTATATTGGTGGTTTTACATGTTTTATATATATTATATAATATATATATATATATATCCGTACCCTGGAGGTAAAGGACACCATGTCTAGTTTTGTTTGTCTTTGTTCAGGAGTTGAGCCAATTTTTGATGACTTTGAGCTTTTAAAATTTGTTTCTTGTTTATTATAGAAAAAGCTAACTGAAAATTGTTTACATTGTTATTGAAATTGGTAAGTCATTGGAAGTATTGATCATAATGTTTATTTATGACAGTTCACCTAAAATATTACCTATTTGGTGGACATGGTGTCCTTTACCTCCGAGGTATAGATATATATCTATACAGATAGACTATAAGTATTATATTTAGTTATTTGACTGTTAATATTTCATTATTCTATACAAATATTGTTTCTTTAAAATATATACATATTGTTATCAATTCTGATGGAATAAGAAGGCTATTGTATGTTTTTTTTTTCAGTATCTAAATTATCTGGTAATTTATAACTTATTTATTTTGAATGAATAACATCTTGTTTTTAAATTATTTTCAATCTATATTATATTATTATTATTATATATTGCTGTGAAGAGGTTGCTACCTGCTGAGTTATTTTCTAAAATCATTTACAATGGGTCTTTATTTAAATAGTGTTTGGAATAATGTATCCAGCCATGTTATTGTTAAGCTACTCACTCCATAGGGAATATAGAAAGTATGAGTCATCTGTGGGTAAAAAGAACATGACTTATTTTTAGATTAATCTGGAATCGGGGCTATAACATTTGAAATTATTATTATCTTGGTTTCTCTCTCTAAAACTCTTGTTTTAATAATAGGTATAAATAAGGTAGATTGTGCTACTACTTTTCACCTCAATGCTGATGGCTGGATAAGTTAAGGTAAAATGGATAAACTTATGAAAATGGTATGCTGGAAGAGATCGAATAAATTTCCTTTTGGTTCTATTAGAGTAAGTTTCTGTGTAGTGTACCTACAGTTGATAGGAAAACTACAAATACTTCAATTTTTCCTCTCTTTGCATTGGACCAAGATTTGTTTTAACCTAAGTAAGTTATTAATTAAATTATATTAAAGCTTCCACTGTTGTTCTTAGGATTTTTTCACTTATGTTTTAAATAACAGTCAGATCATTTGGTTTATAAAATTGTTATGGAATCCCTTCCCAATCTGACAGAAGATAATACAGAGTAGCCAATGGTGGATTACACAACAAAAAAGTGTAATTTCCAGTATCACATCTTGGAAAAAAACATTTAAATAATTTATTAAATAAATAAATTTTATATATTTGTATCCACTTTTATTTAAATTATACATTAATAATAGACAATGATATATAATAATCACACAAAAAATTTGTCTATATTTGTTTAGTTACACGTTGTAAAAGGAGCGTTGACAGGTGAGGAAAGTATTCTGTCCTAGGTGACAATCTACCTTCTTATGATCACTGTCCCAGAAGCTTGCTCATGCTATCTTCCGTTGTTAAAGGGTTAATATTCTCAAAAAAATATTTATTTTTTTCTACTCTTATCCTCGACCAGACATATTGTTAATTACATATTAATGGATTTCCCTTTTTTTTTATACTATTACTCCCACTTTACCTTCTCTTTCACTGTTTCTTTTTTCACTTTTTTACTTTGTTTTTAATCTGCATTCTTTAGTTTTGTTTCACCTGTTTATTGAGGCTGGTTATTTCTTTTCTCCATTTTCCTTTTCAGTTCTCATTTTAGTGATTCCTCTGCATTTTGTGTATATTGTACAGTTATACTTATACCCCCTGTTCTTGTTATTATTATTTACTGGTTTTATTTTATTTATATGATTTTATAAATATGTTTCCTTTGACATAAGTAGTACTCCTTCAATTTTTTGTTTTTTTTACTGGTAAATGAAAGGAAATAATTTTTAAATAAGTAGTGCTCATTCAATTTTTTTTTTCTTTTAAGAAGTACTGAGATCAGAAGGCTTAACTTAACTGTCTCTACCTTTAATCAAAATGAGCTTTAACTTGTTCCTTGTTTGTTTCCAATATATTGATACTGTCAATGTATTGCAATTTTTAGATTGTCTCAGGTATCTTGGTATGATGAAAGGATGGGTAAATTTTAAGTTCATCGGCTTAAAAGTATTATTGTGAATAGTGAATGTGAATAGAAAGAGAAATATCATTAGTATATATAGCGAAGAGGGTTGGTGAAAGTAAGAATTTCTGAGGATTAATTCATGTGCGTGCGTGGGTGGGTGTGTGTGTGCGTGTATACAAACACATGCATTCTTCTAATTTCCTATGACCCTTGAAGATTGTTAAAAGAAAATTCCATAATATTGTGATTTTTTTTAATTAGATCAATATTTTTTTGAATTATCATTATTGTATATCCTTTGATCCTCTTAATATATATTTTTGTTTTTCTAACTTATGTATATCCTTTATTTTAGTACTTATATAATTGGTTTGTAATGGCTTATGAATATAGTTTGATAGATTTAACAATGTGTTTTGGAAAATATAGTTAGTTTTTGCATAAAACCATATTTAGTTTTTAACTCAATAAAGTGGCCTATTAGACCCTTTCTTATCTAATTGCGTGACTACAGATTGTTCCTGTTGTAATATTAATTATTAAGTGTGTTTATGTTTTAGAAAGACTACCATCAACAAATCTTATTGATTTAACCAGTGACCTTCCCCCACCAACTATGCATAATCACAATTATGTAAACGATATTATTTTCAATCCTAGGCCAGCTCCAAGAGATGTTTTTGATATGCGTAAGTTTAAAACTTTTTTTCTTTAGTAAAAGTAGCAATTTAAAATATTTTGTTATAATAAAGCTATATTTTAGAACCATTTGAGGAAAGTCTGCCATCAGACATTGCTCAGCTTTTAAATGAGGATTGGTTTCATGGAATAATTGATAGAGCCCAAGCTGAATCATTGTTAAAAGAGGTATGGACTTATTTGTTTAAATTTATTAAAATTCCATTTAAACTACTATATAATAGGATATTAAATAATACTATGATGACTTAAGGACTAAACTACTAATATGTAGAGTTGTGTCAGTAACTGTGTTGTATTATTGCCTTAAATAATTGATCTTTGAGCTTTAGTGATAGAACCACAAAATTTGATATTTTATCAATTAAAAAATACTATATTAAAATATTATTTTCTATGTAATATTTTTTTTTTTCTTAGGATGGTGATTTTCTTGTTAGAGAATCTGGAAGTACACCTGGTCAGTATATATTAACTGGACTGCAAGGAACAACTAAAAAACATCTACTTCTCATTGATCCAGAGGGAATGGTAAAATTATGAATAATTAAGTATTATAATTATTTTAAAAAGTTAAAAAAAGGACAATGGTGAATGCATAAATTGAATTATTTCCTCATTTTCAAAAATTCATATCTTTGTTCACAGACTAATGCAGGTTAGGGGAACGGAGTGGCTCAGTGGTAGAGCACTGAGTTGCCATGCCGGGAATCCTGGTTCAAATCCCGCTGCATGCAATACTTTTATTTAGTCTGTTTGCAGCCGGAGTTGGATCGTATAGGATTTAGGAAGCCTCTATAAAATATTATAAAAATAGGGTACCCAAAATAAGGGGGGGAAATCTGGTGGTTGAGCGTGACCTAGGACAAGTCACCTCCTTGCAAACCGTTGTCCATGAAACAGTACAGTCTCTAACATGTACCGTTCACGGGTTGTAGTGGTATAGGTTTTAGGTTCACTGACAAATATCAGTGATGGAATTTGTACAGTACTTTGATATCATATATATATATATATATACAGAATGTGAAAAAACAAAAATTTTATATTTTATAATTTTAAACCAATATTGTTTTTTATTTTTTTATTCATATCTCTCATTTATTTATTTTAAAGAATATATTTCATTGACAAATTACGTAATTATATCCATACATACACATATATATATATATTGTTATGAATTTAATATTTTCTAGATATAATATGGATAGTTAATTAAAAGATGATGCTAATTACATTTTTATTTTATTACAAAAGTTTAAGTTATTACAAAAAACAATTTATTGAAATGAAATCTTTTATCTCCATGGGTCAATGATAATTAATTACAATTTGGGATGACTAAAACAATTTAAATTTTAACACAATTTTTCTAGTAACTGACTAAAATAAACATTCACATGTATCTCATCCAATATGTGTCCTAAAACTCCTTCACAAAACATCCTACGAATCACAATTCCATCCAACTTCTCTTGAAAACTGGAAACTCCTTACACCAGACTGCCAATGGTATTGTAGAATCAATTGGAGAGATCCTATCTTCAGAACATCCAATAGTCAAGTAATATAGCTTAGAGGTCCTCACTCAGGGACATTCACATGGGGAGTGACCATTTGGAGATGCTCTCTCTCGAACCTCCATGCCTAGAGTGCTTGAAATATGGCTGTAGCTTGCCGGTAGTGGGCAGCAATGCCATTTGTATAAGTTGTAAATCAGTTACACATGTATAAAAATTGTGTTTATTAAACAATCAGTATATTAAATTTTTAAATACGTATGTTAAATTAGCTTTAATAAAATTTAAAATCATCTTTATTCGCTTAATTTACTCACAAATTCACGTCAACGTAATATTGGTCAGCTATTGATACGCCAAATACGCCAAAATTTTTAACATATTTTGAACCTCAACAATATACATGAAATATATAAAACGAGGGACTCTAGTTAAATCAACGAAACAGATTCATCTTGTGGGTCAATATATTGTGTCAATATACCGAGTGGCAGTGCTGGCGGTGGGCATTGTTACCTGGCCGGCGTGCGCCATACCGAAGTGGTTAATGATTTTTTTTCTGTTTAAGAAATATTTTATTATTTCTAAACTTTGTTTTAAATGCTATTTTTAACATAATTTATAATTTTATAACTAATGGTTATTCATTCCTATTTTTTTTTATTTTAGGTTAGGACCAAAGATCATATGTTCGAAAGTGTGAGTCATTTAATTAACTTTCATTGTGATAACAAATTGCCAATTATATCTGCAGAAAGTGCTTTAGTACTTCGTACTCCAATTTGTAAACCCAAATTGAAGTAGAACTATGATGATTTTATCATTAATTATTTGGTTGATAGTTATTTGATTGTTGGTATTACTTTTGGTTATCACAAATCATAGAAATGTAATTATAGTTTCTAGTATTAGTGTATAAGCACATCTTAAGAATATGTTTATGTTGTTATTAATCATCTTTTATTGCTAATCAATTCCCAAATAATGTCACATTGGTCAATCTTTGACTGTAACATAATCACTAAAACATCTATATTCATACCAGAGTAAAAAATGTATATTTGACAGTTTTAGTAATATTTTATTTCTCAATGACTACAAAGCTTAAAATATAGGGAATAATGGGAAGTATCAGTCAGTATCGTGTGCATCTCTTTTATATTTATTTATAATTCTTTGTAGATAATTTAAGAATGATTTTATCCAAGCTTGGTGTTGTGTCTTTTTTAAAGTACTGCACTTTCATAGAACCTTTTTATTCTACTTGAGGTATGGTGGACCTATGATTTACTTAAAAATTTACTGAATATTCGGTTGAAAATGTAAATATGAATAATTAAATTAGTACGTTTTTAGCATTTTGCCTTTTAAAGCTAGTTCTGGAAAATCTACTGCATTTAATACCATCCCATTATGCCAATTGGGATTGACATTGGCTTCATGAGTCCAATTTTTAAATAAAACATAAATGTGTTTGTACATGGCTTTAAATTTGAAACTTGCCCTGCCATAGGGAATGGAAAAATCCTTGATTACTTCTTTTGTGCCAGGTCCATAAGGTATTACCTTTTAGGAAAATTAAATTTTGAATAATAAAATTTATGTCTCACTGACACAGTATCCACTGAAGTGTAAGCTCCCAGCCAAATTAGTGTTCCAGCAGGGCCTATATCGCTTGACCTGTCCCCTTGGGATGGTTGGTTTTACTGCTTGGAGGAGTGCTGCTACGAATCTATCGGTTTTAGATCGATTACTGATCATTTCATTTTTTGAAGATCTTTTCTTTCTTGCCATTTTGTATTGCTCCTTATCTAGTTCCTTAAATTCTTGTTCTGATATTCTCTTCATTTTGATTCTGTTCAGTTTGTTAATAGTTCCTGATTCAAAGGATTTTTTCAAATCATTGTCTGACTTTTTGTTGGTGCCATTTTCTTTGTGACAAAGTTTATCGGATTTTTTCCGTTTGATAGCACATATGGATGTGTTGAAACCTGATGTATCATTAGGTTTCTTAATTTTTCCTTTTCCAAATGGTTGAGGTTTACTAATAGATGACTCTTGTGACTTCAAATTACTGGCAAGAACCTTTACTTCTCTTTTGGATTTATTTTGGTCTATTTATTTCCAGCATGTGCCATTTCTGCCATACACTTACCATCCTCCCAATAAAGACATGCATCGTCCATGGCACCAGACAGTCATATGGAACAAATATCAGGGATATTTATATATATATATATATATATATATATATATATATATATATATATATATATATAACTATATATATATATATATATATATATTTCCACTGCATGAACTACAGGTGATTTCTAGGTATTAAGGTCAAATGAGGCCCCTTTGGTACTGGTCCTGCATCACAGTGATTGGTGTTGATTTAGCAGCACCTGTTATTACTTAAAAAGCATTGTTTTGCACTATTTATAGTTTGTTCAGGTTGGTCTCTGAGGTCAGGGCAGCCACCTCAGCGCAGCATATTCTGTGACTGGTCATACGTTTGTATTATATACTGTTATAAGTACATCTTGGTTGGCACCCCATTTTACAGCAGTAAGGGGTTTAAGAAGGTTTTTTGTATTCTTATCTTTTTCTGTTGTTCGGGCAATATGTTGTGACCAATTCAGTTGGTTCTTTAATGTTCACTAAACAGACTACATTGCTGCTCATAGCCCACACGACATCATCTATGTAGAAGAGGCTGTGTCTCCTGGCACTTTTTCTATTACTTTCTGAACGTTATTAATTATTAAATTGCAGAAGAGGGAACTAAGAACAGTCCCTTGTGTTAAACCTTGGACAATTTGTCTGTAGTTTGAAGTTGAGCTTTGTAATTTGGTTCGAATGAATCTTAGAGATAGAAACTGTTTAATCCATTTTGGTATTTGTCCATTAACATCTGCTTCTTCTAGTTTATTAAAGAAAAGACTGTGCCAGACATTGTCATAAGCTGGCTTAAAATCTATAAATACGGCTAAAGTAGATTGCTTGCTGTGAAATCCGTCTTTTATCGCTAGGGTAAGTTTCACTACTCGATCGATCGTCAAGTAGTATTGTCTGAATCCAGCTTGACTGTCACTGATGACATTGTTGGATTAATGGTATTCCCTTTAACGTTTCTCTATCTTTTCTCAGCAGTTTTACATTTGACGCTTGTTTGTGAGATAGCCCTGAAACTTGAAATTTTTCAGTTTGAGAAGCTTACTGTTATACCTTGCAGTCTTCTCTCCGGGTTGTTGAGCTCTCTTAGCTAACATCAGCCTATAGTGTAGCTTAATTAGAAAGTGAGTGAGTGAGTGAGTCGACATCTGTACCTTGATACCTTCTCACATCCAAAATGTCTGAGTTAGATGTCCTGTTAGAAAGATGTCCTGGTTGTTTAGTCTCAGATGAATTTATATTACAATTTCTTTTCATCAGCAATCAATACAAAAATATTATCTAATAAGTCGCTAAGTTAAACAGATAGTAATCCAGCATTAAATTTTGGATTCTAAAATGATGTTTTTCCAATGGTTTTATAACTATAATTTTAATCATTACATATTGTTTAGCTTGGACAGATTTTAAATGTAGCCAATATATTTTAGTTCATTTTTCAGGTGGTAAAGAGAATCCCATATATGAATGGGATCAAAATGCCTATTAAGTCAGAATAAATGTAGCTTAAGAAAGAATTTTCTGTTAAAAACTATTACACGCTTGACCTATAAAATATATAATGAAAAAACTGATGGTTGACTATATAACTTGTATATTATGCATATAAGAAAACTAAAATTATATACTGTTAACAATAATTAGAAAAACTATAACTTTAAACGTCAAAAAGCACAATTATGGTATAGTATAAAGTAATGTCTATTATTATTAACTATGATGGTAATTTCTTCATTTCTATAAGTCTACTGAGAATAGCACCACCTTCTAAAAACTTATTAAACTTGGCAGACTCCAATTCTGGAGAGTACAGTCATATAGAAAAGAATTAATCTACATATGATTAATGTTTTTAAACATATCTTATATTTCACTAAGTCAACTATTAATTATTAATTTGAATGATACTGACAGATATGCATCCTATGTCATTGTGGTCTGGTTGTATTTATTACTGAAGCTTATATCTATCACTTCATTTGTTATTTGTATAAGACTTATACAAATAACAAATGAATAATTCCTGGAAACAACAGTGTTAAATATTGCTAATGTTACATTTAAAATGGAATTAATATTAATATTCTGCAGAAGTAGAATCATAAATTTGTTTACCAATAAATTATAATATCCTCTGACACATTACATTTATTCTTATTTTTAGTAATATTTTTCTTTTTAATTATTTATTTTATTTATTCAAGATTTTTATTAATACTTCTTTCCTCTTCTTCAAATTGTTAATTTTTATTGTAATATTATTGTGTTTTATAATTTTTGTAGCATCACATTCAAGTTTTTACACAAGTTCCCTTCCAATTGCTAAGTGCCATGTTGTATTATGTATTAGTAGACTATAAGGAAAGTAGATAAAATTTCATAGTTGGATGATTTTATTTTTATAGTTATCTTTAAATACTGAAATCATGCTCATTTTTTTTCATGTTTATATTTTTTAAAGTAAAAAAGTGAAGTAATTTTATGAATGGGTTAATTATACCAATATAGTTAGTTTTCCAGGAGTAGATATTGTTGAATATAAATACATAAAACATAAAAATCGTAAAGAAAAAAAATTAAATATAGACATCATGATAATGGAGAAAAAATCATAACAAAACATTTTAAAACTGGGTGTGATTTTACTAGTTTTATATTACTATTAAAATATTATAAATGTAGTTGATGTTATGGAGATATGTAAAAAAAAAATCTGTGTTTAGTGTTCAAATTCAATGCTTTGTGTTTTATGTGATATAGTTTATTAATATATTATTGATGTGTATATATCTGTATTCTAAGGATAAAAATGTATATATTTTAATTCCTATTTTTTTTTTATGAAATAATTTATTTTACTCTTATTTTATATATGTATAAACAGGTTTTGTATATTTTATATGAATATTACCATTATATGTTGAAGAATTTATTGTGACTTGTAACAATAATAATAAATATATTTTTGTATATATCCTGTAATATATTGTAGAATAACGTGATTAAACCATATTCTCTCTCTTTTTAATTTTTCCTGACATTCAATTCCTTCAGATTCTCTTCAACTTGAGTGACCTATTTACTAATTGTTTTTTACTTTGGAGGAAATAAAAAAATCAGGAAAAAGTATAATTCAATAATTTTGATTTCATCGATTCATTCTACTTCTCAAATTGTTTTCAATATTATTGTTTGCAAAGATCTTTAAATATTTAAAAAATTGTTTTTTCTTACTATGGCTTCAAGGATCCTTTTTCCAAATTTACTTTCCGATTAGCCATAGCAGCATAAAGTGACTTAAATGAACAAGCAAACAAACATCTTATCTATAGATCTTACATTTTTTTAAATATTTAACTTAATTGGTTTAAGATTGTTTTATTGATCTTTTATAAATGATTTATAGTTCTTCCCTGGGAGTGTCCACTTTTCGCAGGGATACTTCTGGACTTCAGCGTGTATGATTTCGGGTGCGCACAGAACCAGTATTACTAGATATCTGTTGTTCTGTATCTATAACCTGTGAAAATAAGGTTTAGTTTAAAAAAAATCTTTATGGTAACTAATGGTTTATAAAATATTTTAGAAAAATAAAACTAATCTTTAACTAATGTTAAAATGATATATAATCTACACTATAGAGTTCAATTTTGTTTCCTGTGAAATTTAAAATTTTGAGCATAGAGGTGTTACCAATGAATTTTTTTCTACTATCATTTTTAATATTTTATATCCTCAGGATAGCGTTTTACCAATGAGCCAAACCCGCTCCCCGTAGTACCCAAGTACTCAATTATGTGGATGCGTAGTAATGTTATCTTTATCGTTGCATATATACTTGTGTGTATAATAACAGAAAAATTTCATTTCTTAATCTTCTTCATAAATTTAGATTAGGAAATGTGTTTGTTAGTTGTTACTTCTAACGAATAACGAGTATGGGATGGGAAGAGAGGGAGTTCAGACGCGAGAGGAAAGACGGCTTGAGCGGTCAACTGTGAAGCATACTAATAGCCACTTCCTTCCGTTCCAGTCATTTCCTCTAGGGACCTGAAGCTAAAGCTACGTCCACACTACTAGACCAATTCTTAGACCTTGTCTCAGAGACGTGGTCTAGCTGGTCTAGCTAGGTGGTTGCGGAGCCGTTGCTGAGACTAATCCCGTCTTGATTACCCACTTTCTTTGTCAAATTTTTCTCGAGTAAAATCATTTAGGTACAATGAATTTTTTTTCGGGGAGGGGGTTTCATTAGAAGAATAAGCTATATAACAAAAAAACTATACCAATACAACCCATGAAGGGCCTTTGGTTCAGCACGTGGTTAAGACTGTACTATTTCTTGGACAACGGTTATGCAGGGAGGTGATTTGTCCTAGTCACGCTTAAACGACAGATTTTCCCCATACTTTGCGTACTTTATAGAGGTTAGGTGAGCCCCAGGAGGGTTCTAGATCCCGTAGGATCCATCTCCGGCCGATAAAAGATTAAATAAATGTCTGCCAGCAGCGAGATTTGAACCCAGGTTCTTCGGGTTCAGCGCACTGCCACTCCGCTCCTTATTAGAATAATGTTATCTTAGGCTATAATCTACGATTACGGGTCGATATTAGCAAAATACGTGTTGATCATTTGTAATTTCGATTCAATTGATCTGTTTACCTTTTTTGTTTTGTTGCATAAGTTACTTAAAATACGAACCTTAGGTCGGTCTTTTGACATTGATGAAAATCGTATTTTTCCATCAATTTCATAAGGTGATATGTCCCCCTGACTAAACACAACACTCCAAATGTTGTATCCCATTTCCAGCTGCATTGAAATTCACATAGAAATTCCTAAAATGAGTTCCATCTTTTGGCTTTTGCTTTAGGGCAGGTATGTGTTATTCCTAAAACCCGAGTTACATTAAAAAATTTTAATTCCAATCAAATCATCGAAAGAATTGTATGTATTTATCGTTTTTTAATGATCAAAACAGAGACTTAACTGATTTTACCAAAATGGACGACGCTAGCGAAAATCCCCAAGCCCATGCAACTGATGCTTGTACTATTAGACTTCCTATTGCCACCTTTATTCATTTATTTATTTTTTCCGAATCGTGCTCCTTTGTACACGTTTAATCAATTATTTACTTGAGGAACTAGCGTGCTTTTCTTTCTGACCAGTGTTACTTTACTTTTATAATTTTATGTACAAATCATATCTATAGAAATTAAAATTTAAGAAACTTAGCTTTACTTGTTAGTGTGTAAATCCGTTGCTGATGAAACTGTTAGGATATATTGTGTTGGGAATGGACAACCAAAGATGTACACTGTCTCATCTATGTTTATATAATTACTCTTGTAGGCGTGGGATGTTGCTTCACTAGTGGTTTCTGTTTTCCTTATATGTAAATCTATTATAGGAAAGAAACAAAACTCATAAATGTGAGTATGTGTATATGTACATGCTAATGTTCTAATGTAAGTACAGCCATAAATTTCCATTATAAATACTTAAAAAGTAAACAAGTTATAAAAAAATTTAAATTAAGATTTATAAATAATCAAAAAAATAAATAAACTTAGATGACGCATCGCCAGAACGGTCCGCTGTGAAAGGAGAAAGATAAAATCATTTTGACCTGTTCGTACTATCCTAGGGAACGGAATTCTGTTTTTGTGAATAAAAACTGCAGCCATAACCCAGAAGAGATTGGAGATTAGATGGAAGAGAATGAGAAAAAAGTGCATGCCCTGGAGTCAAATCTCCAATAAAAGGCTGAGCCTTGGAGGAAGGTAGAAGCTAAATACCTGTGCTGGGAACTGATCGAACCCAGAGATGAGATCATGTCTCCCACGACCGAAGGAGGGGAGGACCCGCCTTTTCTTAATAACAACGACCATCTCAGTTTATTTAAAATTAAATTAGTCATATTTATGCAATGGTTATATCCAAATCCCTTTGCAGACCTTCACCACTACCGCAAAAAGAAGTTGCGAACCTGCGAAAATTTCTACAATAACACATTAAATTAAAAATAGAAAAGTATAAAATACAAAGCAGCTTTAAATTTTTGGCTAAGGGTTTCAGAGTTGAATCTGGATATTATCAGATTCTTCTGAATACCCCTGATTAGCCCCATTGTCTTCAGTTTGTGAAATAAAAGCAATTCACAGACATATTTCTAATGTAAATATTTGTGGGCTAATGACAAACAAACAAATTAGATGGTTTTTCCTTTTATAAATCATGAAGGGATAAATATATTTTTTATTTTAAATGATATCCCCATTATTTAAAGGTATTCTAATAGCAAAATCAATGATTTTTTTTTTTTATACTCCTTTCACATTTTTTTTTAAATTTCGTAAATGGAGGAATAAATATTTGTGTAATATATTTCTTCACTTATGACTCCTTTTTCCAGTTCTGCCTCGTGAATCGGTAATGGATTTTCGTAGTCATAATGATTTTCCAACTATTTACAGGTTAGCTAAAAGGGAAAATTATGATAATTTGTACTACTTTTTATACACTTTTCCTCTTACATCTCTTGAATGGATAAATAGATGTTGGTATTTCAAATGGTTTTGTAACTACATGAGTAGACTAATAAAATAAACTTAAAAATTTTCTGACTTTTCATTTGATTTTCCTCATTTACCTTGATAACAGCTCGATTTATTTTCGTAATTCTTACATCAAATTAAGGCGATATGGTTCAAATCGGTAAATTGCGTTATCTTATTCACTATATGTAAGAAGAAAAGTGAAGGAAAAGTCGGTAAAATTTATCAATCGTTTCCCTTTTAGCCTACCTGTAAATAGTTGGAAAATCATAGCTGGAAAGTAGTCGACAATTTTTTTGAACCATGGAAATACATTTACGGTTCTCGAGTTATAACAGGATTTTTTTATACTTAATCTTTCTTTTTAGCCTATCCGAAATAGGCTCAAAATAGTTTGAACTACAAAAAATCCTCTTATCTGCTCACGAGTTATGAGGGAAAATGCGCTTGAAAATTTCAAACGTTATTTATCTGTTTTTATTGATCCAGATAATACCTATCCCTTCACGTGATATAATATGAAAAATCGGAAAATGTTGTTTTTCTTCTATGTAGTTAACTTATACATTTTCGGAAAATTGTTTGACCTACGAAAATCTATTCATTCGTTGACGAGATATAATAGGAAAGGCGAACAAAACATCTCGAAGTTCTTGAAATTTTTTTTGATCTACGAAGATATAGTATATAGTATAACATTCGTGACATTCGTAAGTCACTTTTTTTTCTGTCACTGAAAGATTTCCAAGCAAAAAGAAAAACAGCTATGTTCATATTGTGGAAATCTTCCAAGTGAAAGATAAATCCATCCGATGAATGGTACGTCGATTACGATTAACGAAGAGAAAAAGGATACCCCTTTTCTTTGGGAAATTATGCCGGCTATGAGTGGAGCATATATGACAGTTTTGCCCCTAGCGCATAGTGCAGATATGTTGCGACAGATGAATGAAGCAGGTGAAAGAAAGAAAATAAGGCTGGTAAGACTGGAACTGGTCGGACTAGGGCCGTGAGGTTGGTGAACCTGCCTTCCCCCCACACTGTTCCCTCTCATCCTCACCCGTCTCTTCCACTCCTTCATCATTTACTCGCTAATCATCTACCTCTCTCTCTCCCAGCCTCTTATCGCACCGCGTTATCCTATCCTATGATAGTTCGTGCGGTGTTGTTTTCAAAAGTCGTTCCACGTTTGTGTGGTTAGAAAGGTATCGATATGGTAGTACTATCGATGTTTCTTTCGCCTGTTAGTAGCCAGCGATAGTTTACAAATTGCATCAACTTCTGCCAATATTTTCAGAATAAAACAAATAAAAAAACACTTCTTATTACCTTTATATACTTCTTATTACCATAATTAGCCATAACCCAAACTGGGGTTAAAGAAAATTCGAGGTTAGAGGAATGCAATCTTTCATCGGAACAAGAAAGAGGTAAACTGACGCTAATTTTATAACTGATATAAATTTTCAGTAAATTAAAACTCGTTTAAATGTACTTCTTAAAAGTATACTGCATGTTTTTAAAGATATCTTTTTATTTGTTGTTAAATTCATAGGCGGATCCAGGGGAGGGGGCACGGGGGCACATGCCCCCCCAGACGGATTTTTGTGTACCGTGGAGAATCCATAACAGTACATACTTATAGGCAAATCATGTGATGATAGTTGTTAAAATAACAGATATAACATGAGTGAAACTATTGTTTAGATATTTTAATAAACCTTTATATAAATAACACAAGTTTATTTCTAAGTTATTGTAGTTTTTTTTACCCGTCTGCTCGTTGTGCCCCCAACGAAAAAAATCCTGGATCCGCTCTTGGTTAAATTTGATTCAAATCCGGTGTGAAATCTTAGTAGAAGATGTAAGCTGGGACACAAATTTTCAAAGGTAATATATTATAAGTATTAGATTTTGCAGTTTGTTTTTAAATTTTTGTTAAATCTCTATTTTTGAAGCTACCATTTTTCCCTCCGTTTTTAAAAATATTCTAACCCGTTGAGATTAACCCGGATGGTTGCGTTCCGTATCCTATCTCTCCGAGTTTTCCTTTCTATTTTTCACAGGTACTATATCTCATTTCCATTGCCTGTATCTGACTTTTGTGCTTTGAGGTGAGAGTCCATGATTCCGGAGAGTAAGATAGGACTGGAAGGAAGGTCGACTTATAGACAGCTGGTTTGGTCTGCTTTGTAAGCTCTCTTCTTCCCAGGGAACCTCGAAGGACCATATTATTCATATTCCTTGCTGCTCCGAATCATTGGACCACTTCTCCGCCAATGTAGCCGCTTAATTCAGTTGAGTACCTAGATATTTAAAACTCTCAACCTGTCCTAATCTCTGTTCTCCAATCCTCAGTACTCTCATTGTTATCTAATTATATTGCGTTCGTTTACAAATTATAATATTTCAAAGAATATTTTGCTGTTCAAAATTATCATATCAATTTTACCACGCTTTAACCATCTGTAATAAAAAAAATGGTACTCGGTAAGGTTTTTAAATGATGCCATTGGAACGAATCTGCCTCGCTTTTTTCTAAACATTTTTACCTCTAACAGCGGATTGGCAGGAAACCTTGGAGATGGCGTCTACTATTTTTCAACTTAGTAGCACAAAAAATGCTTCTTTGAAATCGTTGATGCCACGTCAGTAGCCACCCCTTATGAGATAAGGGTGATGTTTCGTTTATCAGAAACAAAGTGCCAGTGGCAGTCTGCAGTCTACAGGAAGAAAGAACTAGAGGAGTATTCATTATAATAAAAAAAATAAATAAAAAAATGTTATTTGAAAAAATATACACCTTTCTTTCAAAAAGTGTCATTTATTTAGGGAAATGTACCATTTGTTGCTTATTTGGCTTGAACCCGCAACCAGTCTTTTAATGACAAACTTTATTCCCACTCAAATCCACTAGTGTCAAACCTAGCTACTTCTTCAATCCCGATTATCCTCCAAGGCGTCTGAAAAGAAGTTGGCCTCGTGTCCTTCTATATTGAATTGATTATTTGAGTACTACGTTATTAATATTATTACTTACAATTCAATTTAGTGTTACTGTATAAGTTTTCTAATCTTTACTTGTTTTGAAATATTTTATTAGAGAAATTATTTTTAAAAGGATTTTTACTCTCGCATTCTCAATTCGGAATATTATTTTTGTGCGTTTTATTTTCATTATTTTAAAAGATGAATTAAAATATTGAGTTTGCTTTCCCTTAAACATTTTTTTGTACTAACCTTAGTCAGCTTTTTTTTTAATTTTCGAATACTTTTCATCTTGATTTCTCATTTTAATTGTAGACTTGAAAACTTTTTATGGTTTCTCAGTGTTCCTAGGTTTGATTATCTCTTTATTACAAACCGAATTAATCAAATCAAGTGGCAAAGGATGCAAATTATGTGATACCGTTGTAAATTTCCAATTGCAACGCTTCGCCACGCTGGAGACGACGAGAACCGTTTAGTGGGACAGGTTAAGCTGGACGGTGCAGTGAAGCGTTAGAGGTCCAGTCATTAATGATCCACACTCGGCATTGATGAGGTCAAAACCTGAACATTTCTCATTAAGTACAGGGATAAACTGAATATTTAAATTAATGTATGCATTTTAGAATACACAGTAAGAATATTATTACACTTCAGTACATCAAGTAATAACGAGATGTTACAAATGGCTGGATTCTTCAAGAATTTTTAATGACAAACTTCTCTCAACATCAACTTAATATTCAGAAGATTATTCGAAATTATATAAAAAATGACTTAATTTTGGATGCTGTCATATAAATTATTTACTTGCTTGAAATCTTCATTGGTGATGATGATTAATGGTCATTCTTATCCACTTGTATCTGAGGTTTAGTGATTAGAAATCACTTATAACCCTGCTTCGATATATTATTTTTGAAATTTAGTTTAGTTCGTTTGGATCAAAAGGGTAATAAGAACAGGCTTTGGAACCAACTAAAATTCCTATTTATGATCTTATTATCTCCTCGGATACCCCAAATATATTCAACCGTACAACCCCATACACCGTACAACAATTGTCAAAGTGGATGAGTATTAAGAACGTAACTATAAAACAAGTTGTTTATTAGAAAATTTTAAAATTGAGTAGCCCTAAGGTGGAAAGATCCGACTTAATATATAACACTTTTTTTCCTGCGAAGATTTCAGTCAAACAATGTTCCAAAGTTTTTAATGTTTGGATAGAACTTTATTGAACAATATTTAGATATATGCTACTCGGTATATGAGAAACAGATTTAATAAGATAATTGAAACCTGTTACGATTTCCTCTGTCTATCCCATCTTCCATTAAAGCTTGGAGTCGAGTGAGTTGTTCAATTAAAATCCTCTGCAAGACTTTTGTGGCGGGCGATATGCCAAGAGAAAGGAGAGAAATGGGTAATGAGGGGAAGGTCATTGACATAAATATCAAATAGAGTGGGGGTCAAAGACGAACCCTGAGGAACACCACAGGAGGGGGACCATTTCCTGGAAACTAGAACTGTATTTGTACATTATGTATTCAGATCTTTTCATATATTTTGTATTTAATATAGATGTTATAATAAATATATATTTCCACTTTTAATATAGTATTCGATCATTATAACAAAAAAAATATAGGGTTGAAATTTCTCAAACTAATGAAATATCGGTGGAGAGGGTCAAGAGGTGCTTTGGGCCGAAGCGCCGCTGACCAGGTTCACCGAGGGGCTTCAGAAAAAGACCTCAACTTTTATGTTTGCCAGAGTCTAGTACGAGGGAAGCCAGCCTTTATTACTACTGCAGACATAACATGTCGTTAGTGAAGGGAAAAAAAACCGCTAGAGGCGAAGGCCATTGGCAGGTAAGGTGGTTACGGACAGGCGCCAACCAGAAACATCTACACACCTTCCATCATAAACGCAGCTTTAGTTGTACGCAATTAAAGGATTAGATGGTGATATTGAAAGCGATGCAGCAAGATAATAGAATTCCGTACGGCGGAAATGGGGAGTACAGAAAGTTGGTCAGAACCACATACTAACAGCACAAAGAGGTATAGAGTATAAGTAAAATATATTTATCAGTAAAAGACCCCACAAGCTGTCCCATTACATCCAAGCAACTACTTACGTTTTCGAATCAGCACTCTTAATATAGGATGAGCCGGAACGGCTTGTTCCGTTCTGGGATGATACGTTCCGACTAACATTCCGTTCCAATCCACCACTGGAATAATCGTATTTTTCGTTCTGTTCCTTCTTCGTTCCGACCTCATAAAATGACATCTTGTTCAACAGTTTCCTTCAGTTCTATAAATGTTCTGACCAACGGCCAATTCGAACGAATGGTAGATTAAGGTAGAAATAATTTAGGAAGTAATTCTTTTTCATTTTAATGCTAATGAGGAAATATGGTACGATTATATTTATTCATATAAAAAATAAATTAATGAATAAAGACAACACAATTTTCTGAAACAACAAATATTATTTAGAGTTTTCACAAAAAATTAAAATTATAATAACAAAATAAATATAGAAATGAAACATAATTATATATATATATTATTTGAAAAGAAAAGATATGATCAGGACCGGGACTTGAACCCGGGTCTCTCACTTGTCCGTGGTGGTGCTTTAACCATCTCAGACATCCTGGTAGGCTTCTCGGTCATCGAGTCCCGGTCCCGGTCAGATCTTTTCTTTTCAAATAAAATATTTAAAAAATTATATCATACAACAATAAAATAAATTATAATAATAATATATAATATGTCGGTATAAAATCATATTAAAAAATAACTGGGGTCATTTTTACTCGGTTTTAAGTGTTGCATAATTAGAGACGCAATGCGAATATTAAGATCAATTTTACAATGTTTACGTCCCTTCTTCTTATCTAGCACTACCAAAAATATTTACAACCGTACTTATGTATTAATTTTTTTTTTTATCAAAAGAGCCATGGAAGTAAGATATTTATAAATTAACCTCAGGTCGTCATAGATCAGCAAATTATATTGATTGAATGTTTAGTTATAAAATTAAATATTTTTGTGATATTTTATGACGGTCACCAGAAGATTAGATAAGGTATCTAAGTTCTGCTCTGCACAAGTACATATAGGCCCTAGTCACACTGTTTCACTTAAGCCATGATCCATTATTTTTGATCAATTCGTCTCTCTTCTTGTCCTTGTATGTGCATCTGGAGTTTCTACTAAAGGATAAAACGAGAAAATGCAAGATTTGGCATCTGAGGCCAACCAAATATTTCTCCAGCAGAACAAGTGCTCATCAATGAAGAGTGCATTTATGCTTATTAACAGAAAATAAGTTGCAAAATGAAACACTGTCTTCAAGAACGATCGCTGACTACTGTACTCGAAATGTCACATATAATTTTATTTTTTAGTTAAGTTTCTTATTTTAGTTTGATTATTCTTAGAACGTAGATTATAAAGAATTAATTGGAAACCCCATACGTCAAGGTTGGATTACGGTGTATTCTACTAAAAGCATAGAAAATTCACAGACAAACATTTAAGCCAAATTGTCTGCAAGGTCTAAAGTAATTTAACTAAAATATTTATCCCTCCTTCACAAAATGATAAATTTCCCTTTATCCCACAGTTTTAAGCTGTAATTCCAATGCTTCCTCTATTGTATCTGAGGTGTTAAGGTCAATATAAACATTTTAAAATTTTTCAAGACGCTCATTTTTGAAATTTACATAATAAATTATGTTTATGAGCTTGAATTAGAAAATTATGTATTTTATCTTTCATCAATTAAATACAGTCATCATACTCCAAGACTTTCAACAAAGCAACTATTTTTTTCTCTCTTTTGAAAAAAAAAATTACTAGTTGAATGTCTTGGAGTAAGGTGGTTGTGAGATGTTCTGCAATTTGTTTGAAATTTCGTATTTTACTATGTCTTGTTTTACTTAACTGAAATATAATATAATTTAACTTGAGGAGTTAGCTGTCACTATGGAGTGAGGGAAAAATCATCTGTTTATTTTGTAATATATAATTATTTAAAATATTTAACAAGACTTCTTTAAGTAAGGCAAAATCAATAATAATAGAAGTGTGGTCAACTTCAAAAAAAGAAGAAAAATAATCTGTTGTCAATAAATAGTTTTGCTTATTGAAATCAAATATTTCAATAGCAACTCTCTGCTATTGTCTTGTTGGTGTTGGATGGGAATTAAGAGGTTCCTTGGGTTGCGAAGGTCCAAGTTTCTGGCAAACATTACATACGTACACAATCGTCTGCTCCAACAAGTGGCATTTCATCAGTTTTAATTACTTCAAACTGAAGGTTGGTTTTTGTTGAGTCTATTTGGTAAATAAACTCAATTTTAAATAAGGATTGAATTGACTCCCCATTGTAAAACTTTAACTTAGCATTAGAGGGTAGAAGCCGGGGATTGCTAGACTTAGTAATCTTGCAAACATGTTAGAGCCCGATGACATTGCAAGTGGCACCAATGTCTATTTGCACCTGACCTTGCATTGAACACATAAGTTGGTGTATCGTCCTGGGTGATGTAATCTCTTTTAGATTTATTTTCAACTTTATGGACACTCTCCTCCTCCTTACATCCTAGATTTATACTAGAAGCCTGGTGAGTTGCCTCCTCACTCACCGTACACATATTAAAGGCTTTTGCCATTGAAAGGTTTTGCTTAGTTAATCGTAAAATTTCATCTTCTGTAATATTAGGAAAGTCATAATAGGCTGCTTGCAACTTGAACCTCCTTGCAAAATCAACAACGGACTCCCCGCACTGTTGCCAGAGGGAGTTGAACACAAATCTTTCATAAGTAACATTAGCCTGTGGTAGAAAATATTCGTCAAAGGCTTCAATGAGTGAATCTAATGTAAAGTCATCTTGAGGCTTATTAAAATATAGAAACATTTTAAATCCATTCTTACCTTGTATTGAGAGGAATGTTTCCACTTGAACCCTTTTTCCTTTCTTGTCAACTTCTGTGACCACGGCATAGCTTGCCCACATCTCTTTAAAGAGTTTCCAGTTTTCTTGGACCTCAAGTTTTCATTCACCTCAAGTTTTTTTTGGACTGGGATCTGAGACATCTTCTTCTCTGACTGATTTATATACCTGACACCATTTTTATATCTAACTAGCTTATGCCCGCGGCTTCGCTCGCGTGGAATTTGGTGTGCCACATAAAGTTTCGTGAAAGATCATTTTAAATAAATAATTTAATTATTTTTTTAAAATATAAGTTACTCGTACATCCAAAATTTCAGATGTCCAACTTCAAAACTGACGGATTCTATACAACCTTTGAACCCCTATTACATTAATGGAGAAACCCTTGGGTAGAATTATCCAAATTTCTTCCTTAAACTGTACAAAGAACCTATCTACAAATTTCAAGTACTAAGTTCCTGATTTGCCTTTAATTATGAACTATAACCGGGGGGGGGGGGAGGACAAGCCTTCGTGCCCTCACATAAATCTGCTCTTGGTGTAGCCTATGATCTATAACCTATTTTACTCAATAAGTTTCATCGAAATCCGTTCAGTAGTTTTTGCGTGAATGAGTAACAAACATAAAAACAATAGTTTCACTCATGTTCTTTCTGTTATTTTAACCACTAGTATCATGTGATTTGCCTTTATTTATGTACTATTATGGATTCTCCACAGTACCTAAAAGACTGTCGGGGGGAGGGGAGCACGTGCCCCCGTGCGCCCCCCTAAATCCGCGCATGCTATAGCCTATGTGTTATTCTGATGTATAACCTATATTACTGTCAAGTTTCATCCAAATCCGTCCAGTAGTTTTTGCGTGAAAGAGAGACAAACATACAAATATTCACATTTATAATATTAGTAAGATTAGTAGGACAACAATACAAATAGTTTCACTCTTCTTCTTTCTATTACTTTAACATCTATTACCATGTGATTTGCCTTTATTTATGTCCTATAATGGATTCTCCACAGTTCCTAAATAACAGTCGAGGGGGGGCACGTGCCCCCGTGCGCCCCCCTAAATCCGCGCTTGCTATAGCCTATGTGTTATTCTGATGTATAATCTATATTACTGTCAAGTTTCATCCAAATCCGTCCAGTAGTTTTTACGTGAAAGAGAGACAAACATACAAACATTCACATTTATAATATTAGTAAGATATATAATAATTTTTAATAATTATTAAAAGTAACTTGTATTATGTAAAAAGTTATTATTATTAAATAATTAATAATAATAACTTGTTTAAGCAAGTTAAAATCAATAATGTTTATTTTTTCAAAGAGTATGATTATAGATAATGGAACAGCTGAACTATTTACATATATTACACCAACATCATCTTTATCTGAACGGAATCGTGCACAGGATGGTTTTAGTATTACAATAAAATGAAATCATGAAAAGGGATTATCGTGGAGAATAAGCTTAAGCGAAAGCTTACTGAGGAGGCGAGGACACAAATCGTACCGTAATGTCATGGAAGAAGAAAAAAATTAATTAATTGAAAAGTTTTAAAATTAGTTTTGTTTCATAAATATCGAGGATGACCTACAGCTTCTGGGAGTGAGAAGATGGATAAGAGCTGCAGAGGATCGCTCTGAGGGGAGGAGAAACGTTTAGGAGACCTTCAAGGACTATATAGCGCCGTCAGAGATAAGACTGTTTTGTAAAAAAATACATTTATTTTTCTATCCATCTATTTAATAATAAATAGATTCTTTAATGTTTTTATGTTTGTCTCCGCTATACCGTTGGTTTACAAAACCTGAATCAAGGTTATGCATCATATGATTCAGCACTAATAAAAAAATCATTAATGCACTCTTCTCGTAGTTTTGCTTAATTTAAAGATAAATTTTACACGAATACCTTAAAACGAAGTTTTTGGAATAAGTTTTGTCGAATTCGATTTGTTTGTGATTTTGTGATTATATAATTATTTTTTATAAATTTAACAATCATTACATAAGTTTAATGCTGTTATATTTACTGCCCTGCAATATAAAAAAGAAAAAGAATTCCATCCGAGACAATCTTTGAAATATACTCATTTAATGGTGGTTTTGATTGGGTCGCTCAAGCACCCTAAAGCAAATTAACACTTCCTGGCTCATTCAGGGGGCCATGACAAAACAAAGGTCGAGGAATTCTAAACAAGTGCTGGAGCAGTACCAGAACGAATGCCTCCCAAGATTCTCAAACTGATAGCGATATCCCCGTTTCCTGGGTCCATCCCTTCGCGACCAGGTAGAGGCATTCCAATTCCACCTTCCAAGAGACAAGAAAGAGAGAGACAGAAAGAAAGAGAGAGAAAAAAAGATAATATATAGTTGCGAAAAGCACCTGCCCCTTTTGAGTTGGGAGGGAGGAGGTATTTCAGTAATCTCGGAGGGTGTTTACTGAAGCATTCTATCTATCTCCAGCCTTATTGTTTCCTAGCATCTAGAAAATTACTCCGACCATGAACCTGACCATATTTTAGCCACAACAAAAATTAAAGTGATTTTTCTCTTTGAAAGAAATGAGTTTCTAAGAAACTCGTGACATTAAACTGGCAAGGGGTAGCCTTCTATACCAATTACAACCAGTATTGTTCTTAAAATCGATATGGTCTTATGTTGCAATAAAATATTAAATTAAAAGAACAAATTTTTTTTTTTCAAAATTGCAACTTAATAATAAAAATATGTTTTGATTGGAATGGGGGTGCCATTTCCACAGTTAAGAAACAGCAACTTTTAACTTTTCATTCGTTTCCTTTTTAATATTCTCGAAAATAAAAATAATCGTGAGTTTTAGTTTGGAAAAAAGAGTAAATTTATGGTAAATGTGTAGATTTCGGTAATCATAGCATCAATAAATACACGTTTTAATTAATATTTCAAAGTATAGATGATGGTAAACATACTGAATCACTGAAATATACAAATTTCCCATAATTACACTTTTTTTTTCTGTTATGACTTAAATCGAAGCGACAATCTGCGGAACTGATACTGGAATGGGATATCTTTCGTTTTATTTATTTAATTAATTTTTAATTCCTAACTATTTAAAATAAAGAGTCTTTTATTTCTTTCGGAAATTATTTTTAGCAAAAATTTATGTTAACGTAGAAACTTAAAGCCAAAAAGCGTATTAAAATATGAAAATTATATCTGGCTAAATCTACAAAGGATAGACCTCCAGGAGAGATGCCAAATTATAATTCCTACACTTAATAACCTTAATTAATATTTATTAGCTGAGTGAGGTAATAATAAAAATTGGACAGCAATAAAAAAAAATGTACAAAAAGTAAATATTAGCGTCCTCCCTTTTTTTCTGATTCATCGTTTGCCGTAATTCATGCAAATCGATGGTTCAGAGAATTTGCATGCATTAAGTCTCAACTTGCGTGGATAATTCCAACAGTTCTCCAGATTCGACTCTCATTTCATACCTGCACTTTTTGTATCAACGCAAATCGAGCTGAATTATGCCGTGCAAATGAGGTTTGCTTTATTATTTCTGTTATTTTTTCCTGAAGTCTAATCACTCCTGGAGATCTATGTGTTGTAAATCCAGTTTATATAAACATTTTCTAAAATATTTAGTATAAATCGTAATGAAATATAAAGACATTTAATTTTGTTGAATTGTTTTTAGTTTAAAGATTAATGCATTCCACAGAAATAAATTAAACTGTTGCGATTGGTTTATACTCTCGTGGAATCGTTCTACCCGTAATAGAACCTCTCATTCTTTTAAGGACCAGTGAGTGACTCAAGTGTCTCCAACTAGTTATGAAAATAAATGGCGGCAGAAGAACACGATGACTGAAAAACTCGAGGAACATGTAGGGAAGAGTCCAGATCTGTTTTTGTTTAGATCGGCTTCTGGGATAAAAATAGCACTAGCTTCCAATGGGAAAGATACAATATTATTTATTATTTTTAAATATTTTTATTTTGAAGACAAAAGATTTACCCTGGGGCAAATCTTCAATTCAATTCCTATAATTCAAAGGAATTATTTCTCTTAAAAATAAAAATATTTAAAAATTAAAACAATTAATAATAAGTTATAAAAAAAAAAGTATTTATTAGTTTTATAAAATATGACGTAAGAGCTTCAATTATTGAACCGAAAGGTTATTAACACTTTTTTTTTTTTTTTATGGCATTGGATTCTTTCATTCATCCATACAGCTAGCTATGTATTATTATTTTAAGTGCACTGTTTAGTTAGATGCCAACAGCACGCGGTTTTTCCCAGGCGGTCATCCATCCAAGTGCTAACCACGCCCGACGTTGCTTAACTTCGGTGATCTGACGGGAACCGGTGAGCTCAACGTGGTATGGCCGTTGGCTCATATTAACACTTTCATAAGTGTTTAAATACAAATACACGTGCACACACACGCGGAGTGTAATACCATACCATGTATGTGGCACTTACTATGATGATGATGAATATGTAATGTCAATAATCTGATGAATCATTATTTGGGTGGTTTTCTATACGTTCTTTCATATTGAATTCATCAAATTCTTATGAGAAACATCATAACGGTCTTTGTCTCTCAAAGGTAGCTTTACATTAAAACATTATAATCGAAATAATTATTGCTTAAAATGTTAAAAAACTTATCTACTGTCATGTCAATACTATGTTACATATTTTTCTACCAATTACCACAATTTTTTGTTGAAATATTCTCATTCTTTGTTACTGGATTAATCCTATGTTCGTCTTTGAGGTTGTTCAAGGTGTCAGAATCTTTTTTTCGAAGTGGTTTATAACAATTTGCTAATAGATTTATTTAAAAAAAAAATAATTTATTCATTGAAATTTACAACTGTATTATAACAATACAAGTAAATGGCAGGAATGATACATAGAAGCATGGATAAAGACAAATAGAGAAACTACCCAGTGGCAGTACTCAAATAACAATTTCTACTTAGAAGGCCATCTTCTTTTCAGACCCCCCGAAGGATTATCAGGAATTGAAGAAGTAGCTAGGTTTGAAACTAGTGGGTTCGAATGAGAACGAAGTTTTTCATGAAAAGACAGGTATCGGGTTCGAGCCAGCAACAAATGGGTCATTGAGGTCATCATGGATGACTTTTTCGTAACAATGTGAGGAGCATTAAGGATTTTGGTTTGTAAGGATTGGATACGATAGGAATGGTAGCTATATGCCTTAGTGGGAGCCCCAAAGCTCTACTCCGTAAGTCCAAATAGGTCTTATTATAGTCATGTATATGAGTCTTTTGTAATTAATTGGAGCTTAGAGCGTTTGACTGACTAGTACGTGTTGCAGTAGCCTGAAACGGCGAATTTTTATGTAATTATTTTTTAAAAATTAATTTCTTTCTTTATTCTACATACATACATTCAAATTCTGTAGACTATGTTTTTGATTGAGATCGATATAGGTAAATTTCACCGATAATAATTATTGTATTATGATTTCACTTTAAGAGGCTACTTTTAACTTGTACAAGGAAAATTTCAAGACAATGGCTCGTTTATTTTTTATTTGGAATGGACTCGGTGGAAAGAAGCCCCGGAAACGGTGATGAAGGTCAAGGGATATCCATCCCCCACGAGGAGGGAACAATGCCCACGGTTGACTCAGCCACCTGCCTACACTTGTCTTACATTATCCATGCATTCAATCTCAACAACAACAGGATGGCTAACAAGAGCCACCGGCAGTATTCCAGAAACATTCATTCAACATTTTTTTTTTTAACGGTTACCAGGTTAAGAAATAATTCCAACCATAAAGCCTTAAGTCTCATATTTGTCAATCCACTCATTCATCATCAGCACGAAAATAGAATAACAGTAAAAGAAAAAAATCAATAAAACACATCCTAACCTCAAAATGCAGCGAAACACTCGCCAGAGGAGACATCTCACTACCTCGAAGGCCCAAATGCAAATACTGAATCATAAGTAAGGTTATAAGAACTAAACTGGAAAATGTTAAATAAAAAAGGTGATAAATATTAAATAGAAAATGCATAATACACTTTCTTACGACATCCATTACATATAATATATTAATAGAGCAAAAGGTCAAAAAATACATAAAATACATTTTAAAAATTGCAGCCAAAAAGCCTCAAGTCTCTAACTAAAACAAGAAATAAAAATAACCATCTTTTACCAACATGTATTTCACGTCTCTTTTGAGTTTATCTTTTTCTTCCACCCTTAGTGCCTTTCAGCGTGGGGGCGCATTTAGCCAGGCCTGCCGATCCTCCCGATTATGGCGAACTTATTCATTCCATCCAACATTTTGCCCCTGGACTTCTCTATTCATTCTATCAGATCAAGAAACATCGTCCTTAAGGACTGTCCAAATCCGAGGCTATCTGCTACTTGTCTGAATCACTAATACTCCTTTACGAGTGATTTTGAGTTTGTGCTCTTCTATCTTATTTTACCAGATAAAGTTTCGTCAGCCTCATGATATGCCAGACTTGCTTCAGTTACCCATACAGATCCATTCCATTGATTTCGACTTCATTTGCACCTTAGAACATACTCCTGATATTTAAGCCAAAAAAAGTGTCCTTTATGACTGAATTTTGGATGGAGTTATGTAAAAGCGATTACGAAATCCATGGAATCAGATGCTATAAATCCTTCCGAGTAAAATTTCATCCCTCCAACTTTAGGCCAATCAATAAAAAACAAAACAGGGTTAACGAAACGAAAAGTAACGTAGAAGCTTTTATTTTTTACATTTGTATAAGGGCAATAAACAGAATTGTTCTCGGGAGACATTCTGGCAGTTTTAGAAAAGCGCGACTAGGTCTACGTTGGCTGGGAGCAGTGTACTTGTCTTACGCTAGATTTTCGCTTCGTATTTTCTAGCACTAACTAAAAATGGATTTTTTTTTTGTACCCTAATTCACAGGGATATTTAAAATTCCATTATATTATACTATAGTGATCCATTATCCATTATATATTTATGTGAAAAAACAATAATACTACTAACATTTTTGTTTTTATTATTTCTTTATTACCTTCATTTCACTTTTACCCTAAAGTATAGATTCCTTTGAAATCTACTAAAAACTTGGTCTGATGGCTTTCGGGCTTTGCCTCTGATTTACGGACTTGATATACGACATAAGAGTATATTATTTAAGTGTATGAGTAAAGTATTTAATTTTTAATATTATTATTTATTTTACCACAAATCTGAATGGATTTATTTTATTTTCTTCCCCGCCATAATCTGCTGACGCGAGCATGATCATATAGAGATAGGGATTCAATATCCATAAACTAAATGGTCCCTCCTCCCACTTATCTGCCATATATTGAATAATATTATTTAATCGCTCCAGACTTATGTGCTATTGGTGTGCAGTAGGGGAACCTTTTATGTTGCTATAAAATTGTTATTGGCTCCTTGGTCACATCCTTGAATCAGGCCGCTAATGTTCTGTAACATCGCAAGTTCTCAATGAGCTTGCAAATATTTTATTAAATATTTATTAACAGTTATATTTTATTAAAAATTTTCAGCAGTAAATGTTCGATTTCAAACGAATATTTTATATATTCACTACCCTAGGCGTCTCAGATTCCTTCGACTTGATCAATTTTAAATCTTTATTTCCAAATTGATTGTCAAAAAGGTCTCCATCTCAGTTTCAGAGAACTCTTGTTTTAGAAGATTATAGAAACTGCATTTATACATTTCGTCAGGAACCATTTTCTGCACGACACGCATACTTCTTTATCTTTGCACTTCTTCCTTACCGTAGCGCAGATGGTCAAATCTTCGTTTATACTCCTTAAAGATGTTTTACATCTGCTTTACCTCATAGGCATATCGATCAGTTAATGTTCCGTTGGAAACAGTTTTCATATTTTAGTATACGTAAAGGTAAATTTTAAAACATTGGTGGGATAATCCCTCACAATGAAAATGAGTTCACATTACAACAGTTACTGATTAATATATTTTTGTTGTTGGTAAAATTTAAAAAACCAAACAGAAAAGAGAGTACATAGGATTTACTTCAGACAAAATTTATGTATAACATAATACAACATGCATATTATTTATAATAGTATGTGTTTTGTTCGTTTGTGTCTGTATTTTGGTGTTGTTGTTTTTGTATAATTTCCTATTTCTTGTATGAGTGTGTTGTCTGAAAATTGGCATGAGGTGAAGAATCTGAGGGTTTGTTGGTGTATGAATTTTTGTATTGTTGGGATATCCAGTTCTTTGTGCATTGTGGTGATTTTAGTATATATTGGATAGTTTTTTATGATTCTTAGACATTTGTTTTGGAAGATCTGTATTTTGTTAAATCCATCGGGAATGGATAGAAATCAACAATGATCCAATCAGTTATGGTCAGATTGGATGTTCAAGATTGGGGATAGAATAATGCAGCACCGATGTATGTTCAACTCAATTCTTTACAGGTCATTACTGGCTTAGTAGGCTCTTATGTTTCAAAGAAAATCTGCAATGATATTACTATAAATGATTGTTTGTATGAATCTTTGTCACAGTCAAAAAGAGCTCCAATTGCTACAAAGTTGAAAGACATCAATAAGCCGAAGGTGGTGGGAGAAGTTCTAAACCTTATAAAAGCAAAGTTATATTTTGCTTATATTGAATGAAGAAAAATATGCATTGGTTACTGAAATGCGAGTACTGATAAATGGAGTTAACAAGGAAGTTGCCGGAAAAAAAAAACACATATGCCAGGTTCTGGGAGAGTAACTAAAGAAACTTCATATACTTAACAAAGTTGGATGTTTTACATTAGAGATCTCGGTAAATGGTTTGATCCCACAGATTACTGTTTAGAGATGAATCACACTTTTAGGATTTTGGACAAGATATATAAATATGTGTTGCTCGGGCCTGCTAATCAACTGATATTTAGGGATAAAATGAATTGACTTATTCTATCTTTAGCCATGATCTAAGTATAGAAATAAAAATAAAGACGCTATTACCAAGTCATTCTCAAAGGTCAGAGGCTGGACCAGGACCAAGTGGCAGAAAGAAAGAATCAATGCTGCAACCGAATAAATGGGAAAGCTCAGGGTCCGCGATAATATCCTGAATATTACATTAAAATGATTCATAACAAAGTTATTATTAACTCTATTTAATGTTCTGCATTGCTTACCATTGCCAACATACCGAGTGTTGTAAATCAATGTGTAATATGTAGCTGTTTTTTTTTACTTTTTTATTAGTTTCAGTATTTCATCATCTATGCTCCGTCATCATATTACTTACTTATATTTGGCATCTTTTATTTTCCTTCTCGGTAACTACAATGATCTGGTTTGAATAAGCTTCATAACCATGATCATTCTACCATCATTACAGAGAGATATACCAAATTTAATGATGATACCCCTGCGGATTTACCTTCAACCTATAATCACGTTTGGTTAGGAGAATACCCTCCCCCCCCCCGCATAAGTCCTCTGGAATATACTCGGAATGCTGGGCTCAACCTATGATATCACTCATTCAGAGTTGCCGGCCAGGAGCGTTCCGCCTGTGGATTGTGGTTAGCCGCAAATACTTTTATTTATTTTTAGTCATAGTGCGATTCGATTGATCGTATTCTGAAACCACAAACCCGATTTATATACACTTATATATACATATATATTCCATATTATACCGAATCTTATGCATAAGCTATACAAAGGTTTAAAAACAAAACTTCAAGATAATCAACCAAGTGTCAATAAAAAAGAAGGAAACGTCTCAAAAGAATACAAATAAAAAAAAATTAATTGAAATTGAAATTTAATGTATTTTAATAATACAACAAGTAAATAAAATGATACGTAATGATATGAGAAAAAGTAAATAAGTACATTGATAGTACTCAAAGGTAAATTTAAAGTCAAAAAAGATAAAATAATGTAATTATGTGTTGTTAACTTATTCCAGTCATCTTTAATGAAACGGGACACTCAACCGCTTGCCGATTTTTCAAGACACAATTTTTTTTTGTTTTCAAATGTCGAATTCTTGAGTTTTACTTTTGAGTTTTGAGTCGAAATCTTGTAAGATTGCCTCTTCGTATTTTAAACTCATGATTCTGTTTAAACTTCTGCTTCTGAAATGAATCGTTTATCAGTAATACGGACTTACAGAAACATGTAACGGATTGAATTGTTGAAGAAGAATGGTTTTGTTTGTCAAATCCCATAAGCTACCCAATGATTTCAGTGCATCAACCTCTTGTAGTTATGTAGCCCATCTCTGAGATCCTACAACCCAGACACGGTCCGCCTAAGGTGACAAAGGATGGTAATCAATGGTGTCCAGAGCAGATGATACAATCACATCACAAAGGTTTGCACCTTACAGCGATTCTCTTGATCACAACTCCATTACCAAAGACAATTTGTTACGGCCTTGGTTGCTGAAGAGAACACTCCCCTGACTTCGGTTTGTCTTATAAACAACCCATAACTCTATTAGCCAGTGCATAGCAATAAGAAAACATAGTAATTGGGTCCAATATTGGACAATATCGCTTTGTAATTTAGTTTGCTACCACTTCGATATAATAATTTTGAGTACGTTTGAGGATTGGGTTCGAAAGGAGTTATATAGATTTAATCATATCTCGAATTCTTTTGCACAAACAGACTTGAATATCTAGCATTCCAGCTCTTGGTGAGTACATGGTTGTTTATATTGGTTTTCAAGAAAATAATTAATTACTGGGAATTGACTATCAGGTTCTGGTTTTTTCTTCCTCGCTGAAGAAATCCTGGATTTTGTGCTGCAGATGAGGTTCTAAATAGATGATCTGTTCCCCTTGAATGAATAGAACAATATTACAGGAAGTTATAATTGAACATAAAGTAGGAGGAACATGACGATAGTTCAAAATATTTGTGATTTTCACACTCCTGCAGTTTTTATACCAATCCTCAAGGAATGTGATATTTCAGTGGTGAGATTTGGCATAATTTACTGATGACAAATTTTGCTGGATAAGTAATAAATAATCTTTTGATTAATAAATCGTCAATCATTTTAAATGATCTGCATTACTCCAGGAATAAAAGCAGGGCATAAGTCAGCACTTTTTATACTAAATACAGATCGATATGAATACACCATTGAGACGGAAAAGGGAAAAATTTCCAACCCCCCTCCCACGCAAACAAAAAAGTAATCTACGGCTATTGTCACACACACAAATCTTGGTGAAGAGCCAACATAAACATCAACAATAATTATAAAATTTACTTACGCAATACAACGAACAAAAATATAAAGTTTCATAATTAATGTTAAACTAATGTAACTAAATTGGTGTCAAACAATTCTTTTTAATTACATCGAAATGTCCATACCCCAACAAAAAAAATGTACCAAAAGCTTTTTAATACTCTCCGATAATTACCATACTCGCATTCCAGTTCATCGAAGGTGAGAGCTCAGGAGAACATGGACAAAGGCGTTTTTTAATACATTTTGAAATTCGGTTAACCAAGGAATATAAACCGATCACCAAACATATTCAGAAATATTAATAAAATTTAGAAAAAGGCCCGCACGGGCGGATCTAGGAGAATTTTCTGGAGGGGCCATGGGTCAATGTGAATTTGTTATCAATGTATACAAACCATATATGAATGAAGATACATAAAATATAAATTTTTAATTTAAGACAACTGAGGCCAGAAAACAATAACATGGGTAAAATAAGCTCCTTGATCAAAGCGGTAGCTATCTATGTGTGAATGAAATACAAAAGGGTTCAGAATCGGCGATTTTGGATGCACTCATTGAGAAAACATTCGATACAATGAATAATTTTGGTGCGTAAAACGTGTGGTTTTCTTGTTGAGAACCAACTAAAATTCAGGTCAATAACAACTAATGAGAACTCTATTAACCCCCATGCCCCCCCCCCTCAAATCCGCCAATGCAGGCCCGTACTAAAGTATACACTACCATCCCATACCGCCGTTGAAGTCACTGAGTTGCATTGAAATCAACACTCTTCCATTCATCACGTACATTCTATTTTAAAAATTAATTGAATATATTTATATCATACTACAAATTTAATTAATTATTTTTATAAAGATATCAATTCTGGAGGGATTACTTCATATATACATTAATGCAAATAAAGAATATCCAGAAAGTCATTTAAAAAAAAATTGGCTGAGTATGTATTTTTTTTCAGAAGTCCAGAATCCAGAAATGACAGAATTTTGAACATTGGTCAACAGATAATTTAAATATTCATGAAATGGGTTATCGATAAACTACTTACTTGCTGAGATAAACAAGCAATTTGTTTAAATAACTGAAGTGAAGAACAAATAAACGCAATCTCAGCAAATAAGAATAGGAAGAATGAATGAACGGTTAATGCAAATTCTGGTAGTTATCTCTATCCGCTGCCCCTAATAGACTGCACCTTCATCCGTAAGGAATGGCCGCCCTAGGCTAGAGATAAACATGAAGCCAATAATTTCTTCAGGCTGGAATGCTCTTTTTGCAAGATAAATCTTGCTTGGAACTCATCGGCCAGAACACATGGCAACACCGCACGGTGAATTACTGGAAGAAGATTCTGTTTCGCCCCAGGGCATTCTCCTCACTATCCGTGTCTGGCTCGGAAGTGATTCCAAAGAACATTTTCCCAACTTGGTTACCCGAAACAATTCTTTTCACATTACTTAGGTATATCGATAGTGATGATGGGTAAAGTTCTTTGGGATGTCAAAAATTGTTTATACCGAAAGGAAATGTACTGGTGTATAATCAGTCGATTTTTTTTTTGAGTAAATTAATGCAAAAATCAAAAGGTCGAAAATGTCTGAATTTCAAAATAAGTTAAAATAAAAGCAATGAATCTTTATTTCAACTTAATCATACTTAATTTGTTAAATGAAATTCTATACAGATTCTTGAGTAAAATGAACATTCTGTATTACACTGTATAATGCCCACATTGAAAAATTCATAAAACGCCTTCATATAAAGTATGAGAAATATTCTGACATTATAGGATGTTTGTAGTTGTAGTTAGAAGTAAAGAGATAATATGCCTAGAGATATAATACTGGCTTATTATGATTCGAATATGATGAACAGTAGTTTTTTAAAACACAACAATATAACAACTGTTGCCGAACAAAAACTTTTATTTCCAGAAAAAAAATTGTGATAGTTCCGCTTGTGTTCTATCAACTTCAACAAATAAATAATAATACCTTATATATAATAATAATAAGGCTTAGCGAAACCGAAGGTTCGATGCCGCTACCATCCATCTTTGTTTACATACTTCCGTCTAGGGACCACTAACCAAACTCTTATCCTCAAGATCACTCTAAACGAAATCCTCTCATCTACGCCTCGGTCTACTCCTCAGACGCTTCCCAGTCGGTACAGCACTTATTAACGTTTTAGGAATTCGTTCGTTACTAAGCTCATGAACTTTTCAAGCTCGTCTTAATCTTCCTGTCGCTATCACTTCAAAATAATAATTAACGCGTACTTCTCAATTCTGCATTGTTTGCTCTCCTATATTCTACCTGAAGACTTTGTCCATCCTTCAGCAATAGCGGCCACGTTTCACATCCGTTAAGAAGAGTTGTAGGGATGATGGTTTTATAAACTCTTAAGTTCAGATTTCGGGTCAGATAACGCGAGCTTAGTAATCTCGAGCCCGAGTAATAACAAGTTTTTTTTTTCTATATATATAATGCTAATAAAATCATTATTTTGTGTGAGACACAATAATTATCATAAAAATATATATTATAATTATATTCGTCAATAAGCTGACGAAGGTTGTAAATCAATATTTTTGTAATAAATAATATTGATATACCAATCAATTTTAAATAAGAAACAGAGATTAAAGAAATACTCGAATATTTTAATGTTAAACTTTTACAACCTTAATTTATCCTTAATTTTTCTTGTACCTATTTCATTAATCGGTGGCAAACAGTTAATGGATTTAGCAATGATATTAACGAATTTAGAAAAAAAAAATTGTATGTTAAATAAGAAAAACTTTTTTTCAGCTCTAAGAAACCATTAAAGTTCTTAGGAATTGAATTAGTTTGGGATGTTCACATTTCAGTGGTTTAACTGATCGTCCTGTGGTTTCGAGTCAACCTGTTTTTTCTTTCCATTTATAAAAGAAAAAGAATTATATGTTTTTTGTTGTTTTCGTTAACTAATGAAACAACCGCATGTTTTCGTTCATTTTTTATTAAGGGTCATTAGCCTTTTAAAATAAATAAATAAATTATAGCATTTGTTACGTAATTTTCATGTAAACGAAAAGAACATAGTATATACGAGTAATATATACTATACGATGAGTTCCTGCGCATCAAACTGTCTATACATAATTATTTCCCAAAACCGCTGACGGATCTATAAATGCCTGGATTCTTCTCTGAAGATTGAACAATTAGTATTTATTTGTTTACTGTTTACTGTTTCATATACCAGAGGGAGTTTTATTGATACAGTCATAGAATTTCAATTGATTAATGTGTATTTTAAAAAGTGGATAAAGTATTTAACATTTTTAATTTTCAAGGCCTAAAGTTCGTATTTTAAGTTTTTTTTTATGCAATAAAAAAAAGAAGGAAATAAATCAATTGAATCGGAATTACAAAACATCAAAACTTATTTTGCGATTATAGGCTCGTAATCGCAGTTTACAGCCTAAGATAACATTCTTATAATGGAGTGCGGAGTGGCTTCATGGTAGTGCGCTGTGTTGCCGTGTAGAAGGTCCTGGGCTCAAATCCCACTGCTGCCAGACTTTTATTTAATCTGTTAGCGACCGGAGATGAATCATATAGGATCTAGGAGCTTTCTGGGGCTCACCCAGCCTCTATAAAGTGGATACCCAAAATATGGGGAAATCAGTCGGTTGAGTGTGATCTGGGACAAATCACCCCCTTGCACAACCGTTGTCCAAGAAACAGTATAGTTTCTACCATGTACTGAACCGCAGGCCTTTCATGGGTTGTAGTGATACAGATTTACATCAAGTTTATTGAAAGTTTTTTCTAATTATTCCCACTTTTTGGTTTTTCAAATTGCTAGGGGAGGGGGAGAGTGAGATTTCTCTTGATAAATCAGCGAGAAACTAGAAAAGGTTTTTGTTTCAGAGGTCAATGGTTCTTCCTGGGTTATACTCAGCCTGGAACTCAATACGAATAGAAATCAATATTCATTGAAGGCACATAACTCATTCATGTTGTACCTAGACAGTGTACAATATGAATGAGCGATAACTTACAGTATGCCATTATCTATGTTCTACTTTCCTCTGAGGAACCTTTAGGGGCAACGCGATGCCACTACTGTAACTGCCCTACTGTTCCAGATGTCGTAGCAGGCTTTCCAGGACTTCAGGTGAGCATTCTACATTATTAATGAGGAGTCTGAAATGTACTATTATTATCTTTGGCGTTACTGCCCTTGAAGGGCATGAACCTCATCACATATCGCAGGCCAGGCTGTTCTATCAGCCGCAACCGCTGTCCATCCCCTCACTCCAAGTTGTCGCAGATCCGCTTCAACATCGTCTAACCACCTCATTCTAGGACGTCCACGTCTTCGAGTGCCACCTTATCCTGCCCTTTTTTATAACGCTTACTATATCCGGCTGATCATATAATGCTCTCAAATCTTCATTTTTTCTAATTTTCCACTGTCCCTCAGAGTAGATTGGACCATATATTTTTCTGAGCATTTTTCTTTCCCAGGCACATAGTCTTCTCTCCATCTCCTTCGTCAGTACCCATGTCTCACTGCCATAGGTGACTGTTCGGCAAATAATAGTTTTGTAAATGATAACCTTGGCTTTCCGAGGAAGATTTCCTGATGCAATTCTGGCCTTAATCTCTTTATATATTTCATTGTTTTCAGTGACCAGCGTTCCCAGATATTTAAAAGCCCTCCAAACTAGGAGGTTATGACCATTGATACTAATCGTATGCGGTTGATTCGGTGCAGGGTTATGGGTGCTCTTCATGTATTCCGTCTTCTTCTCATTGATCTGGAGACCTCTTCTGTTTGCTTCTCGTTCCATCTCTTCTAACGCTCCGGCGAAATGTATGCTGATAATGATTTCTTATCATGGCAAGGAAAAAGTTCAACACGTTACATTCTGATATAAATGAACTATTTACTAAGCAAGGGTATGGACACATCATGAGAATGGATGGAGAATGGACTCCTCCGAGCACTTAAATACCGCCCTGAGAAGAGAAGGAATGGGAGACCTCGAAAACAGTGGATTGAGGAGGTGAGAGAAGATCTAACAGAGAGAGATCTAACAGAAGATGATTGCATGGACAGAAGATATCGGAGGGAAGGTGGAAGGAAGGCATTGGGTGGAGGCTCCTCGAAGCTAGCAATAAGAGGAAGGAAGTCAAAGAAGAAGCAGAAGAACCTTAACTAACAGCCCAGAAAAATAAATTGAGCACTATTGTTTTTACCTACAACTCTTAAATGGTGTATTATACCGAAAGAAGCATAGAATATTGAATTTAAAATAGAATATTGAATCATTAAGCGTGTAATGAGCACCATAAAGTTATATTTTACTAAAATTGGATCAGTCAAATGGATCAAATCAAAACAGGGATGTAGCAGATGGGTTTGGAGCTTGGAAACAAAATAATGCTCTTACTGAAGAAGGCGAAATTCTACCTTTATCTAGAACAAAAGTGTTAAATTTTGACAAAACTTGCATATATATATATATATATATATATATATATATATATATATATATATATATATATATATATACCATACAGGATACCCAACTAATGGAGACGGAGATGGAGTAATACTCACTATCCAGTAGACTGTATAGATTATACCTTTGTTTTCGATCTCCAATTTATTATGCGTTTATCGTCGCCAATAAGTAAAAGATTTTTTAATCTTTCCATAATTACTAGCTTTTATAGCGTTTAAAGTAAACGATTATAACACATTATTTTGAAGAATATTGAATGTTTAACAAGTTATAAGTTTCAGTTGTTTCGGATTATATATTATTCAATCAAATATTACAATAACAATGCCCAACATGATAGAAAATTTTATCCGCCGACAAATTTGATTAACGGAACCATAGAAGCCAAAGATAATGCCTTAGCACATGGACACCACGATCTCCAAACCACCATCATCCTCCTTCGATCTAATCGACAAATTATAGCTGGGAAATAAAAGATGATCAATTGGAAATCGTGTAGTCCACGGGGAGTCCTGCTCCTTGGAACTACGGCGGCGGGTTCGAGTTTGTCTGAAGATTTTAATGTTCTATTCTGATGCCAGCAGATAACCACTTGTACCATATTAGACACCTATAGTATTACGTTAACTTGAAATAAATCTCATCTAATACTAAACCACTGTCACTGTGCTTTGTGTTTGGGTAATGTTTTCATATTTTGATGGCCCAATATATCAGTAGCTTTTCCAAATTCTCAAAAACGATACATACAAAACTTACAGGAAATAAAGCGTTATTAAAGTGAGTAAAACCTTTTTTCCAGTCAAAATTTTTCTTTATTTTAAAAACCTTTCGACTTATTAAGTCATTTTCAATTTTCTTTTTATAAATTTATTCTTACTACTTATAAGTCCATTAATATTTGAATAATTGTACTCATAAATTTGTACATTATCAACCTAAATAAAAAGAAAGAAAAATTTTGACTGGAAAAAAGGTGAGTAAAACCTTTTTTCCAGTCAAAATTTTTAAACGATTCACAAATATTTACTTAAGTAACATCCACATGAAAATTTAAACGATAAAGCGTTATTTTAAATCAGCTATAACTATTTATTACTCAAACTACCCTGGAGTCAAGTTATTTAGGAAAAACTGTAAAAATGATTTTCACAATATTTTTATTAAGGAGGCTAAAAACAAAGAGGAAGGCCAGACATTTGGATTTTAACTATAGGGACAACCTGTACCGCTACAACCCGTGGATGGTCTGGGAATCAGTACATGGTTACTACATACTACTGTTTCTTGGACAACGGTTGTGCAGGGAGGTAATTTTTCCTAGATCACACTCAAACGCCAGATTTTCCCCATTTATTGGGTACTAACTTTATAGAGACTGGGTGAGCCGCAGGAGGGTAATAGGTCCCGAACGACCCACCACCGGCTTTTAACAGATTAAATAAAAGTCTGCTAACAGAGGGATTTGACCCCAGGTCCTTCGGCGTGGCAACTCAGGACTCTAACACTGAGCCACTCCGCTCCCTCCAACTATAGGGACAACCAATCTAAAATATCAGAAAATCGGCATTACTAAATTTTTCGAAAATGGTATCTGGGCTAATACGTTAATTGCTGGAAATTTGAAGATTTAAGATTTTTAGAAATTTACTTGATCAGAATGAAACATTAGTTTAGCCAAGGCATACAATTTTATTGCTTCTTTTTTTTATTCTGTCTCTCTTTTTCTTTTAGTATTCTTTTTCAAGTTTCAGACTCGCATAAGTTGTCGTATTTGGAGAAATGATGAACCATTGCAGCTTTGTTTTTTTGTTAACCATGAATTTTACAGTTTTAATTTTTATTTATTTATTTGTTTGTACCCAGTGTGAAACAACGAACTTGTATTTCCTAAACGTTGAAGAGGATGAGAGTTAAGTTGAAACAGTGACCACTGGCACCCTCCAAAGGAGAGGCGTTGCCAAGACTTCGGATGACTCACCAACTCTTCGCAAGGACATACCAGCTTCCGCTGACCAACTTCACCGGATGTATTACAACGTCTGAGTAGTTAAGAAGTGATTTTACATCATGAAAATAGCGTACTACGAAATTCCGTAATGAATAGAAAATCCGAACTATGTTTGTGAAATTTTAATGGTTTGAGCCCCATTTTTTTCAATCATATTTCATTTTGTATGGGAAAATATTCGGTTGGAACGACGCCTTGGGCGTTAATATTGATAACCTGTGCTAATGTTCTGAGGAGTGAGATTCCCCGATGGTCATTACAACCCTTTCTCAATTAGTTGGAACCTTTATAGATTGCTTCCATATCACGTTTTCCTATTAACAACTCAGCAATATATTGAGAGAATGGAGAGGGGAGGAATATTAGTTATTTGGGAGAATCGAAATAATTTTGGAAAGGGCAGAAATGAAAATCGAATTTAGATTTAAACTTCTACTTTCAGTTTATTAACAAGGCTTCTTGAAGCTGATAGTTTTGTACAGAAGGGTGTTTGCTATAGCATCAACCTTGGTCGCCATAATTTTGATTTTAAGTCCAAGATTCTCAACATTGTTTTTTTGTGTTAATAACTGAAAACGAAAAAATATTTATTTTTGACGATTGAAATTTGCATTTATAGTTTTTTTTTTGTTGTAGAGCGGAGTGGATCATTGGTACAGCGCTGGATTGCCAATCGTCAAGGGTTCAAACCTGGCTGTGGCAGACTTTATTTAATGTGTTAATATTCGAGGATGAGTCCTTTAAAACCCTCTATAAAGTAGGCACTCAAAATCGGGGGATCTGGCGGTTGAGCTGATCTTGGACAAATCACCTTCTCATTCTTACTGTACAGTACAGTCTCTACCATGTACTCAACCCAAGACATCATGGGTAATATCAGTTCAGATTTTTAGTTTTTCTTATTATTAAGTCATTTGGACGAATTACACTGACGATTAGAAATGTCTGGATAGATTGAGTTATTCCGAAAAGATTCAAAGATGCCTTGTGAAATGAAGCTCATTTGACGCAGTCGTCGGTTTTCCGCAAGGGTGGAGAAGGTTGCATGTTATAGAGTAGATGGAATTACGGTTGTTTGATAAGGTAGTTAGCTACTTTATAAAAAATAAGGAACTTTCTGCATATTATATCATGATACGAAGTTCAATGGTCCCGTCTAATTCGAATTTCATGTCATCGAGGCTAACGAAATAAAAAAACTTCAGGAAGCCGTGATCCGGGATAAATAGCGAAGAGAGGGAGGGACCAGGTGCAGATAGAGGGCTAGCCTCTACTCCTCCTCCCCTTCCCCCTATCTATTTGCCTATTGGCGGGCGGGAGATAGCCCCAGCATTCCGGTGCCCAACAAGAATGCAGACTATAAATAGCGCTCTCCTTCTCGGCTCATACCAAACAATTATTAACGCTTCGTTCGTTCCCCTCCCTCGCAGGGTATCTTTCCATCCAACATAAATAAGTGGATACACATGCATCCTACCCCATCTGTTATCCCAATCGGGCAAAAAGAAACAATGGTTTACCATTATGGAATAGATGGAATAATACTCAAGAGTCTAATTGCAGTTGGAAGACGAAGAGTCAACTAAATTTGTTGTCCATTGTATGCATTCCTCACATCCTTCAATTCTGTGTTTTGGATCCGCTCACATTTCTTTTAATCTATCAATCATCAATGATATCATCAGCGATTTAGAATTCAACCAAGAATATATATATCCTTTGCCTTCTGTGAATTAAGATTATGCTTACCAAAAGTACACGATATAAAGTAACCTACAGACCAAACCAGGCATGCAGATAATAAACAAATATATTTGCTAAAGTGATGTGGCTCCATAAATTAATCATCTGTGGGTCACCCGCGGGTAGCATAGAAAACTCCAAAAAAAAAAAAAATATTTATTGGAGTAAAAAATTCATAGTTTAGGGGTGGTTAGGTAGGCCAAGACTACAGGAAGACTAGGTTCCCGAGCCAGTAAGGTGTCAGGTATCCGTTTAAGATCCTTATCCTGATTTTAATTGGATAGGCAAAATTTAGGAATCCCACTGTGGCATCGTCCGATTAGCTATAGCAGCATAAAGTGGCATTATATGAACAGTGCCATCAAATTAAAAATAATAATTATATTATCAGATTAAAGTCACTGAGACTAGTTTTACGCTAATTGCATTGCCTGTGATTTCATATTAGTATGACTATGCTGAATAAATATAGAAAATAACAATAAGCGAGGCTACCATAATCCAACTAGCAATTCTTCTAAAAACGACGATTTAGTTTGCTAATGTTGACAAGGACTAATTGGTTTCAATGTAATCCGTCACAGCTTTCCCTTTGGTAAGCATTGTTCAGTTTAACACAAGTGGATTGTTTTCTGGGTCCTACTTGTGGTGGCTGAAGAAAATGAAGCTCCTATGCGAAATAATGGGGCTTGGATATCGCAACTTAATTACTGAACCAATTAGGTAGTTAAGGAAAAAGACTTGGACTAGAACATGGAACACAAAAATCATGTGATTTTCTCAAAACCATCTTATACATTTTCGAACGGGGAAAGTTTTCTTGAATGTCAATTTTATAGCCTGAGTCAAAGGATCTTGGACACAAAGGTACAGCGCCGAACTACGTGTTTGCTAATGCAGACTTGTCAGGTGTTTTTTTCGTTTCCTCTCCAATCCTTATGCACAACGCACTTCGTTCTTCCTCCGCTTATTTTTTGAACATCAATCCTTCTTGTATTGAAACACTTAACACGTATTACGGCTTTGTGGTTGTGAGGGAAAAAATGAAATATGAGATATTTATTCTCTACTAATACTATACAGATACACCCTTTCTACCATATGACTTTATCGAAAGCCTTTATTTTATTTTATTGACACATTATTGTTCCGTTACATCCAGTTGCATTAATTTTTTATTGTGCTTTTGGTTAAATTAAATTAACCTATTATCCCCAATACGAACTTTCATTCACTTTTCTCTATCATGTACTCTCCCTTCATATCGTCAATAAACCTTAGGTTCTGTCGTACTTACACAATAAACTTCCCGCCTCTATCTAACGAATTCCAGGTATATTTCTTTCATATATTCCCGTCTTTTAAACATAGAATCAAACAAATATTCCTCATCTTCTGAAAACTACATGATATCCGTCACCAACAATTTGTTCATTCAGCATAACTGGGTGAATTGTGTTGGTGTCGTTGGGCAGTTCGCCTGTATTAATGTATATGGTATGAAACTTTATAAATTCAAATAACCTTCCTATGGTACACCAAGTTTTTGTCTAATGATGTTATGGATATTTTCCACCTTCCCATCACGTTACCAATAATTTGCTTAATTCACAGTCAATAAATTGTTTGATGTGATGTTGTTTCTTTAACCTTTAAAGTAAATTTTTATACATTTTATATAATAAGCTATAAACTTAATTGGCGAGACGGTGAAATGCTTATTTTTAATTTCAGTGAGGTAACCTATAGTTTCTATCAACTCAGAAATGAGACAGCTAAAGAGAAGATTCTGCAGAATCACATATCCCTTCTTTGATTTGAGCCAAACCGTTTCTTTCTTAATATTCATACCCCAGTCTAAATACTAAATCTGAATGAAAAATCGTTTGGAAATACACGGTAGATAAAAAAACTTCCTGACCAGATTTTTACGAAGAGAAGAATATCGGTATCAGTATTTCAGGGGTGTTTGTTTAAAACAGGGTTCATATACATATATTTTCCATTTACGAACCTAGCGAGAAGTTTATATCATTAGGTTTTATGATACTGAAGGTCTGAACTAGAAAACAAGTAAATTAATGAAGAAATAAAGGCACAGTTAAAGGCAGGAAACCCTAGTTATTTTTTAGTCTTGGCATTTCAGTTGACCGATACCTTAGAAGGATGAACAAAGTCTTACGGTCTTCAAAAATAAGGTGTAATGTTCGCATAGAATATTCGGTCCGTAAAACGGTGAGAGGGACGACTGAGACGAGCTTGTAAGATTGCAGAGCTTCGTAACAAACGAACCTGATGAACGGGTTTGAGTTCAGTACAAGTACGAACTTTAGTGTTTCTAAGCTGGAGTAACAGTAGGTTGTGCCAGGAGGTGATTCAACTAGGACCACCCATAAACGCCAGATTTTCCACTTTTAAGGCTTCCCACTTTATAGAGGCTGGGTGGACCCCAGTCAGGTCTTCCCGATGCCACAGAGTCGATCCTAGCTGAAAAAAGAACAAGTAACTGACACAGCAGATCTCGGCACAGTATCTTACCGCTGAGTTACCCCCTATTTTTAGAAGTATTATGGAGAAGTTTATGAAACCTCGTTACTTCTTATTTTCTAGATATCTATTCTTCGAAAACCGTTCTTTGACGGTTTATAACATCAAAGTGATGGGATATTTGAAAAAGGAATTAAAATTAAACAGTATATATATAAATGAATGTTTTATAGAATGCATGCGCAAATAACATTCTGGCCGAAGCGAATTTTATGTATCTATTAACTGAAATATGTATGTTATAATTGTATCATACACACGAAACTATTCCAACTAAATAATAACTCAAAATACCAACGGAAAATTCAAGAAAACGTTTTCTTTAATGTGTAACTCTCAATGCATAAATGGAGTTTATATTTTTTGAACTGCCTAAAAAAAATTGGAAACTTTCAAATTAAGTCAGATTTTACACTCTTTGGCCCTACTATAACGCTTTTATCAGACCATGAAGTAGATACTTATTTTTCTTCCAGATTTCAAAAGTGACTATTTATTTAAGGGGAAACTTGTGAATATTTTGTAGCACTTTCAGTTCTTTGATGCTAAATATGGGAATAAGACAAATAAACAAACTATCAGTTTAAGCAACTTTTTTTATTGTTAGTTTAAGGACGATGGATCCACAGCTTGTCTAGTTGTTTATAAACAACACACAACTAATAATATTGTGCAGCAGTTTATAACTCAATGCCTATTGCTCATCGCTTTTACTCTTCTGTCCATCAACATAATCTGATACATATAATAATCAAACTAAAACCAATAACTCATTCCAGCATTGCTCATGTAGTGAAGCTGAGAACAGAATGGTTTCTGTAAGAATGCCATCATAGACATTTTTTGTCGCTGCCTATTACAATCTTTTCGTGTACTATGTATTTCTGTTGTATGGTAATGTAGCGCTCCTAGGCAAAGGATAATTCATCAAGACAAAAGAATTCCGTCAATACTAATAGTATTGTTTTACTCCAACAACTGGTTCTAAATGTTTAAAACATTTTAATAACTTCCCTTTTTTTTGGTAATATAATTATATTTTTTATGACGGATATGTTTTCTGTTAAAGTTGCTTTTATTGTCACCTAAATTAAATTTTTTTATTTTAATAATGCATTTAATAGTTGGAGACCGAATTCTAAAAATGGAAAGGGCTTATGGCTTGACAAAAAACATCTACTACATGAATTGGTTCTCCTGCAATGAAAAAACAACAAATCATAAGACAGCCGTAAAATTGGAATGTCTATCTTGGATTTAAAAAATCTGCAAATATTGGAAAGAACAATTCTAAGAAAGAACATAGGTGCATTGCAGACTAAGGACGGAAACTACGAAGTAACAAAGAAATCTGCCAGAAAATGGAAAGAAACTCGGATATTCTGTGGAAGAAAAATCAGACATTCCTCGGACATCTATTTAGAATGAACAGGCAGAGATTGAATAAGCAAACATTTCAATAGTTTAGGGGAAAAAAAGACCTGGACAACGTGGACTAGATAAGTAAAAAAAAAGAATTTAAAAAGGAGTGCATTTGGAAGCAAAGTGAAAAATCTGCAAGAGTTTCAGGATGAAAAACCCATAGAAGGACGAAGCTGGACAGAGGATCAAAAGAAACATGCTAGTAAACGCATGGAAAGGTTTTCAGATAATACAAATAATGAATAAACTGACCGGTATAGAATTTAAACAGGTAGCAAATTCTTTTTATCTACCAGAAATACGATTATTTATATATTCCTAATAGATAGATGAATAAAAAAAGATGTAATATTCAGTCGACTTCTCTCTTTTGTGTTTATGAGTAATGTAATATCAGAGACAATTCATATTATTTTACAAAAGGGTCTTTACATGTAATATTATTAATATTTGGCGCCCAAAACTTCTTTAGTAATGATGCGTTGTTATATCTGCCTCTTAACAAACTGAGCCGATGCAGAATTTTTTAATTATTATTTATCCTGAGGATGGTTGTGACTGTTAGCACGAAGCCCTCGAGCGCTGGAGGTCGTGACCCGTCATTCCCCTCTCTGCGTTCCCATCCCCGCTTCGATACTTTTTTCTTTTATTAAAATTTAAATGATGGATTTTCATTGAGTATTCCGTTGCCATGCTTTGGGATTGCCAACTCCAACCATGATCAAAATACGAAATGAGGAGATTCTAATTTAGCGATCCTGTTTGAAGATTTCCATCGATCATCCGTTTTCGCTGCAATCACCATCTTGTTGGTAATGACAATGAAGACTGGAAGTAATCTACCTCACGATGTTAAAATTGAAACTTAATTCTATATAACAGTTATTATATAACTAAAATGGCTTGGCACCATTGTGGTGTTAACTCGAATCTTTGTCACTCCGTTATTTCAGTTGAAAAAATCTGGTTTTTGTGAAAAATTAGTGGATAAAAAAGTTACCTACTCACTGTGCAAATAAAGCAGCATCCACCGAGTATTCCAATTTTTGGTCCTGTACACCGTAAGTTAAATTAAATTAACTTTTTCACCAGTTGTGACGTCAGGAACTGTGACGTGATCTATGACTTATACGTGAGGTCCGAGATACATACTGCTACTGGATAATAGATAACTGTTTACTATTTCATCATAACAGTGGTATTTACTCGTGTCAAAGGGTAGATATAAATATTTATCGCAAATATTTCTTTATTTTTCATATGTTATATTAACATCTAACATATTAGAAGCGTTTACAAGAACAATTTCAAATCTGCAATCTAATATAAAAACAGACATAGCTAAAATTAAAACCAGCATGGAAAGTAGTGAATAGAAAATAGATGGAATTAAAGAATCTGCTGAAGTGATGAGAGAACAATTTAATATTTTCAACAATAAACTTGATCAAGCAGAAAATAAATATTGTAACCTCAAAAGTCAGTTCTCGGAAGAGTTGATAATATTAAGGGACCTTTATTAGTCAATTTAAGCACTTTAAGGAAGAAAATACAAACCTGAAAGCATCGAAATTCTCAAGTCATCAAGTTTATCTACTCTTATATATCAGGATATATATCGTATATATATTTTGCCCGCGGCTTCGCTCTTGTGGAATTTGGTCAGCCACATAAAGTTTCGAGAAAGATCATTTCAAATAAATAATTTAATTAGTTTTTTAAAATATAAGTTACTCGTACATCCGAAATTCCAGATGTCTAACTTCAAAACTGACGGATTCTATACAGTCATTGAACCTCAATTATATTAAAGGGGAAACTCTTGGGGGTGGAATTGTCCAAATTTCTTTCTTAAATTATACAAAGAACCTATCAGCATATTTCAAGATGCTAAGTTCCTGATTTGCCTTTAATTTTGTACTATAATAGATTCTCCACAGAACACAAAAAACTGCCTGGGAGGCTCGTGCGCCCGTGCCCTCCCCGCATAAATCCTCCCTTGGTGTATCCTATGTGTTATTCTGATGTATAATCTATATTACTGCAAAGTTTCATCCAAATCTGTTCAGTAGTTTTTGCGTGAAAGAGAGACAAACATACAAACTTTCACATTTATAATATTAGTAGGATATCAAAACAATAGTTTCTCTCATGTTCTTTCTGTTATTTTAACAATTATGAACACGTGATTTGCCTTATGTACTATAATGAATTCTGCACAGTACCTAAAAAACTGTCGGGGGCACGCGCCCCCGTGCGGCCCCCCCCTAAATCCGCGCTTGCTATAGCCTATGTGTTGTTCTGATGTATAACCTATATTACTGTAAAGTTTCATCCAAATCCGTTCTGTAGTTTTTGCGTGAAAGAGAGACAAACATACAAACTTTCACATTTATAATATTAGTAAGATTACAGTTAACTCGTTAGGGAGAAAGGAAAATATTGGTACCATTTCTGAAACAGGCTAGAAATTTAAATATAAGAGCTTAACATCACTAAGATACCCTGATCATAGCTGGTAAAAGATATACAGTTGATGATGTAAAAGATAAGGAATTCCCGTTGAACCTAATGTCTTCCCCAGGTAATAGGTCTACAACTATGAAACTTTTCCTCATCCGAAACTACTGATTCTGAATGCAATGATAAAAAGGGTGCTAGGAGTATGTGTGAAGAATTAAAAAATCTGGATAAAATTAAAAATAAAAATAAGAAGATAAATAGAGAAGAATCAAGCCCGAAGATATTAATTAAGCGGCCTACTAGTGGGGTCACCTCTAGACAAGCGATAACAGCTACTGATAAACCCGGCAACGGTTTCACACCTGAATGTCAACAAAACAGTGAGATATGTAGTGCTAATTTTAATTTTACAAATTTCCTTAAATTAGTTATATTGCAATTGGAAAAAAAACCAATGCAAAGCCTTATGTTTCAAAATTCTCCAGTAAAACACACACTTACCGGTCGACGTTTCGCCTATTCAGTCATTATCAAGACACAAAAAAAAAATAAAAAAGGTTATATAAATCACATCTCGAAGAAGGTGCACCACATCCCACAATCAACTGCCCGAAAAGGTCCCAAACCTGCGACAGCACCCCACCACCAAGAAGTTCAACATACAATTCAAATTCTTTTTGAGTTTTTGGCTCTATTTTATTGATTCCTTAAATCAGTATTTTGGAACAGTGTAGGTTTTAATAAGCTATACACAGCCAGTTTGTTTTTGATAAATTTTCTATCGCAATTCAGCATTAATTGTATTACAGAAAATTGTGTAATTAATGAAGCCCCGTTGTTGCCAAACTTTTTGAAAAAATATAAGCTATATAACTGTTCAGCTGCTAAAGAAAAATCAAAAGGTAGGGCTAGTGGTGGAATAATGGTTAAATCCGATATACAAACAGATACTAGCGTGCTCGACTGAACATCTTTATGGATAATTTTATCAATTAAATTACAAGCTGTTCATTTGGTAATAGCAACTTTTTATTTATAACCGGATACAAAGTTAGACGATATTTTTATGAGTTCTGTACAAGACTGTTTGCTAACCGTTCATGATGTATCATCGTCGTATTATTATGTCTCGGAGACTTTAATTCTAGATTAGGTCATCTAAATCAGATTGATGAATTTAAAGCAAATTCTACAAATTTCAAGGCTGAGAGGTTTTCGTGTTAGCTTACTTAAAATCAACTTTGGTATCAATAGGTGAGGGTCATTTAATTGAAGCGGGAACCTAATCTTTTCCAAAAAATATCATTGAAAACCTAATAGAAAAATATTCCAACCACTTTAACTCAAAGATATACATCAAAGATTTTTACTGTCAAATGATTAAGAATTACCGTAGATCATAGTTTATTGCGTTTCGATTTGAGTTTTTTTACAGTATATTTTAAAGTTTTTACCCTGTTTGAAAAACCCTGCATATCAACGTAGCAGAGCATCTATAAAACAGTTTCTTCGACACGATGGGAACAAGGATCAAAAGCACTTACCTTAGAACAACCTTCTCCGGTGATTACCCCTGGCCAGCAGGACTGGGGTACATCACATCCGAAATGATCCAACACGTGCGGTAATAACATGAGCCATCAGGGTCATACGGCCCCAGGTTCATCACCCTTGCGACCATTAAACATGATATGACCACAAATGATACTACTCGATGAATAAAAAAAAAAAAAGAATGAAAGAAATCCCTGTCACAGTAAGAGAAGACACGTCTCATTAATACAAGGCAGAGAACGTGGGGGAAGTTCAGAATACTAATTGTAAGTCAGTTCTACACAGCACCTCGTCAATTTCACTTTAAAGATAGTTTGGTCTTTTTCATAATCAATTTATTAAGAACATCATGCTAGCATATAATTTTTAATAACACTGCAAAACTCTTCACACACTAATTTATTAATTTTATAATTTCAATTAAATAATAACACTATGGAAAGTAACGAATTTTCGAACAAATTAATAAAAGCTTCTAATCGTATCTCCAATAATTTCGATTTCAGCGCTGCCTGCTGGACGCAGTGTAAATCAAAAACTTGAAGTTTCATACCAAAAATTAATTTAACGATTTAAAATATAATATTTAATAATTAATCAATATAAAACATTACCTACCGGATCGAATTGTGGATCTAAACCAACCTTGAACACGCTTCATTATTTTCAAAAGATTTCATCAAAACAGATCGTTTATTTAGGAGTTCAGTGACGTACACACGAACAGAAAAAAAATTATATTTAAAGATATATATATATATATATTGTGACCCCAAAAATCAGCTGGTAGCCTGGGAGAACCTGTATATTACCTTCCTCAGATGTGTGACTAATGAGATTTGAGTGTACATGTGCACGACAATTGTTTTCTATCTTTTGTACCTAGTATTTATATATATCTAGTTTTCTTTTTTTTTTGTAATAAGTTGTATATATTTAGTTAAGTTTGTATATAATATAATGTTGTATAGTTATTGTCTGTAAATAGATCTGTACATAGAACACCCTTCTGCTTTTCTGTGTGTAATTATGCGAACCGCCCTAACTCCTGAGCCTAGCCCGGAGCCTTATTATCAGGTTTAATATCCCAGGTATGTTTCACAAAATATTCTTTTTTTCCAATTAAGAAGAACTAAATATCAAGGCTAGAACATAGCCAGGCGCCCAACCATACCTAAGGGTTATATTAAATAAATGGCTACCCATTGTGGGGCATAAATTTGCTTAAAGTCGAAGGAGAATTGGTTCTATTGTGTAGATTTATAAAAGGAAAATACAAATAGTAGTTTCTTACATTTCTTATAAATAATATCACTTCATAGATAGGTTAATCTTGAACAAGTTGGATTTGATGTATTTATGGAATTTGTTTTGGTATTATAATATAATTTAAGTAATTTGGAACAATTAATTAAGTTTATAAGATTCAAAGGGACTACTAATTGTTAAAAAAAAAAAAAGTACAAATCAAATAATGGCATTGTTATTTTATAAAAGAAATTTATAAAATAACAAAGCTAATGCTTTGTTTACATCTGGTGCTTATAATACTGGTATAGTTTGTTTTCATTCATCTATTATGCCAGTATTATAGTAATCAAGTAAAACTGCATCTTTGTTACCTACATAATTTATGAATTTCCTTAACTTGACTTGGGCCAACCAGGGAAGTCTGAATAAGCACCCACTTGTATTATTTAACTCCTAAGAAGTTATCTTTTTGGATTCTACTGGGATGGCTTATCTTTCTTAATTGCATGCTGGTGTATCTCAATGAATGGTTATCTTATTAAATACAATTTATTCCCTTTCAGATTACAAATTGTATGTCTTATCATTGAAATAATAGTAATTGCATTCTCATAAGTATTGTATTGATTGACTATATTTATTGATCTATAATATTTTGACTGTTTGGTTGTTATAATCGCTGTTACTTAATAATAATAGCTGGGATTAGCTCAGCTCATGCATGTTGATTGACTTCTAAATTATCATTGCTTAAATTAAATTGTATTGCTTGTTTTACTTTGTTTTCTAGCAAGATTTCTATTGGTTTCTAGGTGCTATAAGTTGTAAAGGTTTCAGTTTCAGTTTCCAAAAGCACATCATTTTGTTTGTTTTATATTACTTCATGATTATTACCTTACTTATAATTTGAAATTTAGCAACTAGTAACTTAGTTCACTTTTCTATTAATAATGATAGAGCTGAAAAGACAGTCTCTTATAATCTGACTTCAGCTAAATTATAAATCCTAAACCGTGGGCTACCTTTCCACCAAAAGTCGACTCTATAGGCCCCTAGTAGTCGTGAAGGCTATCCTTTTTCTTCCCCTATATCCTAGGGATCTGAGTCATTATCGTCTGCTAGATTTTCTTCATACAACTATAATTTATGGTTAATGAGGAGGAGTCTAAACCAGGGAAATCGGGTAAGATCCCGCTAAACTGGATTTATCAATTAAAAAAAGAGGATCTCGTCGAACTTCTGAGAACACATGACTTAAATACGGAGGGTAGTGTTGAGTTACTGAGACAAACACTGAGGGAGTATGTTTTGAAGAATCCCTGTCAGTTTAAGAAACGAACAGAGACTTCTGGAGAAATGGCAGGAGATGAATCTACTCCTTCCGGTTCAGGAGCCTCAGCAGTGCCCCGCACTTACCCCATAGGTACTCAACCTTATTTTCCTCCTTTTTATATAAATCCATTATTGAAGGAAAAGTTTTGTAATCGGCCTCATACTATAAGTGCTGAAAATTTTTTGCTGAAAGTTAGTGAACGGCGAAAAGCTTGGAAAATCAGCGATGAAGATCTCTTATCGCACCTACCCGAGCTCTTAGAAGGTACTCCCTTAAATTGGTATCGTTTAGAACAGGACTCTTGGAATAGTTGGACGGAATTTGAGCTTGCCTTTCGTAAAACATTTTTCCCTACCGATTACCAGGAAAGTCTTAGAAAAGAAATAGATAAGAGGACTCAAGGTGAAGAGGAAAAAATTTTAGACTATGTGATTTGCCTGAAAACTCTATTTAAAAGGTTAAGTAAGCCATTGACAGAAAGGGAGCAACTAACTAAAGTCTTCGATAACTTACTACCTAGGTACCAATTGTATATACGTCCTTCTGGAGTTACATCGCTGTCTCAGATGGTTGAAGTGGGGCAGCAATATGAGAAAATACAAGAGAGGACTAAAACGTTTCGACCACCTCCTTCCAAAGACACTTGCTTAATTCCCGAAGCTGCTTATGTTCCTCCAGTGAAAAGTCTACCTACAGGAACCAAACCCAAAACACCAATTGCGCCCATCGAAACTACAAAACCTAATGAGGCGAAGCTCAAAAAGAAGAAATCTAAGACTCCGCCAGTCACTAACCCTTCGAAACCTGCAAAGCAAGAACTTCATGTTTTACAACCTACACCACTTTGTTGGAATTGTCTTGAAGAAGGGCATGCCTATCCTGAATGCAAGAAGCCTAGGGTCACAATCTTCTGCTATCACTGTGGTACTAGAGGTGTTACCCGAGTTAATTGCCCTACATGTAAGAAGCCGGGAAACTAAAAGCTGGTCAGGTTGAAGGAGTCTCCCCTGGCCATGTACCTACTCAGAATGACTCCAAATCAGAACTACCGTCGCATATTAAGGACAATTTGTCTCTAATGCATGTAGACGGGAGTCGATATTTCCTTTATCTGCAAATAGGTGACAAATACCTTCCATCATTAATAGATACAGGAGCCACGCAATCATATCTTGGATTAGAAGGATTATCTTTAGTGGAACAGATGGAGAGCTCTCGTATCAAAATAACACCTTATCAAGTTATTTTAGCCAATGGAATAGAAGAAACAGTTCAAGATGTTATTACCTTAACCACTAGCATCCAAGGAAATCGGAAGAAAGTTACCTTCTCTATTCTTCCGAATCTTTCAGTTCCTTCTCTTCTCGGCTTAGATACCTTAAAGGAGTGGGGTCTAGTAGACAACACTTCTAATTCTACCTGGTGGCTAAATGACAGCCCTAGGAGTGTTTATACCTTTAATTCACTAGGGAAATCTCATCTGAACCAAGTCGGTCTTAAAACCATTGATCCAGAAGAAATGAGGATACTACAGGATTTTCTAGCTCAGGAGCATAAGAGCAGCCAATCAACCCCCGGAATAACTACCTTGACGGAACATGCCATCGATGTAGGCGATAACCTACCAATTAAACAGAGGGCGTACCCGGTATCTCCTGCAATACAGGAAGTAATTAATAAAGAGGTGGATCGGATGCTGGAGGAAGACATTATAGAACCTTCACACAGCCCATGGTCTAGCCCAGTAGTCATGGTTAAAAAGCCAAACGGTAATTATAGGTTCTGCGTCGATTTTCGCAGGGTAAACGCTTGCACCAAAAAAGATGCTTACCCATTACCGAACATGACCTCGCTACTAGACCAATTACGCTCATGTAGGTACCTTTCAAAAATTGACTTGGCACAAGCCTACCACCAAATCCCTTTAGCTCGGCAAAGTAGAGAGGTAACCGCATTCATTGTCTTGGGCAAAGGTTTATATCACTTTAAGAGGCTTCCCTTTGGGTTATGTGGCGCCCCCGCCACCTTTCAACGCCTTTTAGACATCATCATCTCGCCTGACTTAGCACCTGCCTGTTTCGCTTATTTAGATGATATTGTCATCGCCACCAATACCTTCGATGAACATCTCCGTTATCTTAAAACTGTCTTTCAACGCTTAAGGAATGCTGGACTAAAGATCAACCATGAGAAATGTATGTTCGGCTGTACAGAAATTAAATATCTTGGCTTTTTAATTAATAGAAATGGACTACAGGTCGATCCCGACAAGATAGAACCATTGCTAAAACTACCTTCTCCAAAAGATTTGACCGAACTTCGTCGCTTTATAGGAATGTCCTCCTGGTACCGGCGTTTTATCTCTAACTTTTCAGACAGAATCCGCCCTTTGACTCAGCTTCTCAAGAAAGGTCAACAATGGTTATGGACTACAGAGCAAGAAGAGGCATTCCAAGAAATTAAATCACTTCTTATCTCACCGCCAATACTTACCAGGCCCGATTTCTCTCAACTTTTCTACCTTCAAACCGACGCCAGTGCTACTGGCCTAGGTGCTGTATTAACTCAGAACCTGGATGATAAAGAAGGAGTCATAGCCTACGCAAGTAGGGCTTTACATGGAGCAGAGTTAAACTACAGCGTCACTGAGAAAGAATGCTTGGCAGTATTATGGGCAATAAGAAAATTTCGTCCCTACCTGGAGGGTTATCATTTCAAGGTAATTTCTGACCATGCCAGCCTCAAATGGCTCAATAATCTTAAAAATCCCACAGGAAGATTAGCGAGATGGGCATTGGAACTACAAGGATATGACTTTGAAGTGTTATATCGGAAGGGTTTATCCCATTCCGTTCCAGATTTCTTTTCACGTGTTCCAGAAGAATGCCTAGAGGCTGACGAAGGAAATAATAAATCCCTACTAACCATTGATGCCACACCTCCAGTACAAGATGCGTGGTACCACCATAAATTATTAGAAGTTAGCCGCCGACCAGCTGAATTTCCGGATTGGAAGATATCTAATGGACACTTGTACCGCCATATCTTGGACGAAATAGAAGACGCTCTGGAAGATGACACCCATGCATGGAAACTCGTTGTCCCCGAAGAACAACAAGTTAACGTAATGCATGAGAATCATAATTCACCGGACGCAGGTCACATTGGCATGGAAAAAACTACTGCAAGAATAGCACGTTTATACTATTGGCCAGGAATGCGACGTGACATCACCAACTACATCAGGAAATGTAAAATCTGTCAGCTTACAAAGCCTGAGCAACGACCTCAAACGGGAAAGATGAATCTTCATCAATATACAAAGCCGTGGGATATCGTGGCTGCAGACATTCAAGGCCCATTTCCACGATCATCGAATGGATTCTGCTACCTTTTAGTATTTCAAGACACCTTTTCGAAATGGGTGGAGATACTTCCCATACGAACTGCGAACGCTGCTACGGTTGCTAAGTGCTTTAGGCAGTCTGTAGTATTCAGATGGGGCACACCAAGAATCCTTCACACCGACAACGGTACTCCTTTTGTTAATAAATTAATGCAGGACTTGGCAAAAACTTTTGGTATTCAATTATCTAATACTCCGACCTACTGGCCTCAAGCTAATCCAGTAGAAAGGACCAATCGTATAATTAAAACTATGATTACTTCCTTTATTGAAGACAATCACCGAAAATGGGATGTATACATTCCAGAATTTACATTTGCTATAAATACCTCTCTTCATTCCTCTCTGGGTTGTACCCCTGCGTATTTAAATATGGGTCGGGAATTATTACCTCCAAATACTCTATTTCGAAACGCAGACGCTAATGACCTCAGACCACTTCCTATCTCCACTTGGACCTCTCATCTCAAAAAATTAGCTGACCTTAGGTTACTGGTTGAAAAGAATCTTAGTAGAGCTAGTGAAAAACAATGTAAATATTACAATAGAAATAAGCGGGAATCCACTTTTAAAGAAGGTGATTTAGTTCTTCGGCGCACCCACACCTTGTCATCGGCAGCTGAAGCATTTTCTTCAAAACTGGCTCCGAAATTCGAGGGCCCATTCAAGATCTCTAAGAAAAAGTCTGCCAATGTTTTCTACTTGGAAGATGAAGCAGGCAATAGCGTAGGAACCAGCCATACGGCCCAGCTGAAGCCATACCACATCTAATTGGAATCAGCGTGAGAGTCTCACGCTTCCAAAGAGGGGGAAGTGTGACCCCAAAAATCAGCTGGTAGCCTGGGAGAACCTGTATATTACCTTCCTCAGATGTGTGACTAATGAGATTTGAGTGTACATGTGCACGACAATTGTTTTCTATCTTTTGTACCTAGTATTTATATATATCTAGTTTTCTTTTTTTTTTGTAATAAGTTGTATATATTTAGTTAAGTTTGTATATAATATAATGTTGTATAGTTATTGTCTGTAAATAGATCTGTACATAGAACACCCTTCTGCTTTTCTGTGTGTAATTATGCGAACCGCCCTAACTCCTGAGCCTAGCCCGGAGCCTTATTATCAGGTTTAATATCCCAGGTATGTTTCACAAAATATTCTTTTTTTCCAATTAAGAAGAACTAAATATCAAGGCTAGAACATAGCCAGGCGCCCAACCATACCTAAGGGTTATAATATATATATATATATATATATATATATATATATATATATATATATATATATATATATATATATATAATTGATAATAGATAAAGAGCAACATTATATATACATAAGATAATCTACATTTTTAAAATTTAAATATCAGTAAGATTTTATGATACATGATTAGCGGTACGATTAAGGACTTACTGTGCCATGAATCACACCCTAATACAATTGTAATTATTAATTAACATCTAGTACTTATAAGATAATTATGAATAAACAACAATATCTTTTTCGGAAATTTGTATTTTATTGTTCCTCAGCAAAAATAAATGAGATATTTCTAAACTATAACCTAATTTTGATTTGAATAAGTGACAATAAGAACTTCCTTAGGTGGTTGCCAGTTTTCAAAAATGTCTTTCACTACAACGTAGAATATTTCTTTGTGATTTTTCACGAATTTACTACAATTATGAATTCGGTTTTATAATATGATCTAATTTATATGATGGGCTGTCTTTCCAAACTAATCTTCTCTACATTCTATGTAACTACTACATTTAATACTGGGATATAGTATAAAATCTTATTCACAAATAAGCAGTGGTTGAAATATATAATAAAACACTACCGCAAAACAATAAAAACAATTTTCAAAAACATTATAGCATATGGACAATCTTCAGTTTATTATAAATCTACAAAGTAAACTCTATTTTAGCAGAGTTAGAAAATATGAGGTGTGTTCCGTGGTAAAATTCTTATTATCAATTTGTTTTACTTTTTTTTCCTAAGGGATTGAGGTTTCATTCAACCAAAAATTTCTTTTAATTCGTTGTTCCATTTTCTTCTATCTTGTACATCTTCCTCTCCCAGACCATGGCCGTGCATACTTTCCTCAATTCCTTCAATCCATCAATATATCAATATCCCCAATCAACGGACATATATTTATCAATATAATAATAATAATAATAAATTCTTTATTTATTCTGGGACAAGTCCCTTTAGAATAACAATACAGGTATATAGGGTATTATTAAGTCTTAGAGTATATTAATACAAGGTATTATTGTGTCTTATTAAGTGAGAAAGAATTAATGAGAAAAAAAAAGGTTACGAATTACCTACAGTGATAACATTAAAAAAGAAAAAAGAAAAGAAAACAGAGTTCAAGAAATAAATAAAAAATAGAAATAAGATTACAATAATTATATAAAGATAGACAAAAGATAATTACATATGTATGCAAATTACAAAGTCAAGTAGAAACAAAGAAAGCAGAAAATGAAACAAAAATATGAACAATGTCAACTAATATAACCTTTTTTTAAAAAATATCTAACTGGATGAGTGAAGCGTCAATAATATAAATATATTAATAAACAAATAAAAACACATCATTCATTTATCAGTTAGAAAATATTAATCTGAAAACTATTTATTTTTTGGTAATTGTAAGGATATAAGGTGATTGAATATATGGGATTTGAAGGTTGAAAGATTATTGGAACGACGAATGGAAGAGGGTATAGAGTTTCAAAGGGACGAGGATCGGATAAGGAAAGATCTATCAAAAGCAGTTGTTCGGTGGGATGCTGTATATAGGTCTGAGAGCCGAGAACGGGTGTTACAGGAGTGGACCGAGGTTTTGAATTTAAGGAGATCGGAGATGTATGATGGTCGGCGGGATTGGATAACTTGGTAAAGAAAGGAAGCTAGGAAATACTTACGGCGATAGGGTAAAGCCACTTCAACTCTTCGTAATATCGGTTGATACGGGCGTCTCTCGGGATCCCAAAGATGAAACGAACGAAACAGTTAGTCAACCGATTTAGATTTGCATCGAGATCTTCAGTGACACCTCCATATACTGTGCAGCAATAATTGCAATAATATATACTATCAAAGGTCTACCATATGTGTGATTTTATATTTTTTTAAATTCGAGGAAGACTGGGATGTACGTTAGGTGGGAGAATAGCGTGGATTAGGGTTTGGGCGCCAATCCGTTGACATAAGTTAGTAAACAGCGATCGGTGGTATCGACTACTAGCCATCGGGTTCGCTAAGCCTTTTATTATTATTTTTTCTAAGCCACTTCCTGACTGATTGTAAATAAATAGGGACAGTAGGAGTGGACATTAGTATCAGTAGAAAAAAAGGATATGAACTCAGGTAACCCTCCATTACCGGCTTGCCACAACACCCGCATGCCCTCATCTCTCTTTATCTTCAACGCTACTACACGCTGCCATATTTCATGAAATATTCCAGGCATTTACATAAACTGTTTTTTGGTAAAATAATGCCAACTTACAATAACATAAATATTGTATCAGATTTCCTACTTCATCAATTTATATATTAGAATCGTAATGTCGTTACTAAAAAAAAAGGAGTTGAGCCCTCATCACAACGAACTAAAACTTAATACTCTTATAAAGTTGCAAGGAGGAAAGGAGAGGCAGTGAACTTACTTAATGAAAATACTTTAATGGCGCCGTGAGTATGATATTTGAGCTTATTAAATGCTCAATGCATGATTATATGCCCTATTAATTTAATAAGAATTATCAATGCATTTTTTTAAATGAATAAGGTGAAGACTAAACTTATGAGCATAAACTTAATGAATAAAAATAAGTACAAACACAAAAGGAGACATGAAATAGTATTTAGAATATAATTGAAAGACTCTTCTCTGCTTGGACTGTTGATGTGAGATGCCCTGCATTTAATCATCATTGTTGAAATTTTTTTTTGGCTTATTTCCTGATGATATCTGAATTTTCGAAACTTTGACTGGTTGGTTATTTTCTATTATTTTAGAGACTTTTTTGGGGGGAGTTTTCCAGTTTTTCCTAAGAAAACATTCTTTTAATTTTTTAAATTTTTTTAAAAAGTTTCTGTGCGATTTCATAAATGTTTAAGTAAACAGTTATTTATTTTTTATATGAACATTTTTAAAAAATTAAATTGCTATACAAGATGACAAACTAAAGGGCTATAAGCAAAAGAGATTTTAGTATCCATTTATACCATACATAAATGATGTAAAAGAAATTTTAATAAGCAAATAAATTTATCACTTGATCCACTAGAGCTGGTAACTGTGTACATTGTGGGGCTCCTTGAAATTGGTGGAATAAAATGTAGTTTTAACATAATTGACCATTTCAGTTGGATACTATTAACAAACATATATACTACAACCGCAATGTCTGTTATGCGGTGTAGAGAAAATTTTTGGCCGTTATGATTGAATTTTTGAGACTCGCCGAAAAAATATTGACTAGTACAAGCTCTCCATTTCCTAGCTGTTCGTGGAAAAGAACTTCATTGTGTTTTTGAAGAATAAAAAACGTATTCATTTGGCGGATGATTATGATGGATTTTTTTATAGAATACTGTTTGGCAAGAACCTAAAGAATTGGTTCTCACCGAAATTCACTGACTTCTGTGAATCTACTTCCCTTGAACATTTGTGTGACTTGTTGGCATCATAATGGGTTTATAATGTTTTTGGGCTGTGAGTATCATCTTTACCTTTATGGCCCATTATCGGTGCTTTAGTATGCTTTAGTGCTGCTGAGAAAGGACCAACGTTTCCTGGCAACACCTCATTTCTTCTTCTCCATCTTCTTTTTAATCCGTTCCTCGTATACCGTGATCAGTGTTGAGGATCCCATTTGTAAAGCTTAATCCATGTATCTCGGTCCTGGATCAGCTAGATCCTCTTGCTGGGCCTTCTTGTCCTTCTTCCTTCTACTTTCGCCCCGTAGATTACTCAAGTTTTCCTTTTCCCCTACATTCTTTTCACATGGCCAAACTATGTTTTCCTCTATTATATTTTCAACTGGCTTTACCTCAATGCTGCTTTTAAATATAGTGTTACCTGTACCTCCTCGTTTTTCTCTCTATTCACCTCAGAAACGTCATCTCCATTTTGTGACATGCTTTTAAAAAACAACAACAATGACTTCTAACAGATTCAGAAGGTTTTATTACTTCAGTTTATCTTCCAAGCCTTTATTCTTATTAATAACGGATTATTTTTCTTCACGCAAAGTTAGAAGTTCTATTGGAACTTGTGGCTAGTAGCATCATGCAGAAAATGGGAAACAACCGAAGTTCTTCACACCCAAATAAGTCCTTATATTTCTATGGAAACTGGTTTAATATTGCAGAGTAAGGCAATACATTTAAATTCTATATTGTTATTTAACAATATTATAAATTAATTTAGATAACAGAGGGTTCTATGGTATCTAGTGATTTTGGTTAAATTAAATATTTAATAAGTGTAACATTGATTTTTTCCTTCAAGAGACAATATAAAAATATATAACATATATAAAATAAATAAGTAAAACCTATTTCTGAAGCATTAAAATTAAACATAAAATATTAAATTTATTTTTACATTATTATCACTATTTTCTTCTGTATACAAAATAATTATAAACATATATGTATATATATATATATATATATATATATATATATATATATATATATATGTCGCGCTAGGGCGCTCTATATATAATTATTATTCATATTTTTTTTCATAATTATGTTTTGGATGGGGTTTGTAACAGGAGGAGTTGGCTGGGTGAGTGAACTCAAGATAAGGTAATCCAATCTTTGTGAAACTATTTACTAAGGAGATACCTAAGCCTTCTTTTGGGCGATGCTTCATTCTTATTTTAGAATAGCTTATCTATGCTTTTTATTGTTTTTATTTTTCTATTGTTTAGCGTTTATAGATATTAGGAAAGGCATCTTTCCGAACCTATTTTTATAATTAATTTAATTACTAAATAAGAGATAGGTATAAGCAAGGGCGGATCCAGGATTTTTTTCTGGGGGGGGCACAACGAGCAGACGGGCAAAAAAATCAACAACAACTTAGAAATACACTAGTAGTATTTATAATTTAAAAGGTTTATTAAAATATCAATCTTAAACAATCTTAAACGGAACATTTCATCCTCTGCATGAAATAAATTAGATTTTGAAAATTGGCCTCTTTCTGTTTTGTGTTGTATACGGCCTTCAGGCATTGGTGTTAGCAGTGGTGAAGGGTCAAGGGGATATACCCCTCACCTCACCCGAAATATATATATATATATATAAAAAAAAGTAAAAAAGTAGGGTAAATGTGTATTCTACCGAAAAAAAGGCAGTGATATGACGGCTAGATGCTTCCTAGTTGTTTATATTGTTACTAATAATTGTCAAACCTTGCAAGGCACAACTCAAGGAAGAAGCTAACCACCGAATTTCCACATCTGAAGTGGGCTATTTCATTGGAAAACTGTGAAATAATCAATGCGAATTCCCTCTCCAAAAATATATGCATTAGTTGGTACTATATTCATGTTCATAATTACAAGAAAGGGGCGGAGTTCCTCAGTAGTAGAGCGCGGAGTTGCCGTGCCTAAGGTCCCTGGTTCAAATCCAGGCAGTTAATTTATTTAATCTTATAACAGCCGGGGATGGACTTCGTGAGATCTGGAGACCCTCTCGGGGGTCCCAAGACTCTTCATGGGTTGTTGTGGTAATGTTTTGTTTTTAGTTTTAATCATAAATAAATATTATCAATTAACTTTAATTTATTTATGCATGTTTTTGAACATAATTAAAATTATAAAATTGTATCTATACAATCAACGTCGTAAATGTTAACATTACTACTGTCCAACAATTTTAATTATTAGTTATATCATACATTCTAGACACAATGTGAAGAACTTTTGTATATTATTGTTCCCTTCATCAGAATTTCAGACTCACGATAGCTTGGATTAATTAGATTATGATGTAACAATAGAATTTAATGGAATTTCAACTGCTCTTGCTATTCCAAAAACTGCACATTTAATTTCAAACGATTATTCCTTGTTGCGGAATAATTCATTTGAATAATTATTGGATTGGAGTGGTCATCAGACTCTCCTTTTACAAAACACTATGAAAGCTCTAATGAAAAAAAAAATAGATATTATGATGTGGCTGGGCACGGAATGAATATTAACGATATTCAGTAATCAATGAGTAGAATTCATTGTCAGTATTTTCATTACGGATCAATTCTGCAATGTATAGACCTTTAAAAACTATAACGTTTTAAAGATTCAAATTCGGGTATCATACATTAGCGTAGGACACGTGGATCTAAAGTAGATTGACGATTTAATACTTTTGGACTTATCTTCATGTATATATAATCTTCAGTTTATCCTCATTGTTTTGTTTATTGTAGAAATGATACGATTTTATTGTTCATTTAAATCATAGTATAATGCCAGCCATACTAACAATATTACCAACACTACCTACCAATACCGCACAGTGCGCCTAATCAATTAATACGCACATTAATATACGCATGCACGTTTATCTCAGTTTTTCTATGCTTTCTATGTATTTGATTTTTACAGTATACTTATACAGTAAATAACTCCGATGATAATAGTGAGACTTATGTGCCTGAAACAGTGATCATGAAAGTTCACATCCGGTAAAGTAATAATTGACAATTACAACACTACATACAGAGAAAACAAAACAAAAGATACTGTACCACTATAATCAATGATGGATCCTTGGTTCAGTACATGTTAGAGACTGCACTATTTCTAGGACAACTGTTGTGCAGGGAGTTGAATTGTCCTCGATCACGATTGACCGCCAGGTTTTTCCCACATTTAAGGGAACCACTTTATAACTCTTGGGTGATCCCAAGGAGGGTATCTAGATCCTACAGACTCCACCCTCGGATGTTAACAGAGTACGTAAATTATCTGCAACAGCCGGATTTGAACCAGTGGCCAGTTGCCTCCCGCTACTATATAGATAACTCAAGTTATTCAAATATTCAAGTTAAGCTCACTTTTGGGCAGCATTGTAACAAATGAAAAATGCATAGCATGGTTTGTCATATTTTTTCCGTTAGGCCAGAATGACGCTAAATTTTGCCAACATGCCAAACAGTTATGGAATATTTTAAAGCTTCACCACATCCGGCCCATCAGCCGGGTTTTGTGACTATGCCCACCTGCATGTCATAACCAAAGAACTTTTACGACACGAAATACGTTATTTTTCCAACAGGACTTCCTGAAATGTCAAAGCCCTCTGTGACAGATCGTAGTACCATGTACTGATCACACCAATATTATGAGAGTTATGTTTTAAGGTATGTACATATGCATTTTCTGAATTCCACGTGATTTCTTAAATTGTTAATTAATGTACACATTATTATAAAAATGAATATGAATTGTTTTAAAATAAAATCGAATTTATAATCAGAACTTCTATTTTTTCTTGCCAGTATGCAACATCTTTTCATTAAAAACATCAAATATTTTTACTAATACGGTATGTTTGCACAATGGAATTTTAAATAAGTTAACATGCGTGAAAATAGTTATGTATTTAAATCCGTTCACCAAGTTTCAAAACTTAACGGTTCTGTACAATGATCAAAACAGGTGACAGGTGACAGAAAATCTCATTCTGGTTGTACAAGTTTAAAGAAAAAAAATATATATTGAAAATCTTATAAGCTGCATTTTATTCTTAATTAAACAATGGGCTTGCACAACAGTTCGGTTAGAAGGGTTAGCCACCCTGATTGTACTGTAGGTTCGTTTTCCACGCAGCACACAATGTGGGAAATGTCAAGGTCTATTCCTTTTGTTGGTCTGTATGTCTTTTAGAAATAGTTGCAGGCAATCTAGTAGTTGTAGTTTTGCTGTGTTCCGCCAGCACCGTAGTTCTCCACCTGCCAAGATAACAATAAATTCAGTGGAAAGGTTGTGTCTGGAACAAAGATTTGTCTGACTGTTACTATTAAAATTATATAAATACTAAATTAATATATTTATATGCGATAATTATTAATGAACAGTATCGAGATAGATATTTTTCCAAATACAACAACTTGTAATTTTATTTGTATTTATAGTTATTGAATAAATTACTGCCTATGAAGTAAAAAATGACAATATAAAATTTCAATTGTCACCGCACATGAACTAAATCTTTATATTTAGAAATGTTTAAAATGGTCCGGAGGGAGGGAGGAATGCAGTCAATAAATATTACACAAAATAAGTAATTATAATATTACTTTGCACAGATAAAATAAGTTATATTTTTTTTGTGTGTAAAGTTTACTAAGTGGAACCGCCGACTATTTTATGCATATCTTCGTGGAAAACATATCAACCGTTTCCACAAGAATAGAAAAATAATTAAATAACTATTGAGATAATATCAGTGTATTTTCCCGTTGTTTTTTTTGTTTATTAGATACATAATATATTATAATAATTTATTTCATTTTATTTCTTATTAATTATTATAATTTTTAAATATTTTTTTTTGAAAAGAAAAGATATCTCCAGGACCGGGATTCGAACCCGGGGCGTCCACGTCTCTAACGTGATGCTCTACCAACTGAGCGAACCTGGCTCGCATCTCGGTCAGAGATATCCCTTCTTTTCACTGATCCCATATCCCCGTGTTCACGTAATTTGCGATGTATACAAGGGGAAGAATGTTCATTGAACATTACTTTAATTAGGATCTTGCTAACTTACATCATTATATATTATTACAATTTATTTCATTTTATTTCTTATTAATTGTTATAATTTTTAAATATTTTTATTTGAGAAGAAAAGATATGTCCAGGTCCGGGATTCACGTCTCTAGCGTGGTGCTCTCCCATGTTCAATGAACATTCTTCCCCTTGTATAAATCGCAAATTGCGTGAAGACGGGGATATGGGATCAGTGAAAAGAAGGGATGTGTCGGACCGAGATGCGAGCCGTGTTAGCTCAGCTGGGAGAGCACCACACTAATAAAAATATTTAATAATATATTATGTATTATAAATTTATATAACTTAGTAAATTGTTTTCAAAACACTTCTTTTTTAAAGATGTATTGCCTTTTTTTTAGATGCATTGGTTTAATCGTTTCTTCATTAGAGTTTGAAATCTATTTGTTACCAAAACTCTGTTTGGCAACGAGCATTTTTAGTTTCTAGTCTTTCTATTTCTCAAATATACTAATTTAATACTCATCCTACCTATACCGAAAAAAAATAAATTGTAATGTTTATTACAATCGCGGAGGCTCGTTAAAAAATCGAATTCAAAAAATGAATTAATCAAAAACCTTATCAAATAAATCAAAAACACTGCATCAGAAAACCTCAACAGTGACATAACAATGAAATGCGAATGCACAATGGGAAATTCATAAATAAAATCTTCCAACTGCTAATAAAGGTTCATTTATTGAATAATTTTTCGAACTTTGAATTGGAAATTGTCATTAAGGACATCCTGAGCTATCCATTTCTTTGACTTTATTATAGGAATCATTTATTTTTTTCTTTCTTTCGTGTTCATCTTTTTTTTTCTTGCATCTCCTTGTCCCCTACATACATATAAATATCCTCACATAATCATAAAATTAACTTTCCTCATATAGGTGCCGGATATAGGCCATGTGTTTTGCATTGATTAGTTTTGCAAAATTTGTTTCCAGTCTCTGATAAAATTTCACTTGCATCATTATTGCTATACCGAGTATTCGACTCAGTTTAATATAGAAACATTCGGCTAAAATGTAATACATACATTTTCTTTTCGTGGATTAAAATGGAACAAAAACAATTATTTGGAGAATTTTAGCGCCCCTCTTTAATCGAAGCACGAATTATACTTCGTCCCACCGTAGGTAGCTCTATATCGGAAAAAAATGTTACTGCGTTAAGTCTAGTCGCTGTAGCCGATGTGATTGTTAGCGGTATCTGGTATATTCAGGGACATTCATTCAACAATCAAACAGAAAGATTTAAACAATTGAAAATGATTTATCAAATCCTTAGAAGGTATTGTTTATTCTTCATCCATCAGGCCAGATTCCAAGTTGTTCTGCATGACGTTGAGCGTTGCAATAATTTATTTTACATGTCGAAGTATCTTCTGGAATTATGGTTTTTATTAATTTGGTTAAGTTTCTTTATGGACTACAACCATGGCTAGAAGAGTGGTTGATTTAAAGGTTGGCAACCTAATGAGAATGGGAACGCCTTGATTTATTCTGTGGATCCACCTCTGGGAATAAAGGCAACCCTTAGAGACCGGAAGTGGAGTTGTATCCGCTTCAGCCTCGAGCGTGCCATCAATCGGTCACGACGGCTTCTGTTTAAGAATTAATTAAGAAGGAAGATTACGAACTAGCCTCACCAATTGGTCATCCTTTGATTCGTAACCCCACCCCTATTTTGAGAGTGTCACTTGTTTCTTCTTCTAGTAAATATATATATACAGGGTGTCCCGAATTTAAATGGCAAAACTTCAGGAACTTATAGGGGACCGAAAAACTAAGACAAAAAGTCCTTTAGAGATTTGCTCGTTTTTGCTTAGTTTTAGAGAAAATCGCAAAAAAAGAAACAAAACAAGTTTTAATTTTTATACTTATTTATTTCCATTTATATTTATGTTTTGTTCTTTTTAATGTAAATATTGCTCAAAATGTTGTCCTCTTGCACCAATGCAAGCATTACATCTAGCACTAACTTGATAAATTGCAGCTAAACATTGTTCTGATGATATTTGGTGCACTGCATCTATGATTCGGTCTCTTAATTGCTCTCTTGAGTTGATTGACACCAAATAAACTTTCTGCTTCAAGGTTCCCCATACGAAGAAATCCATTGGTGTCATATCAGGTGATCTGGGTGGCCAAGGTACTACTCCTCCACGTCCAATCCATCGTTGTGGACAATTTATATCCAGCCAAGCTCGAGCAACTCTGCTATAATGAGCTGGACAACCATCGAGTTGGAACCACATTTCAATCCGCTTTTGTAAGGGAATGTCATCTAAATAATTAGAAAAGTCGTTCTCCAAAAAATATGTAAATGTGATACCATTCAATCTTCCAGGTAAAAAATATGGTCCCATCAGTAATCCGTTCCAAATTCCAAGCCAAACGTTAATAGCAAGTTCAATCTGAAACCTATTCTCTCTAATAGCTCCGGGATTTTCAAGAGCCCATACATGATAATTTCTTGATTAACAATTCCTCCTCTTGTAGAGGTAGCTTCATCGGTCCATATAATTTTTAATGGAAATAAATTATCATCGCGAATTTTTTCAAGAAACCAGTTACTAAAATTCAATCTCTTGACATAATCTTGAGATAATAAATTCTGAACTTTTTGAAGATGGTATGGGTAGCGATTATCACCTTTCAAAGTTCACCATATTGCTTGCCGCGATATTGCTAATGCAGCGGATGCTCTTCGGATGCTAGTCTCAGGATTGTTATCGAAGTGGCGTTGGACACAATTTTTTCTCCGATAATCTCCTCTTACTGCTGCCTGGAATTGGTCGCTTCATTCCGTATTAAGAATGATCCAGTCTCTCGTAGTCTATTAAAAGTTAAAGAAAAGACCCGTCGATTAGGCACTCTTCTATTTGGAAATCGGCGCGCATACTCCCGCACCGCTTCTAAAGCATTACCGTTACAGAAACCATACACAAAAATCATATCAGCGTATTCAACATTAGAATATTTATGCGGCATTGTAGCGGATGCTATTCACACAAAAATATCTGAGTAACTGACTGAAGTCTGATTTAGGAATATAATCCTAGAAGGAAGCCAAAATGTAAACAAATAAAAGAATGTAAGGGATAACATTAAGTGTTTACATATCTCACTGTCTAGCCTGACGAACTTTGAAAGGTGATAATCGCTACCTGTAACATTTTTGTTTTGTTTCTTTTTTTGCAATTTTCTCTAAAACTAAGCAAAAACGATCAATCTCTAAAGGGCTTTTTGTCTTATTTTTTCGGTCCCCTATAAGTTCCTAAAGTTTTGCCATTTAAATTCGGGACACCCTGTATATAGCCCATTTTTTCATATTATATCGGTATAGCGATATCTAAAGATTTCAATTCGAATTACTTTAAAATATAGAATATCTATATAATCTATATATCTATAGAATATCTAAAAATGTAGACAAACAGGCAGATCTTTTTATCACTTAGCTCTTAGCTATGAGTGACGTTTTAAACTCTATGCACCTTTTAAATTATATTATGGAATAATAATCATTAACATTATTTAAAAGAATAAACAATTTTTCATGTCTGACGAAACGTTGGCGGAAAATTTAGCTATACGGTCTAAACCAGCAGAAACCACTGAAGCCTTTTGTATTTCTTGTGTTAAATTACTATCAAAGTTACACGTTAAAGATTAGTTATTCTTGAAGAAAAATGTAATTGAAAATGACAGTTACTCAATGGAAAATGGAGATTTCATGCTGGTTAAAAATGTGCTAGTTCATTTACGAAACTTTTGGTGATCTCTTGATGGTTTATGTATGCGAATCTATGAATACAACAATATACACCAAATAGGAACTAAAAACATATGTGAAAAACAGGCCGAAAATCTGATGAAATTGTAAAACTGTTTCTTAGAGCTTAACATCTTTATATTGTTATTTTTTTAAAATGGAATTGACATTAATAACGCAATTTAAATTGTATAGTAAATTAATTCAAATTGATTAATAAAAAATAAAAGAATCTTCTCGTTCTATAATGGAGGAAGGCCCATTAGGCATTAACATATAAAGCTTGGCACAATAAATCCCATTGTTCTGATACTCCATTTAGTTATTCCAAGCAATTGAATTCGTTTCTCTATCATCACATCTTAGATTGTATATAAATATTTATGTGTAATGAAATGCTTTGTTTGTTATTTTCTTAATTGTTTAAAAGCAGATGGAATAATTCAGGAGTAAACATTCTTCTGCACCCTTTTGTTCCTACCCCCACCCTATTTGGCGGGCAACCTACCTCTTTTTGTAGATAAAAAAAGATAATGTTAAAACAAATTAGAAAAAAAATCCTAAAAGGACTTACCGTCCCACAATATAATTTAGTTTCTATTTTATGACCAGCATTTTTGAAAATAAAATATAGAGAATAAAGATTATATTTTTTAGAAATATAAATATTTCTTGAAATATACAACTGTATTAAATAATGCAAGTAAATATAATGAATCATAAACAATGGCGAATAAAGGAAAGTAGAGAAACTAGCCACTGGTAGAACTCAAATAACAGATTTAAGTTAAAAGATCATGAGTCCACCTTCTTTTCAGCCTCGGAGGACTATGGGAAATTGAAGAGAAAGCTATCAAGTTAAATTAGTAGATCATTATTTTTAAAGTACAGAACTTATTTTCTTATGACTTAAAAACTGGAATACTCTAGTGACTTCTCTATGGGGGTTGGATTACATATGTACCCGACTAAATTGTATATAATCATTTTTGTCTCTTTTCTAATTATCTAAAGTTATTTATTTGTCTGGTATAAAAGCTTCAAATTGGCATTTTTCTATCTCAAGATGAGATATTATATAGAAGCAACTAGAAGTATCAGGTCCCCAATGCACACGATGTCTTAAACCATTCCGTGAATGTCTTGGTTGCGCATGTAACCCCACGTGCCTGTTTACGGGTTAATTAAACTAACTCAGCCGTTACTGTGAAGGACCTCAGCCTCCTGACAGTGCTCCGCGAGTTCTTTAATTTTAGTAACTGGTAAAAAATGTTGCTCCAGAAAGGGATCGTTTTACATTTCTTAATGATCTGCCTGCTCCTCTCAGGGTCAGACAGATTCATCCTTTTCAGATCTTCTCAGGAGTATCGTACCTACCATCGCAGCCAATATCTGCTTTTGCTCTTTTCCAGTCCGGACATATAGCCTCAGGGGTCAAACCAACTAGGCACTCAACTTGACCATTTCATATTTGGCTGAAACATGGTTTATTTATACTCTCTGGCATCCTGAACTCAAATATAATTTTCAAAAAATTGTACCCCTGATTGTGTTTTAGTTATAAATTTTTAAAAATCACAAAATGCCACGTTTTTAACGTGTGCTAAAATCTAAAATCTGCAATAACTTCTATTAGTGCTAGAGAGCTGAGAATGAGAGATAGCTCATTTTAAAGAGGGTTTAATGGGCTTTAATTTGATACCCAACTTGAACACATTAGGTTCCTTTGTCACATTTTCACTTCATGTCCTAACATGAACAAGTGATGACTGTTATTGGTTGATTTGACATGGAATGACCTCTTAGTGAACTGAGTGAAAATAAATGGAAATATTACTAATTTTGTGGTATTTACTTTGCTTAATATTTTCATAATATGTTAACTATAAATTGGATTAATATTTATTAGAAATTATTGTGTTTTTCACTACAGGAAAATTCAATTCAGGGATATTAGAAAAAAAAAGGATTTAGTTGAATTATTTTGTCTCGTCTTTTATCTGTTTTAGTCTAGTTGTATTTTCATTAACCATGGAGAGACAATTGAACCCTAAATTCGCAATATCATTGTGAAAATGTGCAAGCCATCCGGCAAGTTATTGTCGCAGATGTTCTTGACGTTTTTCAGATCGTCATCTTCCGTTTCTTAGCCCGATCCGAATGACTGGAGTGTCAATAGTATGCCGGATAGTGTATAAAAAAGCATTACAACGGAAAGAGAGGATAGAAATATTGTCATCTTTGCCGGAAGGAACCCTTTCTGCATGCTCAAAGATGTTCAAGGTGTTTTGGCTTGGCCTTTATCCACTGGTAATCATTCGTGGGAACTATGCATTACATCTTATGCCCATTTGAAACGACTTGCAGCTCAGAAGTTGTGGTGCAGCGAGCGCTTAGAAGAGGATTACTATATTTTTCAAAATTATCTTTATTAAATTTTCCCTTGATTAAAGATGTCTTTCCATGGGTAGTAAAAATAAAAATTAATTGAATTAGGGAAAAGATTAAAAAAAGTATGCAACAATCTTCTTTATTTTGTTATTTTTCAAAATACCTCAACTAAATTTTCCTGCAGTAAAAAGCATAGAAATTTCTAATAAATATTAAGGCAGTTTATAATAAAAATGAGATAAAAATGGTAGCAAAATACCTATTCGAATTTGGTCATTTTAGATTCATTTGATCATTACATTAGTTTTATCAAGATTTATGGACCATTACACAATGATAGAATTTGGAAATTTGATCCACGATCATGTAACTGATAAGAAATGCTAAACATTAATATACATTTGGCCATGACTCATACAAAAATTTAACAAATATACCAATGCATAATGACAATAAATTTTTTTTTTAATCAATCGAAGTGATGATTGAGTGTGTTGAAACGTTAGTGTTGAAAGGGACAGCTAGGGTTAGTTCCTTCCTTACATTCCTCCTCGCCTTGGTCAGGTGCGCCTTTCTTCGCCACTATGAATGTTGAGTGCCTCATCTCCACTATTCTAGCTTATTAGTATTATTAGAAAAAATCTTTCTATTTAGTTCTCAAAGAATCTTTTATTTATCATTAAATGATACAATTATATGTTACTTACATTTATATGATTCCATCTTCTGCGGATTTATATCTTGGATATTAATTTTTCTATTATCTTTACCTTTCTAACGGTACTTCATTTACTAGATGGTACTATTTATATACAATAAATAGTTCACGTGAGTAATTAAAAACCTTTTCCAGTCATTATTATTTTTCTTTATTCTAAAAAACGTTTCGACAATTTCATGTCATTTTCAATTTACATCATTTCTTTTAAATCCTTCAACACTATTTAATTTTAAAAATACTCTCTAAAAAAATTTTTTTTAAATTTAATTTTGTACATTTTCAACCTATTTTGGGACATGTTTTTTGTATATAAAATAATGTATTTATTTGATTTGTCTTTTAATTTTTAGGTTGAAAATGTACAAAATTAAATTTTAAAAAAATTTTTTTAGAGAGTATTTTTAAAATTAAATAGTGTTGAAGGATTTAAAAGAAATGATGTAAATTGAAAATGACATGAAATTGTCGAAACGTTTTTTAGAATAAAGAAAAATAATAATGACTGGAAAAGGTTTTTAATTACTCACGTGAATGATTGACTAATAAAGATGCACTCCAGTTACAAAAACAAGATATTTAAAATACAATAAATAGATAATTATACATATATATTACAAATTTTATTTCAATACTTTTTTAAACCAACTACACTTTACAATCATTCAAATTCTAATGGTTTTAGTTCCATTAAAGAAAAATATTTATCAATACTGAAAAATAAAAAGAGACCTTACATCGCTATTATTATGGATTATGGACAGATAATTTCAATTTCTGTTTTAGTTTGGAGACTTAAGGGCTTTTCGTTGGAATTTTTTCTACTTAAAAAATATTTATCGCTTTTCATTCCTCATAATTCTTTTAGGATATGATATAATTCTCTCTTGGTAAAATTCTTGACAGTCTCTATAGAATCTAGTAGAAAATACCATAGAACTGTTAATATGCTATAATCATTATATGAGGTGAAAATAGTTGACTGGATGATCTAATGTAAAGGAGATAGTTGGGGGGTGCAGTCAATAAGAACACTGAATAAGTAATTTTTTTTTTTTTTTTTTTTTTTTAAAGGATTTTTTTTCACAAATGAAGGTTTCCTCATCCAAATTCTTCTTTCAGCCTTCTCTTCCATTCGTCCCTGTCAAGCGCATCCTCCTTCGTCATTCCATGCCCAGCCAAGCTTTCTTCCACTTTAGCTTTCCATTGGGTTCGAGGCCTTCCTCCTTCCCTTGGCCTCCCACTCCATGACCAATTTCGGGATCCGCTTACTGTCCATCCGTTTCACATGACCAAACTATTTCAATCTTCTTTCTTCGATGACCTCTAGTATGTTCTTGTTAACTTCCATTCTTTCCCTGATGTCGCTATTTTTGACATGTTCCACTCTCGATATTCGGGCAGATCTTCTCCAGAAGTCCATCTCTACTGATAACAACCTTCTTTCCTGAAATCTATTGAGGGCCCAGGTTTCAGAGCCGTAGATCATTATACTTTGAATAAGTAATAAACTTATAATTATGTGCCGACGTTTCGACCTACAGTGTAGGCCATCTTCAGGGCGATTTGGAGAGAGAAGTCGCTCGATGTAACGGCTGACTAGCACTGCTTAGGCCCCGTTTATTGTTCTTCATGTTAATGCATGTATGAGGTGAAAATAGTTGACTGGATGATCTAATGTAAAGGAGATAGTTGGGGGGTGCAGTCAATAAGAATAAGGGCAGTGCTAGTCAGCCGTTACATCGAGCGACTTCTTTCTCCAAATCGCCCTGAAGATGACCTACACTGTAGGTCGAAACGTCGGCACATAATTATAAGCTTATTCAGTGTTCTTATTGACTGCACCCCCCAACTATCTCCTTTACATTATAATCATTATTGATTTTCATTCGTTATATTTGAAGTAATAAGAATAAAATGCCCTATTATTCTCTAAAAATTGGCCTAAATCTTAAACATAATGAGCATTTCAATCCTTTAGACCGGTAAATAAAGAAACAAAATCACCTTAAAAACACTGATAACAGCAAAGTAATTAAATGATGTTTGAAATACATAAACGAAAATATACTATTTACTATTGGAAGCAACGAGCATGAATGAAATCATTGATAATTGCAAGAATTGATAATCTGGCACTTACGAGTTCAGATTTATTTTACATAAGATAAAAAGACGAGAGTGGAGTTTGAAAAATAAATAGTTTAGAATATAAATAAATTATGTAATTTAAAAAGTATTTAAATATAAATTAATACTATTTGACCCTTAATAGAGGTAAATTATTATCTTACATACAACATGAAATCCATAGAATAAGTAATACCAGTAACGGATAAACACCAGACAAAGCAACCTCAAAATTTTACTATTAAAATTTAAAGTTTAAAAAATAAAAGCATTTTTTTGCGAAATCAACGCTTTGTTAGTGATGGTATAGGCCGCCCTGTCCGAAGAATAGAAAATTCCTTTGAGCAGATAATATAACTTTATAAATTATTCGACGTATTAACATATTTTTTTAATTGCTAAATTTACGCAAAGACCTACCGGTAGGATTTACCTTTATAATTTCATTATATATTCTTCTTCAACATACGGGTAATTTTTTCATAACGGCAGGTTATGAAAAAGTTATACGAATCTTTTAATCTGAATTTTATAGGACAAACTTAAAAATTATTTATTTTTTGTAATAAAATGTGCCCATGTCTGCAATTTATAAAAGTTTGAAATACTATACTACAGTTCATGAAATAAGTCATAAAGTTAATCGGTATTTAAAGATTAATATTAAGTTAATTACTTTTATCTGTAATATTTAAACAAAAAAAAAAACAGACAAATATGTTCATATAACCACTAATATATTCGTTGTTACATTAAAAATAAATTAAAGTTTTTGTCGGAATGAAAACTATAAAATGTAGTTAAAATATCCCTGAAGTATGCATTCAGTGACCGTGGCACAATTCACACGTAATGACCCCCGCATAAAGATTCTTCTAATGGCTATGGAACTGATAACTATATCAACATGATAATAATAATCAATAATATTCATATGCTTGCATTCCTATGCATATATAAAATTGCTTTAGAGGCTAGTTTCTTATGTGTCTGTGCTAATTTAGACAAAAAATGTAGAACTCCCATAGAATTCATACTACTTAGGAAACAAATAGATATTTTGCAGATGAATATTATTTGGAAGTTTAAAATTGATAAATTAAGTAATAATACAATGAATTTTTTCAATATTAACTTTAAGGTCCTAATATTAAGAGTAATTAATTGTTTTTTCCATCCTCACCACCGTATGTGCTTTGTATTCATGGAAGAAGTTTTTTCTATCTAACCTATCAAAATGGTGAGCAGGCTGTAGTGACTTCCTTGGCAGATTTTTGGGTATTTTAATATAAGAGAACAAAACCACTAAACTAGCCAAAAAATATTGTTTGAATATAACTGGAAGATGTTCAAAAACAAAGCCTTAAGTATGAGAAATAAATAAGCAACAAACGTATTACCAATTCAGGCAGCACTTCATCTAATAAAAGACAGAAAATTTCACTCCAACAATCTTACATATATGACCATATTATATGATATATAAGACCATACATATTTGAGATCTCTGGGAATTATAAACCTTCTCTACATAGTTGATATGTATTTTTTTAATTTCTGGTTGTATCCAGCCTTAAACGAGTTTTAAAAGGGGTAAACGAGGTTCAAATGCCTGATGATTACCAACTATAAAGATGCTGGAAGATACTGTGAATGATTTAGGTAGGAAGGGAAAATCCACTTCCCCTAAAGACAAAAAGTATAGAACTATTAATGGGCCTACTATTTTAGATTTCCCTCGAGTTCCTTAGATACACATCCCATACCCTGTAAGCAATAATCGCAGTGCGAGAATATTAAGGAAGCAACTGGGAACCTAAAAGTTTCGAATGAAAAATTGCGACAATTATAATTCAGACGTTTTAAGATGGAGGAGGAAGCTATGAGAGATAATGGTTTTCCTTGAGAGGGGTTGCTCGCCGCAAGATTTTAGTTTTTACGGAAGAAGAATTGTCTAATATTGTCTTAATGAGTAGGATCTTGGTAACACAGAAAGGATTCATAGGAAAGAAGATCCAAACTCAAATAGGATACAATTTTGGGAGTAAAGGAGAAGCGTAATACTATGAAATGTCGCTGAGGTCGCAAAATTAAACAATCACAATAGGAAGCTGGATTGAAAAAGGATTTTTAAAAGAGAACCAGAGATACGGTTAATAATAATCTGGTAACATGCTAGCATAAACAAAGACGAACAAATACAGAATTCTTATAAATATGGATGGTATCAAAGTAAAAAATAAATAGTTAGGTAGCTGCTTTATTATCTCTGCATAATATAATCTGATAATAATAATCTGCATATTGAGGGGGAGTGAGGGGTTCAAACTATGTTGCTATGCAGCAGGTAGATATCTTTAATTATCTATATATATTATCTTAAGTTTGTTTATTACAATTGGTTCCATTGTCAAATGTTCAGTTGTATTTCTGATAAATTCTACATAAGCCCAACAAATATTAACTTTTGTTATCGAAACCTAACTGTTTTTTTTTATTCTAAGGATTGATCAGTGGTGTAGCGGTAACCATACATCTACTATGCCCGAGATCGTGGAATCGTCGTACGGCATTTATGATTTTTTAAAAGAGAGTAAAAAAAACCTTGGCTATGCCTTTCTTCGGGAGGGACATAAAATGGGAGTCTCGAGCCTGTACGATGTCAGGTACTCGTTAAAGGTTAAATTAAAGATGTCAGGTAATTGTTAAAGATCCCTATCCTGACTATACCAAGAGAGGCGAAATATAGGACTCACACTGCATAAAGTGATGTTAAATGAATAAAAAAACTTTTATTCTTTATAAATTACTGATATGCTTTACGAACGGACGTCTCTTCGGGTCTAACATTTTCAAAAATTTATCGCTTCTGTCAGAGTGCCACCATGATTCATAGTCTCCGACGCTAACCAATGCAACATTTGGCTTTTTTTTGGTCATTTTGATTCTTTTTGAAACAATATTCTTTCTCTAATTAGAAACTAGTTAATTTGTTGATATGTTGCAGGTAGACCATCCAACGGTTGGAGGCTATTATCTATTTTTTATAGACCTGTAGGAGGGTGGGGGGGGAAGAAGGAGGGAAAGAGTGGGGGGAGGTCCTGGACAAAAGGAACAGACCCCCGGGTCTAAGCCTCAGTCAGTCTTCAACATGCTACTCTTTTCTGTCGTAGCCCTCCTCGCTGTATCCGCCGCCTCAGGTACCCATCACATACATACCTACATATATATATTTATATATAAACATATATACACATCCACTAAACAATAATGCCTTAAACAGTATCTTTAAACTTTTTGCAGAAAAAAGAGAAATAAGTATCATTTTTATCAAGTACTTATTTCTTTTTTTTTTAAATATTAATTGTCAAAATTTTGTTGCGAAGATGACATAATTTGAGCTTATTTTTCTGCTTTTTTTTTAATAAAAAATATTGAACTGCTTCCTAAATATTTAGCATGCAACGACCAATCATAGCTTGGTCTTCCACTCTCTTGCAGCTCTTCTATACATTTTGCAATCGTTTGCGAGAGCTTACTTCTTCATATTAAGCTTCTTTTATGAAAACTTCTTTTATCAATTTAAATGAATATAACATTCTGCTATAGTAATTTGTAAAATATGCATTTCAGGTATTGGTTACTTTCTAAAGAATTTCAAAAACACATTTTATAAATATATTGAAGAATGCTTGACTTATATTTTTTAAATACATATTATTAACTATGTAGTTAGGTATACCCTGAGACGATGAGATGGCAAAAATTATTACTTACATTGTTCTGTTAAATATCTTATTTTTTTTATTTTTTGTTTGGACTTTTGGTCGTTTGGTTGGTCCACTAGGAACGTCTTACTATGATACAAGGGATTCACAATAACATAACAGTTAGTACTAAAATAATAATAGTATTTTACCAACGATACTGAGCCAATAGCGTTATGCTTGTGTGTATCCAGAAGACAGGTTTACAAACTTAGTTTTTAATCCTTGTCCAGTTTATATTTTATGAGAAGTTAAAAGTTTGATTTTAAAATCCCAATTGACCATTCAATTATTTTTCTTATTTTTTTTAAAACACCACAAGGAACATTTTGTTTAAAAAATATTTTAATAACTAGAAAGCTTGCGTATTTGCGAGAATTGAAATATTGATTACGGCAATGTCGAGATTTTCGTAAATAATTAGTATTACAAAAATTATCAATTGGTTTACTAATTTATTTTCTTGTTATTGGATTTGATTTTATATTTAACTTCTCATAAAAAACAAAAAGAAAAATAGTCTGTATGATAATTTTAAAATATAAAAATTCACTTTTATAAACATATATTTTTTCAAAAAAATATATATGCACATACAGATGCAAGGTCAACAAACTTATATTCATATTAATTCATATTTATGTTTATTATTATGAGTCCTGATGAAATAATCTGTATTAATTGTAATAAATTAACATAATACCCTATTATGATACAGTTATAACAAGGTCTATTTATTATTTTTCTCAAGAAATTATTCGATTATTATAATCATCCGTATTATGATGAATACAATAACTTCATTAGCTTGGAAAATTAATATTTGGTTCCAATTGATTTGAACATGTAACATTCAGTCTATGCTATGAGCTATATTTATTTTAGACCGATATATTAAATTTGTTAGGATATTATCGCTGTAAGTATTATATCACATCTATTTGTAACGAGCCAAAAAAAATCTAAATCGTCAAAACTGTATAATTTTCATTGCCACTGGTTCATTAGGGTGCAGGCAAGGTCAAAAGATGGAATCAACTAAAAAAAAAAAAGACTAAGCACCGAACCGTTAATAAGGTTATTTAATCCTGAATTTATCGTTTATTTATTTATTATTTTATTTTTATGAGCTTAATTACTACTAATAAATATTTTTGAGAAAATTGTAAACTTCCGGTTACGATTTAATATTTCTACAACTATTATGATTTATTGTCCAAAATTGATAATAAATATTAAATTAAAGTTACGATGTACCCGAAATATTAGTAAGAGCATCGAAGAACTAAAAATTAGAGTTGTATTAGACAAATTATCCCACTGGGTTCTCCGACTCCCTCACCATTCCCACCGATCTTTCTGTTCCTTTTTGTTTTCTGTTACTGTGCATACAATAGTATACTTTTTTTTTTTTTTTTTTACTTTTACTTTAGTTCCCCTCTCTCGTTCTCATTACGCATAGGGGTCATCCACTTCGTGATGTACTAAGCTGAAAGAATACCAGTCTAAAAAGTGAATTATTTTTTTATTTCCCGACCGCTTTGCTGAAATATTGTTAGCCTGGAGATTCTCCTCAATAGGTTGAATCGGATCGTAAAACCAAATAACATCAGTAAAATCGCTATTTATTAGTAGTAATTCTTCTATTTGGTTTCAGTGTTGAAATATTTTATCAGTTGCAAATTAACTCGACTAACTACAAATAAATAAATACGAAAAAAGGAATTCCTTATTTATTTGTTGGTGGCCTGGAAAATTTTCGTATCATTTGATTCCTAATATGTGAATTTAATATCAAATCAACGATGAAATAAATAAACCTTATATCAATAACGTGTATAGGCAATGTTTAATAATATATTTACATTAGGAATCGGTCTTTACATGAAGTCCTATGGATTGGGTTGGGAGGACTAAGTTCCAATATGTGAAACAAAATATTGGCTTCATTAAATGATTAAAGATATTAAAATACGAGAACAGGAAGTTTTGGATATTTTGGACACTTTAGCTTGTTGTCGATTTCCTTCCTTCTATGTCTGTAATACATCACGGGTAATCTTCAGTTCGCGTTTTAACAAGACGTTGCGGAATGTTCCCATCGGAAGAACGCTCCTTCGTGTTCTATAAATAACCACCGAAGAACGTGTTTAATAGTGACGGCTGACTCGTCCAGAACCTTGACCCTGCAGGTCATTAAAGATTCCAGGAAGCCAAATTGGAGTTCAGCAAGCGGAACCAGTTACAAGAAACAAATCCATCAGCGCGACTCTAACCTGCTCACCGTAACAAACCTGTTACCACTTTGCTATCCCTGCACAATTGATACAGTTATTTATTCTTTGAACATCATCTGATGATTATAATTTATATTCTAACTCACTCTTTATCGAACTCTGGATTTCGAGCGTGATCTCTTGTTAAACGTTTAAGGGGTGTGGGATGCAGGTCTTTCCCACGATATAAATATAATTTTTATTTGTTTGAAATACATAAAAATTAGAGGCGGTGAAGGCATCTTAAGCAACCTCGTAACTGCTGTGTTGCTGGTTCGTTGGGTAAAAATGGATTTCGTGACAGAACCACCGTATGAATCTCGACCTTTCCACCTGTAGCAATTAGGCCTACTGGGGTCATTAAGCTGTCTCGCTGATTTGTTTTAAAGCTAGCAAGTAAAGCTAGCAAGTAATGAAAGTTAAAAGATTGTTAGTTTTTTGCCCAAACTTTGCCAATTACGATAAAACAATTTATTAAAATTGTCATTATTTTGTACTTTAGTCAGTCTCAAAGCATTCTTTTGCATTCTTCGTCTACTGACTATCTTATGATAGAATAGAATAGAATAGAAAAACAATTTTATTATTGGACCGGGTCCCTTAAGAATAACAGAAATGCACAAAATTAAATAAATATATATCTGGCCAAAAGACTACATTATTAGAATTAAACAATATTTACATAATGATATTGTATATCCTCCTGCAAGTGTAAGGACCAATCAAACTACCAAAAATAAGATTCTTTTGCATAAAAATAAATTGACATAACATTAAAATAATCCCATCCTTAATCCTCTGCATTATAACGAGAATTCCAACGCTTTCAATATATATATATATATATATATATATCAATTTTCATATATATGGACGATTTTCAACAAAATAGAAAATAGGATAAAAAGTAAAATTCCTTTTTTGTCAAATGCAAGAACTCTTAATTGATCTGAGTACTTGACAAACTTAATAGCCACAATAATTTATGTGTGCTTTTGTAACCGTGGGAATATTTAAAATAGGGGAAAAAATACATTAGCGAATCTTTACGAGGTTAGATCTGTCGGAAAAGCAAGGTCATTAAATAAGAAACTGTGATGATAATTGCTATAAACTTTTAGATTCGATTATTCTTTTTCATCAAGTACTAATGTGAATAAACGACTTTAAAGATTTAATGATGGTATTGTTTGACATTATTCTTGATATTTACTAGTATTTTTTTCTTATAAAAATTGATTTTAAATAGTGTGTAAACAGGATCCACATTTCTCTCTGGCAAATGAAAAAATAAATTGCGATGAGAAAGCAAATTGTTTCTTATATATCATTTTAGAGTTCGTGGTTAATTAAAATAAATAGTTAAGAAAAAATTAAACTTACTTGTGTTACTGCTTGATTTCTCAATTAGGATATTTTAGCCAATTCTAAGAGTTTATCCTTCTGGTTGAAATACATCGAACTGAGACAATAATTACTGATTATTTTTTTTAAGAATAATTTATTGATATTTACAAATGTAATTATATTACATCAAGTAAATCAGCTGTATGAACAAAGGACATGAAAAAAAACACTTGTGGAGAAACTATACATTGATAGCACTCCAATAAAGTTCTATAGTAGAAGGTCTCGAGGTCATCTTCTTTTCAGACGCTTCGGAGGGGTAGCAGGAATATTATGGGAAGCAAGTTGAGAGACTAGCAGATTCAAGTGTGTATGGAGCTTTTCATAGAAGGATAGGTATCTAGTTTGGGCCAAATCAGCAACATATGGGATATTAAGATCATGATGGATGAGTTTGTTTGTGACATAATAAGGAGCATTGAGGATTTTACGAAGGATTTTGGATTGTAAGGATTGGACACGAGATGAATTGGATGGTTTAGTAGAGCCCTAAAGCTCAACTCCGTATGTCCAAATAGGTCTGATAGCTGTCATGTAAATGAGTCTTTTGTAATTAATTGGGAGCTTTGAACGTGTTTCCAATAAATGTTGAAGTAGACGAAAACGTCGAGCAGTTTCTTGTCTTTTCAGTCATGTATGAACTGATTATTTAGAAAACTTTTTGATATTGCGTAATTACTCGATACATCACTTTAAAATACTGACATTGAACTTATTGTGCAAGATCAGTGAGTTCTATTGACCTAGTGATACTATTGAAATAACATTGAGCCAAAAGCGGGTTTATTGCCCCAGCGGTTTTAGGAATGTGCAAGTTGGCGATGCGCTGGAGTCTGCCTATGCGCTACCCCGTCACGTTAGTCACAGACCAGCTCAGGAATCCAGCTGCTTCAGTCGTCTTCGTTCACTCTATTCAACTTTCGGTTCAACTTTCAATTCAACATTCAATATCACCAGCTAACACCAAGAATTTGAATAAAATAAATAATTTATCGGTGTTCTGGAACTATTACAAAAAAAAAAAAAAATTATTTCAGAAAATATTTCATCCATATGTAAGTAATTTTTAAAAAGCACAAATAGATGATTACTTATAGTGTAATTTTCATAGATAGTGAATTAATATATTCAGCATAATGTTTTAATTATACTAATTAGTAATTATTAATTAATATAATTTATAAAAACTTATAATCAGTATATTATTCCGAAATTTAAATTACAACTTGACCGAGTAAAACTTTAAAAATAAATTTCGAACAAAACTAAATTATTGATATTAAACTTAACGATATTAAACTTTAAGAAAAGAAAAACTCTTTCTCGTATAGTTATATATAATTTTGTTCTTTGACAAATTATTCATTATTTATTTAACAGCGTACCCAACTCCCTTTCGACGTTTCGTGTGACTCGTCTATTGAATTAATAAGAACGTCTTAGAAGAAATTTAATCTTAAAGAATTTTTAAGTTTTATAGCTTACGGAAATTTCTTCGCGCTATTTGATTTGAATGTGGGAAGAACTGTTTTCAAGGTATTGCGAAAATCCTTGTGTTTTACTATTGATAATTATATTCATTATATAAAACAGTGGAAGAATTTAATTAACATTATTTTAATTCTTGCACTAACGATCTTTTCAATTCATTTATGAATTTTTTTTTTAATTTTCTAAAAAGTATCGCATAGGAAATTAATGTTATCCAAATATAGATTGGTTATATATTAATATTTTTCAGGTTAAAGGGGGCAAAGGTCAATGTCACTATGTTCTGATGATGTAAGTGCAAACACACACACCTTCCGTAGCTCGATGTAAACACAGGATTCCTCTGAACTTGTTTGGCAAGTCCAGCAGCTGAATTAATTCATCTCTAAACGCATTGAGTGAAATAATTTCATTCTAGCGGTTTTTTAATAGCTATTCTTTTTTTTTTTATATTCAAGTTCAATTTTAGTTGATCAAACTTAAAGATATAAAAGATTCATACGTGAAACAAAACCTACTTTATGACAAAGCTCGATTTAATTTTTGTGCGCTCTTGCTAAACAGTGAAAACTATTATTAAACTTGGCTTTATTGTTAATAATTTAATGATTAATATTATTCCTACATAAGCTTAGTATTGTTGTATCCTCATCTTTGGTCATTTCATTTCGGGCTGGGTATAGCTCTGATTTATTGTTTGATCCTTCAGACGAATCTTCAACAGTAATTAATCATTAGGAAAACAAAGGAAGATTAATAGTAGAGTTCAACTCACATCAATACCTGTATACAAAAACTACTGTTTTGACTACTGTATAGACGAATGTAAGCGCTAAACAGACTTTTATAAAGCAGTGTATAAATTTATTATTGAAAATATTTTAGGAATTTCTTTACCGTTTATAAAGGCCTCTCAAACGATAGTAATACTGACAGTAGGTACACTTCGGTATCTATAACCCAACAGATATGGGATCGGTGTACCGCGGATTATGGAGTTTTTGGTAGATTACTGAATGTTACATAAAAATGAAGAACTACACGATGTAAACGTATTTATTATACTTTAAGGTGTCGAATTAGAGATATAATAAGATAATTTACTATATAACATTTTTTTTCCTTTTACTATTTTAACTATCCCAAGAAAAAACTTTTATTCCAAAATAAATGTCTTGCATTGCAATCTTTCTATTAGCTTCATTACTTGAATTAGTTTAACATATTACTTGCATTTAATTGTCTATGATTAACATTAAATACTACCATATCTATTACTATTAGGACCATAATCGACATTTACTCTCAAATAAGCTCATTTATTCTCAAACCGATCTGGTATTCTATTAGTTGTTATAAAGCATTTCTTTCTATAAGATGACATTCATATTTCTGACTCCAAGATAACCCCCAGTTGTTATGAGATGAATAGTACGGTACTGGATAGTGGATGGGGAGGGGGGTGAATAACTCACGGATCCACCAATCAGGATGTGATGATGCATTGAGAGTTTTTGTTAGGAATGATGGCAGGTAGAAGAGACACGGGGACACCTGCAAGAGGTCCACCGCTCGGAAACATTACTTCTATTGTCTTCATCAAAAGCATCTAAACCATCTACGTGGGAGAACTCAGTGGAGGGGACAGTATTAGGTCTTAGTCTCACTCTCAAAACCAAAAGAAAATTTATTAAATTGTCAGAGAATGAAAACGAGAAGAAATTTGAGATAAAAAAAGAAAAAAATGAATAGGAAAACTATAGTATGTTAAATCTAATGATTAATAAAGGAAGGCTTAACTTGACTCTTAAAAAAACAGTACAACTACAACCCATGAAGAGTCTTGGGTTCAGTACATGGAAGAGACAGTACGGTTTCTAGTACGTCACCGCACACGTGATTGTGATACCGAGATCACGCTCAACCTTCAGGTTTCACCCCTGAGATATATATAGGCTGGGTGAGCTACAGGAAAGTCGTCATATTCCAGAGGGTCCTACCACGACTGTTAACAGATTAAATAATTTATGTGCCACAACATGATTTAAACCTGGAGCCTTTGCCTTAGCAACTCAGCCCCTAGCCACTAAGCTTGGTTCTACCCCACCTCCTAACTTAAACTATAACAGATCATAAAACTAATAAATCAACAAATTTAATAAAGAATAATATTATATGCTGAATGAAATTTTTATCCGAGGAGATGCGAAACCCTTAGACATAAGGTTCATGGGAACATGAGTCGAAATCACGATTATGAAAAATCAATTAATGACATCATAAAATTATAACGAGCGAAATCCTAACTGTATAATTCCTAGATGAGCTAATATAATTATTTTTATTACGAATTAATCTGATTTTATTTTATTTTTTTTTTTTTTGAATATGGAACGTCGATTATCCGAACTAATGTTGTCAGCGGTGATTCGGATAATCAAAAATTCGGATAATCGAAATTCATTATAAAATAAATACCAACCAAATGAACAGGAAGGGATTCAGAAGAGCAAATGAAATTACCTAATTAGGTTTACAGTTCTCAGTAAACAAATACGTATTGAACTATAAATCCATTTTTTGCTGTTTCCGAGATATGATTAGGGGACGTTCATAGAAAAAATCATTTTATTTTTCGTCAACTTTTATTTTAAATAATAATTATTTTAACAATACAAATAAGTATCTGGATGATCTGATCGATTTAATTATAATTACATTTGAAAAAAACAGTTCCGTTAATTGAATGTTCGGATAACTCCACTGTATTTCCAAGTTACTTGGTATGAACATTCCAAGTTTTATGCGTTAATGATAGTATTCAACCGCATAGATCGATGTTCAATGATTTATAATTGTCATAATCACTTTTGCCAATTGTTTATTGCAGATTTGATAAAGTTGTTTGTTAGTTAACTTCAGTCTGAGAGTCCCCATCTGCTGAGGATTAATAGAGATATTTTGTTATATTCTAATACCCACGATACTCTGGTAAAATGGGCATAATTACTGATCCTAGTGCCATTAGGGGAAATTAGGCAGTTAAGGTGGATGGTACTGTAGGTTATAGACAGTATAGCCAGCCCCAAATGGTTATTTAATGGTTAACATCATATTCTAACCAGAACGAAGAGGCTAAGAAACCGTCTTGCTTTAAGCGGAGTATTAAAATACACTTAATAAACACTAATAAAAATAGGCTAACACATTCATTTACTTCCTAAACATTTATAAATAAATAAATTTTGTATGTTAAAAAGTCACTTGTCTTGAGATAAGTGTGCACTATCTTCTTTTTTTTGTTCGTTCTTACGAAATAAATATTATTATTAATCGCTAAAATGTCATTTTTTTTTTAATAGTAACTCGTAGTAAACATCTTTCTTAAGAGTTAAGAATGAGTCTAGAGATCGTTCAGGTTTGCTTCGCTTCCACCCCTGACGTACATAAACTTTTAAAATTGTACGCATAGAAAATATTTTCTTTTTCTAGAACATCAGACGCATCCTCTGTTTTTTTAAGGTGTTAAGACGTGTTTCTCCTAGAGCTGAGGGTAGTTTCATCAATTTGAAATATTACAATTAGATAGGTGATTTTTTGAAATAACTATTATTAATTTGAACATCTAAGCTTCCGTTATTATTATTAATGACCTTTGACACTTTATTATATATATAGAACTCGTTTATCCGGATGATGACTGGGTTTGATTTCAAGAAAATTACAGAAGAGCGGTCAGGAATTCGACTTTTTAATAGCAATATTAATTTCCAAAATGAGATGTTGGGTTAGCCCGGTAGTCGAAAAGAGGTAAAACCATTTATTATAGGATTGATTCTCCTTGGCACGGATAACGTTCATTATGGATACTCGAACAAGGACTCGAGAAACAATACACCTCCTTGTTAACAGTCATGCCATCTTCCTATCCCACAACCTAGCATTTGGTCATCTCCGCCATTGTTGTAATTGAAAATGAGTGACTATTTAATGAACGCATAAGGATGTGATTTTTATCCATTTTCTACAGAGTTTTATATATCGGAAGTCGGTGCCGAAAGATTAATAGTAAATTTATCATTACGAAATCATCATTTCAAATGATAATCATATATTAATTGACACATGGCCATATCAATAATAAACAAAAAAAATTAAAATGAAAGGAACAGATTCTTAGATTTTTTGTTATAGTCAATAAAATTTAAATTTATTAGTCAGAGAATCTTGGTCAGAAGTGATTAAATCAAAAAAAAAAAAATCATGGTTACCAATTTTAAGAAAACTGCTCATATTTGTCTAAATAAAATTAACAATATCAAAACCGAATATTATTCATTTGTTCACATGAACTATAATAGTTCTAGTCCCTGAAGGAGAAATATTCATTTATTTTTATTTCAATAAAATATTAAAATGTGTGCTTATTTAATTAATGTGCATAAAATAATTAATTGTTTGTATTTATTTGGACAATATTTTTTATATTGAAAATTCATTTTTTTTTTTTATAGATCATTTGACAAATCTTATCATATAACGTATCAACGCTAATTAACAAATAAATTCAAAATGGAACTGTATCCTATATTCACACATACACACCACATTATATCAACTCTTTGTTATATTTAAGGAAATCAATTTACTAAACAAATGTTTCATTGCTCTTTGAGACAACTTCAAAGAAAACAGATAATTCGTTGCTCTTAACATTGCGCCATTGCGTACTTTTATAAATCTTAACATCCTTTGTTACATCTAGGGATTTGGGCACAACCCTAGCTAAACTGGAGCAAATAAAGTTATATCTCAAATTCATCCACCCGTTCAATTATTCACATCTTAGATGAGTAAATTGAAATAAACCGCTACAATCACAAAAGGGTATATAAAAAAAAAGATTTTAAAACATACTTTGACAATATTTAACGTATAAATAATAACAATTAAACTTAATTCAATGCATTATGGCAATAGCTCTTACCTCAGCTTGCAGTTTACAGAATTACACATTTATAGTGTCTGTTCGTTTGAATTGATTTTTTTTTTTTTAATTCCTCTATAATTTTGTCAGGTAAATAATAGTTATGGGCTTGGCGGAAATTTAATAGAATTGGAAAATATTATACTTAATATCACTATATCATCTTAAATACAAAACCATCGTCATATATCGTTGCTTCATCACCTTTTTTTTTAATCGAGTTTTTAAAAAGCAATCGAATTATTAAGAAAATATAGCAGATTCCAGAATAAACCAATTTGACGTCATTCATGATGAATGAGAATAAATTTTCCCTACGTAATTTTATATTCAATATTTATTTCGTAAATTTTTATGGTTTGTTGTATTTTCGTTTCAAAGTATTTTTTTTTTAAATAGTATAGCCATTATATGAAATTAGATTAATCGAATTGAACTTAATTAATATTCATGTTGGAATGGACTCGGATTTGTAATAAATTACCGATGGATTCCAAATCTAAGGAAAGTTTCTGAGGAAGGGACTGAAGTAGATTTTAATACATTCACTCATATCATTCCGGTAATCCAGGTTAGTATTCTTTTAGTAGACGCAATACAACATCTAAGTAAGACCCGTTCTTCAGAAGACGTCTAACGTCAGATAATTTTTGATTTTTATTAAACATAAATTTGGATATACATCGTTTCAACATTTTTTTCCTTAAATTCTTAGTATAGTACTTCAAAATTACAACAAAAAACTGTTTATATTTTTATTAATTGTTATAATTTTTAAATATTTTATTTTGAAGAGAAAAGATTTGTCCAGGGCAGGGATTCGAACCCGGGTCTCCCATGTATCCGTCGTGGTGCTCTCAGTTATGATTTTTAAATATTTTATTTTGAAGAGAAAAGATTTAAAAATTATAACAGTGATCACCACGACGGATACGTGGGAGACCCGGGTTCGAATCCCCGGCCCTGGTCAAATATTTTCTCTTCAAAATAAAATAATTAAAAATTATAACAGAGAACACCACAATGGATACGTGGGAGACCCGGGTTCGAATCCAAGCCCTGGACAAATCTTTTCTCTTCAAAATAAAAAAAAACTGTTTAGTATATCTCATGATTTTAGTATATAAGTGAATGCGTGCCTGTGTGTAAGATTTGGAACAGTACAAAATTTTTCGTAGGTCATTTTTAAATATTACGCATTTATGGCAAATATTTTTAAATAATTCATTATTTGTTCAGACAATTAGGTCTCAAATATTTGAAAAGATTATATCAGTATAGATAAATTTTAATTAATTTTTTAACTATTTCTTACATATCCCATTAAAATTGTAAACAATATTAAATCAATAAATTATTTTGTAAGCTCGATATTAAAAAAAAAAAATTAACTCGTATTTTGAGTACGGACACTTAAATACATATACATAAAATATATACATTATAAATTAATATTAAGAATTAAGAATTAATAATACATAATAAAACAACATTACATATTTTTACCAGGTTTTTAATATTTCTTTCCTACAAAATCTAAAAGATGCTTATAACTATTTCGTCAAATAAATTAAACATTTATAAATTTATAGGATATAGTGGAAGAAGTAACAAAGATTTAGACTTTGTTTGGTCCTTATTAAATTAAATGTATTGAAATTTTTAACTATAATGATTTTATCTAACCATACTTTTCATATTCATTTGTCACCATTGTCTGTATTTTCTTTATTATATTTAAATCATCAATTTTGTTGAGAGAATATTATTTTTATATCAGAATGTTTTTTTCTATAATCAAAATTTTCGTGCTTTAAAATTAAATTTTTCATGAAATTTAATACTGTATGTGTCAGTGCTGTCACATTTATATTTCGTTATTTTTACAAATATTTTGTCGTGTTACTCTGGATTTATTTGTTATTCTTTCTTATTCTTCTTATTTTTTATTTTATTAGTATTAAATTTTATTATTGCACACACATAGGCTTAATTAGGTGTGTGATTTTCACTACCTTTAATAGAGCTTTTACTCTTCTGATTTAAAGTACATGTTTTTGAAATTATATTATAAAAATAATGCATTTCTAATACTGTTTGATGTATATTTTGTAGTATAGCGCTTATAATAATTTTAATTAAATCAGTTTTTAATTATGTTTTTATCTTTTGGTAATAAATAATATCTTTTTTATTGGTTAAAATTATCATTATTAATATATAAATCAATCCTTCTACTGGATAGCTGGAACAGTAACTGTGGATTTTATAGGATACAAAGGCTTATGATTTCAGAGGACAGGACGTCACTTTATATATACCTTAACATAGAATAGAGTGGAAACCTGTATTTTATCTTTATTCAGATAGTTAACTGTTAAAAAAAATTATTTGATGGTATTTCATACCATCCTTCATAATAATTAAAGGACTTTATTTAATTTTTTAAACAATGCAGTTTTTTCCAAGCCTTTATATCTTATGGCACATGATTAATTTTACATTTTTTAAAATTTTAATTCCTAATATGAGTATATTATTTTAACATAAAACTACTATTAGAAGGCAATTGTTACTTCATTGTCTTATATTAGTATCGAAATCGCATTTATATAACAATACAATAATGAAAATGATGGAAAGAACATTTTTATAATTATTTCTATTCAATATCTGCTCTCCCCTCTCAACTACTGAGCTATTACTAATCCTTCATTTTCGGCAATATGAATCAAAAACCTTTCTTTCAACACAAATGAAAAAATCTACTTACCTTATAAACAATTAAAAATGTTTAAAAAGAGTAAAAATACAAAAATAATTATTGCATAATTAAATTAATGTTTATAATTATTGTAGAATAAATGGTGGAAAATTATTGATTCTTTTACATGCTTTTATACTGCATCGGTCCACTTCTCAAATAATATTAATAACAATAATCATAAATAAATACTAATATTTTGGGTTTATCAAACCAATAAATAGATTGCTAATAGGTATGGGTAGAATCTGCTATGCCTAAATTGGTAAATCTTCATTAATTTATTCCTTATTTGAATGTAGAATCAGTAATAATAGACATTTCATTGCTCATTAGTGATAATAGTTTTTTTATTTATACCTATTGAGCTCTTATCTGTTACCTTCTATTATTATAAAAAACAACAACACTATTCTTGTGTGTATCATGAAGGATCTTGGAATCAATATTTGATAAGAAAGTACCAGTTACATGTTTCCATGGAAGGGTAATGCTCAACAGCCAGGATTCTCTCTCTACTAACCCATTTAAGCATAATTTATCCATGTAGTAAACCCTGTGGGCCAGAAGATTCCCCTGATCCCAGAATTGATCAAAGGTTAATGGAATAGGACAAAATCTTTATCTTTAAGTAACTATTTGATTCCAAAATATAATTAATGGTGTTTCCATTCACCAGACAGTTCGAAATCACCAAATCAAATATGACATTCTACACTGTTGAAAACACGACATATAATGATTAGGGCAAGAAGCCTCAGCGGTGTACCCAGAGTTCTTCCTTTGATTTTTATAAAAATTAAACATCCATTACTCAGGTTTCTTAATTTGATCAGATTGATTAACTGTTCAAATAATTTATAAATTATCCTTTTTTTTACCAATTACATATTAATATGTTTTTAATATCTCTACCTTCACTAGCTGTATTTTTGGTCTATTTACCATCAGCTAGCTATCTTACTCAATTCTTTGTTTTTGTTTGGTTTGAGGAACTGCTTAATTTCAGCTGCATAATTACTATTGATATGTTTTAAGCAATAATTGAATTGTTTTAGATAAACCAATGTATATAATGAGTTTCTTTATTTTTAGGCCAGCGGATTACAACAATCCAACTTGATGGAGTCCAATACTTCATCAGTAGAATGAACCCATACTCACCAGAACTCAATTATTTTCTCGCTTACCAGTACTGTAGATCAATTGGACTTCAGTTGGCTTCTTTTGAAACAAAGGAAAAGTCAGACTCAATAATGCAATATTTACGGAACGCAGGTACTTTCATATTGTATTTGTTTACTTAAAAACATCATTTAATCAATTAATCAATAAGTTGTTTATTGGTATTTCTAAGAATTACAAGGCTTTTTGTTTGAAATCTTATAATTATTTCTTAGGACTTTATTATAACTCTTCTTGTAATATAATATTTTACTACCTTGATAACTCAGAGTGATTATATGATGTATTTTCAAAAGAAATATGTATATTGTTTCTTATGTGATACTTAATAAAACTAAATTTAATGTAAAACTTATTTAGGTTACAACAAATATGACTTCTGGACTGCTGGTAATAGGCTTGGAACAGATATGCTAATTTGGATGAGTACTGGCTTGCCATTCAATGCAACTTTTGATTACATGAGAAAAGCTCCTGGAGATGACATGCCTGTTGCAAGACAGCTTGGAGCTGTTGAACAACGGTAAAATGTTTACTATTTATATCAGCTTTCATAATCTATTTATCTATTGAATTATTCAGAAACATTACTTCCTTGTCAGATATTTCAATGATTTCTATAGAATAATATAGAATTTCCTCAATAACGCATCATCACAATTAGATGTGACGTATTAGTTAAACTAGTTAAATATGCTCAATACTCATCAACTTTATTGATTTTTAACTTGTGTTATTACAAACCACTTTTAATTAATTAAAAGATTTTATTTTGGAAAAACTTCTTAATTCAAAATTAAACATATCTGCTTATTTATAGAAATTCTTGAAATTATTGGGCTACTCATATCCATAATATTTGAATATTTACTATTTAGTTTTCCCAAAGTTGCTCTAAATTACATGTAATAATAAAATAATGGTTGATTGCCGTTACAACATAAGTGATTGATACTATTACATAAAAAATAATTTTAAAAAATTAAAGATAAATTAAAATAAATGAATATTAAAGTTTAAAATTATATATTTTTAATAAATGGTATTATTTAATAATAATTAAATTTGCAGCAAGGATAGTGGAGCAGCGAACGGCTGTGTAGCATTGAGAGCACCTGACCTTATTTGGGACACTGATGATTGCACTAACATAAAGGATTTTATCTGTGAACAGACACGTTGCTATTACTACAATTATGGGTCCATACCAGTTTCCTCTGCTCAGGGGTAAGCAGGTGAGAATTAGTAAAAAACTTAGGAATGCTTGATACTTTTAATCAAGCAAAAATAAGAATTAAAAAATAAATAATTTGAAACAAACAATTCTGTTACAGAAATTTTACTTTTATTTTCTGTTTGTTATCTTTGTTAATACTAAGAGATCATAGGGGGAAACAAATATATATACACATACTAATAGTATAATTAATAAATATTAATATACTATTTAAGGGTTTATATTGTATAGATGAGACTATATTAACCAGAGAAATTTATTTTTGAAGGAATTACAAGATGAAAAAGATGTCCACTATGTCAACAGAAGCAACAACCGAGAAAACAACGACTAAGACTTCTAGTACGACAGAATTACCCTCTAGCAGTACAATTGAAGATACCACATTAGACTACAGCACAGAAAATGAAGTTAATGACACAGCTGGTGACGAAACTACCATTACACCTATCAGGGCTCGTACAATGATGCGCAATTCAGCTGAAACAAATGATTCGGACACCCAGGAAAATGTACCATGGTCTTGGGCAAGAAATATTATGCTTGAAAAACCTGTACTCAAGAAGTCTGCTACTTTGTGATTTATATAAATTAATACTCTCTTTTTCTTATTTTTTAAACTATGACTGAACATAAAAAATAAAAATCAAATTTTCTTAGTTGGTAATGTAGTTTTGATTAGAAAGTCTGGTATAGAAAACAAAATCAAAATATTGATGTTAAATTATTATCAGTACAATGTAGTGTGGATGGTATATGTGCTGTGAGCTAATTTTTTTAGATATGAGTGTCCTTGTTTTATGTTTATGCAATCCTACTGCATTGCTTAATATATATTTAAAGGTTTGTACAAAACATGAACTTTAATTATAAAATATCATACATTATTACTATGTAAATTGGTATGTGTTTCATATGTTTTGATATAGTATTAATTTATTTCCTGCTACTGTAAGAATTTTGGTAATCCATTTCAAGCTGAAATCATGACCAAATCAAAACTGTACATTGAAAATATATTCATGAATTAATTTCATTATAAAAAATGATAATTAGCAATATTGTTCTCATGACCACAAAATTATATATGCTTATATATTTTTATCATAAAGCATTGTTGATCTCAAAATATACAGTTTCAGCTAACATTTTAGTAAGTACCAAATAAATATAGCGAGTTAATGGCTTAATGTATGTATAATAAAAAAATATATTCATTACAAAAATTTACCTAATTTTAGTTAGCAAAATTCTTATTGAAGCAGATAGTAGTTAGTTATTTTAAAGACGCATGTGTTAGTATTTAGCTAGTATAATAACTTAGATGAATTTCAAAGTATTTGATATATACATATATATATACATATATATATATATATATATATATATATATATATATATATATATAATAATGTGCAATAAAGATGTTGATCATTTTGGAGTTTTTCTTTTTTATATTTTGAAAAAACCTTTAAACTACATTAAACACATTCTTGACTTCTTGAGAATTTAAATTACTTGCATAAAACAAAACCATTCTGTTAATTTTGGAGAGTGATATTGATACTCTGAGCATAATATATGATAAATCTAAAGAGATATTCTATCTGAACATGTGTATTAATTAGAAATACGTTGTTCCTGAATTATAAGATATTGTAAGTCTATCCCATAGTTCATTATTTATTTATTCGAAACTTGGTCTGATATGACATTCATCTTTTTTAATTTTGATTGGGCATTGGGCTGTCATCCATTATACTTCAGGCATCTTTTTCCAATAATTTTACTACTTGTGGTGGGATTGATTATGTGGGCTTGTTGAGATCATTGAAGAACGTACCTCATCCTTGCTCTCCATTTCATAGCTCTTAAATATATCTAATAAAATGAACTATTTATTTTTATTTTTTTTTTATAAAATGAACTGATAGCTGCCATGGTTATAGACCATAACCAATAATCACTTTTATGGTGAGAACGGTGGATAAAAATTACATTATCCTTATTCAAATATATAACAATGCAAGAAATAAGAATTGATTAAATAAGAAATAAAAATGTATGAAAGTAAATTTTATTACATGAGCTTGAGACTGATATGTATATGATGAAATGTGAAAGACATATTTTGGACAGAAAGAACAAAATAATACTTCATATTATAGAAAAAATATATTGAGTACAAAACATTACAAATTATATTTTTTATAAAATTATATATTATTTTATAGATAAAAGTCTATTAGACTTTTTAATAGACTTGTTTGTATAAAACAAAACAATTTGTATATGTTTTGTATATAATTATAATTTGCTAATTATTTAAATACATACATTTAGGTAATAATACTTCTGTGTATGACTTGATTTGATTAGTATAGTATTAGTATATAAAATGGTCTTTCTTAATTACAATTTGAAATTCAAATATTTAAGTACAATGCAACTGTAAAAAAATATTTGATTTGAATAAAAGGCTGGAAATTTAAACAGCTTTTCCAATATAAATATACATTAACAGACTAAATAATTAAAAATATATATATAACAAAAATAAATAAAAAATAAATGCTTTATTCTTTGGATACAAACGGCAAATTTTGAATGACATCTACAAAAATTCATTTACAATCATTAAGCTGAAAAAAGGCTCATTTAGTAAGTACATTAATAAAATAAATTTTAAAACTGCCTTGTTGTTTTTTTAGGAAATAAATATTACAACAGACCATGAACTTTGGAAAATGTAAGATTTTCTAAAATATAATATAGTAATTAGTATATTAGTATACATATGAGCACAGAGTAAATAAATCTGAATAATCAAAAGTATTTGTTATATAGAGACCCTTTGGAAAGTTTAACAAGGTTCCAGAAGACTAAATTGGAGAAAATGAGTAGTTAGTGTGACAAGGATCTACCTGACTCCTGCTGCAAGTAGAACATACTGATGCTGCAAAATGTGTAGAAGTATTCAATTTACAAGAATATATCATCAGATACCAATTTTTCGAAATTTTCATAGATTTTTCGCAGCAGCAGTTTTACAAAAAATGAAGAGGGAAATGTTTAAACAATTATATTGACATTGTATTCATATTAGTAAATGATCTTCAAATATATTAGTAAATGATCTTCTCAAATGATTGTGACCAGAATTGACTAGTACTATATCAGATAATTACTACAATAGATGGAGAGTTTTATTAGCCCATTTGCGACCACTGATGCGTATACGCAACATTAATTTAACAATTTTTTTATTTTTATAAATTCCAATATTTTTCTATTTTGTTACATCAGCTTATTATTTAAGGTTCGTAATTATTAAAAATAATTTTTTAATAAATTTTGTGTTTTTTTAACCCATTGAAAAATAATAGTACAGTACGTTATATTTCAACCCTAATGAGTACTAAGATTTAAATGTTAAATTCAGCCAAATAAGGGTTGCTACAATTAAATTATCAGATTCCTTGTTTAAAACATTGTTTATTTTAATTGTTGGGATGAAATTTTTGTATTGAATTCAATTACTGCTTTTAGAATAGTCGTTTTACTTTAATGTTGCGTTAACGCATCATTGGCCATTCCTATGAAGTTTTTACAAAGAAGCAGGACCATGCATTTTCATTTCCCCCACCTGTCTAATGAAGACCTGCTCATGCTTGTTCTATGTTTCTACTCTTAAATATCTTTTGAATAAATTTGATTGATATTTGGGATGCCAGAGTATCATTTAGTTTGATTACTCAAACTATTATTTCTATACCTTAGTCTTAGTTGGATTCTTTTCCAGAGGTCTGTTCTTGTGTTTACCAATTTACTCATCTATTATATCTTCAATATATTATTCATAAATATTATATGATATAAGGGAGTCTGCGACCCTCACCTTTTCTTATCTCTCCAATCACCTTGACCATAGTGGACACCCACCTGTGAACTACTTCCCGCAAACCAACATTGTTCGAAACCAACCGGCCCTTCGATGGGTCATTCGAACATTCGTTCGAACGAAGGCCCAATAGCCAGATCTATCAATGAAGAACCGAGAAGAGGAAGACCAGCTGTGAACACGGTGTTAGATGAAGTGAGAAAGGACAAAATCGGACAATTGATCGTCAGGGATGAGACAAGGCAAAGGTTTATAGGTGTGAGAGATAGATGTAATGTTAAATTACACCCAGAATGTTTTGAATCATACCACAAATGAAAAATGTGATTTTTTTTGTGAAAATAGTGTGCAAATTGTAATTTTTTATTTCTTTGAAGGAGTTTATTATTCAAACGATTGTAATAAAAGTTTTCATGAAACAGTATTATTGTATCATTTATAAACATATTACCTTACCTATCTCTAAAAAAAAAGGTAAATAAAATAAAAAAAGTATATATATTATACTCTACCGTCCAATGTTGCGTGAGCGCAACATTTTTTACTGCCATTATGGCTGAACAAAAAAAAATATTTTTTTTTAATTTTAATTTTAATTAAAATACCCTAAAAATATTTCTTTGGAAAAAAATCAAAACTTTGAACTTATTCTAGCATTGGCCGCAAATGGGTTAAGTGAGTAATAAATTAATGAAACTTAGGAATTAATTTACACAAAGCATATGAAGTGTTATTTGGAACCAAAGCAAACTTTTCAATCCAAGGAGTCAATCCGGTATTCCACTGTCCTTTAGGATTTGTGCTTAAAAATAACAAAACTAAAATACAAATTATATAATTTTCATACTTTAATAGTATATTTTGAATTATGATTTTTCCTCTACATCGAATCCTGTTTGGTTTAAAGCATTAGCTTCAGGTTCTCCTTTGTCTTCTTTTGTCATATTGTACCCAATTTCATGATATCTTATTGGGTAAGTGAGTTGATTACCTTTATCCCAAGTATACAGTTCCTGATTTTAAAAATAAATAGTTATTAATTAATATTTATTAGGATTATTAATTATAATTTAATGCAATTTATAACATAATAAACAGTATCCTGGCCAAAGGAAGTTCCAGAAGGCCTGAAAACACTCTTCTCAATAGATATCTCTGGGTTTGGGTAGATATATTATTAAAGATAACATCCTTGGAATTGCTTATTCTAAATCAGATTATAAATGATTGTGCTATTGATATTGATTGCTATTATTTCTTCTTTTATTTGAAATTACACAAGACCAAACAAAAACTTAATATCCAAACTCAATACATAATATCCAAGTAATGAATTTATTATATATTGAAATTATTGTTTTATCTATGTTTGATGTTTTGTTTATCACTAAAATAATACTTAGTATTCATTAATTGTAAAACCATTTGCAATTTTTTTTAAACAAAAGTTTTATTTTACAAAATTATGAGTTACAATATCTTGTCCAGAAGGCTATTAATTTGCTAAATATATGAGAATGATTATCTGTATGTCAAATAATTTGAATCTATTGTTCGATAAAATTTATTTAATTCCAAATTGTGGTTTTATTTTAACGATACCATAATAATGGGTGTTCACCCATGAGATTCCCATTTTTAGACAAGGAAAGTGAATAAAAAAATGGAATCGGTGTTCAACTTGTGTTTAGATCTGAAACAAGTTCTCTCACTCCTTTATGAGAGTCTTCTTCCATGCATTGCTTATGATCTTTGGCCAGATATGATGTCAGGGGCTATTGATTGGGAAGATTTTCAAAGATTTGCCACTGCAATCCACTACAATCCACTGTCTTAGGTGCAGTGTGTGGTAAAGAATGTACTGTTTCCAGGACTATGGTTGTGCAAGGAGGTGATTTGTCGTAGGTAATGCTAAATCTCTAGGTTTTTCCCCCAATTTAGGCTAGGTCTCCAGATCCCATAGGATGTGATCTACTGTATGGATACATCTATCCCAGCTGTTAACAGATTAAATAAATTATCTGTCACAACCAGATTTGAACCCAGGATGCTCTGGCACGGCAACTCAATGCTCTACCACTGAGCTACCCATACCCTCAAAAGTCGTTTAGGAAAATTAATTTAAAAACCAACTATGAATGGTTCTTATTAGAACTCCCATCCCCCAAAGCATAAATGATATCCCTTGCTTCCTGAAGTCTTATAATACAAAATTATAAGTGAAATGACCAAGTTTGAAGAATTAAAAATGTTTCCATTGTCACATTTAAAATGAAACTAAAATCTGTATTAACAATGTTGGAAATTGTCAACAGAGGGAGGGGGTATGAACAATGAATTTTAGGCGTATAAGTAAAAATTATTTATTTTGGATAATGTTGAGCCCAATTTTTAGGCCATCATCAAAGCTGGGGTACAAAACATAAGTTGATCCTCATAAAAATTGTCTGTATACCTACTTGAAATAAAAAAATACCTGTATTGTTAATAAATATATAATTGTCGGTTATTTATTAGAGGTGGTAAATATTTTATTGGGCATCAACGGGCTACACTTTAATCCTCCCTAACCAATAAGAAATTTTAAAATTTCGACATTTTATGCGTATAAACCAAATAAATTTACATGGCTAAGCTACTAACATTTTGTGCATAAATTACAATTTATTAATTTTTAAATCAAGTTTATATTACTTGATGTATTATATGAACCTATAAATATATATATATATATATATATAAATATATATATATATATATATATATATATATATATATATATATATATATATATATATATGTGCATTAAACAAAATTTTATTTTATCAGCAGACAAAAAGTATTGTATGTTTGAAACATCTATAAAATTAAAAATATATATTTATATAGATATATAAACCATTGATTTTGAAATTGAGGCAACTCCATTTTATTTTATTGCTATTCACATTCAAAATTAAAACATTTGAAATATTGTTGATCAAATAAATTTCTAATAACAAATTTATTCTGATATTGAAATAATATTGATTGTTAATTGATTACAAATGTAAAATAATGTTAATTTGTAATAAGATTCAGCTTTAATTATTTATTTTTTTTAAATGGAGTTGTCTCACTTTCAAAATCAACGGCTCATTTCATAAAACATTTAGCATGTGCTTCTATTTGTGTGTGCATCTTTGGGTTAGTATATGTTGTTTCTAACTTATTTCATGAAAAGTAATAGAAATGAAATAGTAATAAAAGCCAAAGTATACCTTATTTCTTGGATTATAACCTATCATAGTTGTTTTCCTAAATGGATTTGTGAATTCAACATTTACATCTTCTAATAACAGGTTTTTGTATAGATCCAAAGCAAACCTAAAAATAAAATATTTGAATACAATAAAGGATCATATATTATTTGAAACACCTGCGTCGATTATCCGAACTAATGTTGTCAGGGGTGGTTCGGATAATCAAAATTCACTAAAAAAGAAAATAAATACATATATAAACTTGCGGGAAAGGAAAGTCTAAATCAAATATTAAAAGTTTATAAAAAGCATGATTATTTATTAACATAAAAATATACGTACATAGTGAAAAATGAACGAATAAAAAATACAAAGAACAAAAACATATAGCTACATATGTATATGCATTCACATGTATGTAAAACATAATCAAAGTTAAGTAAAGATTTATCAAAATTAATTCTGTGGCTTAAAGAACGTTTTAATACTTGTCTGCTTCAATGTTGAGTTCCTCTTCATGGCAACAAGATCTCTCATTCTTTTTATTACCAATAAATTAAAATTACTTTGAAAAAAAAAAACAGTTCCGTTAATTGAACATTCGGATAACTGACGTTCGGACAATCGACGCTCCACTGTATATAGATATATTTATACACACACACACACACACACACACACATGTATAATTATACGTTGTATATTTAAATTTTAAATTATACATTTTACAGAACTCAACCAAAGAAGTAACTGCTCTTAAGAACCCCCTCACTATAACCAATATCCTGTATCAATATTTTCTATTATGCTAACCAAGACCAATAAACAAATCACTGCTCCCGAAATAAATAAATCAATGAATCTTTGACCTTCCCAAAGCTTCTAATATTCTTTTATTCATTAATGTGTAATATAGGTTCAATAGGTATGTATGCTGAGTTATTATCTTTAATTCCAAATCAAATTTTTGAAAAAATCCTCCTGAAATGAATCCTACCCATAATCGAATCCAATGATATTCTTTTACATCAGTTTGGATTCCGTCCCAGGCACTCGACAGTCCAGCAGGGTCTCCGAGTTGTCGATCACATATCCTCTGCTCTTGAAAGCAAACAGTACTGCACAGACGCATTTCTGGACATAGCACAAGCTTTCGACCGGGTATGGCATGCCGGTTTACTGTTCAAGCTCAAAACCCAGTTACCTCAATCCTTATTCCTAGTCCTTCGATCCTAGCTCTCTGATCGCTACTTCCAAGTGCGCTGTGGTAACGAATACTCTAATCTTTACCCAATTCAAGCTGGAGTCTCCCAGGGCAGCTTCTTGGGTCCTATCCTATACATATTGTACACCACTGATATCCCAACTACTCCTGAAACCTTCCTTGCAACGTTCGCAGACGACACAACCATCCTATCATCTCATCCAGATCCCGAAATGGCTTCCTCGAACCTCCAAAGGCACCTTTCACTCATTGAAATTTGGTTTAACCAATGGCGGATCAAAGTCAACGAGGGGAACATGTCCTTCTGTCCAACTCAATGAAACCGTCCTACCTATTTCTGACACAGTATCATACCTTGGCTTCCTCCTAGACAAAAGACTTACATGGAATCCTCATACCAGACTCAAAAGACAAGAACTTAACAGACGATTCAGCCAACTATACAGATTGATATATAGGTCCTCCAATCTTTCAATAGACAATAAACTACTAATATACAAGACGATCATCAAACCTATCTGGACCTATGGACTGGAACTGTGAGGGACTGCAAAAAAATTGAATATCAGATGCATTCAATCCTTTCAATCCAAAGTCCTGAGAACTATTGTCAACGCTCCTTATTATGTCTCCAACAAAACCCTTCATAATGATCTCAACATTCCTTTCCTCCTCGACCTCATCCCTATTAAATTCTCAAACTTTTACTAAAACCTTGCCTATCATCCCAACTCCCTGGCTCCATACAATCCACCCCGCCGTCTAAACCGGCAATGGCCCCGAGACTTGTTATAATAATGTTATTTGGAGTACTAGCACTGGCCAGATTCTCCACTCACGACCTGTGTGTGTGAAGCGCCCTTAACCAGCTTCCATTGGAGTTTAATTCCAGTGACGCGGCTGAGAAAGGGGGCAGGGGCCTCCCGAACTCCTGCTTTGCCCTCATTCCTGGGGAAGAAGCTTAGTTCGGGGACCCAGGTAGATTGTAAATAGGGTTTGAATGTATACATTATTTTATTTATTTTTATCTAGACTTTATTTTATTATCATTTTTGCATTAATTTCCTTTTATTACCGCATGTTTATATATTTTATTACATTCACTTATTTTATTTTGCTTATATCATTTTTTGTTTTGTTATGGAATGATTGTAGCTACATATCACCATTAATTATTGCCCACAAGTAGCAGATTGTAATGTTTCAATAAAGAGTTTAAAAAAAATTCCAAATCTTTCCACAAGTTGCCTGGTATTTTCTTCTTGTTTGGTTTTAAATACCTCTTTATCTATTGGTTGCAATCTCTAAACCTAAAAAACTTCATTGTTTCTGATGAATCAACCTAAAATTAATTCATGTGTTATTGACTTAATGATTTCTAAGTTAGGACTGTCGAGAATAATTTCATCAGTACAAGTAAATGTCTATACCATTTTCAACTTTAAAATACAAATTTGAGCGATTTTCAGACAATTTGAATCCAATTTCTTGTAACAAATTATTTATCTTTTTTTTACAATAATTGAAAGATTGTTTCAGACCATACCACGATTTCCTTATTTTTAATACTTCAGTTTCGCTAATATTCACACTTTGGGAGATAAATAAATACCTCATCATAAACATTCCCGTTTAAAAATGCAGTCATAGATAGGTTTTTTCTAAATGATAATATTTTTCTATACCAACAGCTAATAATAATCTTATAGGTATTCTGACCACTGAAAATAACTCAAAAAATCAAAACTGTCATCATTCAGCTGGAAATGTCTTATTACCAAATGAGATATGGATCTTGCTTCCCATCTTCTCTATTTTTCACACTGCACACCAGCTTTGTTTCAAGTATTTGTTAGCACCCAGGCCTGTCAACCTCTTTCGTAAAATTAATATATATCACCACCATTGCCTTCTTCCATAATATCCCATCATTTGTATCAAATACATGATTAGAGATAGGAAGTACATTATTTATTGACTCAATAGACCGAGAGAGCAACATAGGTCTTGACATTATGTACTTATCATGTGTATTATATATCTCTAAATTATTTAAAAGAACTATTTACAATTATTAGTTAGGTTCAGTTCTAAAATATATTTTATTAGATTAAAATTTGAAACAAAGAGCCAAAAAATTCATAAATAAATCAAAGTTAATCTAATTGTTGGGATTCACAATGCTTCATTTCTAATTTCTATTAAAAGTAATAATTTATACGATTGTAAATTAAAAATTACTTTAATGTTTCTGCCAACAAAGAGTAAATATAAAATAATTGTAAAAGATTAAAATCAGTATGTAATTACCTTATGTTAGTTTTTCTATCTGTTGTACTGTCAACAGCATACAAAACTCCACACACAATGAACATTTCACCAGCTTTTTGATGTTTCAGACTAATATTCCAAGCAAACTGGATGTCAAAGTTATAAGCATCTACTTTAATTACTGCAGTGTTATTAGTGACAGGTAGGCCATAAATAACCCACAAGCCATTATCATCTATAGCAAAGTCCATGTAATTGTAGAAAGTAGTGTAAAGAAAATTTGACTCATTTGCTAGAGCATGTGGAACTTGCAAAATTTGGCTTCTTTCACTACTTAATTCATATTTCACTATATGTGGTTTTTGTTTGTGATTATAGTAAAATGATCCATTATAAATTGTGTGTGCATTTCCCTAAAAAATTATGTTGATTTAATTTTTCAAAATAAAGAAAAATTAGTTAATTATTTTTAGTTTGTTCATTTTGGATATATCAATTCTTAAATATTTCACAACTTAAAATCATTGCTAAGTACCACATATAAGTAAAAGTATAAATTGGAAATGATGGGCGTTTGTAAATATTTTACTTATTGTCACACATTTTATAAGGAAGATACTTTATTAATATTCAAATACATCTCGATTACCATATGTTACTGATTTCTGAACTTCATTTATATTTACATAGTTTATGTTTAATCTTCGGTCAGTCACTAAAGAAGGCCAGTAAAATTTAAATATGGCTGAATGGCCATGTTTCCTTCTTCTTTCTATCAAATCTATTAACAAGAGCTCAAGAGTTTTTCTTGAAAATGAGAAACCTCAAAATGTCTATGCACATTTATCTACTAGCAAAAACAACAGAAGTGTACAATGCCAGTCTTGTTATTGTTCAAAAACTACAAATATATAAGAAATAAAATATAAATACAAATTATGCAGCAAGTATTTACAGTAATGTGTTTTCAAATGTCTTAATGATTGTTAGCAGTATGTAAAAGAATAACCCATCCAGGCACATTATTGCTATTATAATAAGTCAGTTTCATATGATATCTATCACATTAATATATTCCTTTTTTTTCTAATCTGTATTATATGTTTTTTGATGAATACAATTACTATAATTTAATAGCTAAGTTTTGTCAAGACTGATAATTTATTATTATGTCTTTTTCACATGATTTGTTAAATATTGATATATATGATATTTTATAAAATGATTTTACAAATGACTTATTATTGCTGAGGTTTAATAATGAATTTTTGTTATCATCATTTTTCTTTCCTACTACTTCCTTTTTAAGACAACTTGATGTAATAAGTCAAAGGTTGTTGAAAAAAAAGATGTCTCTAAACTAGTTTATATAATATTACTTTGAAAATATTACCTTTTCAAAATTAATTAAATAGATCTCATAGTTTCATTGTTGCTCTACATCACCGTCTTGACTCATGTGTCTTAATTTTGCTTCTATTTTATTTGTATAAGAGGTTCTCTTTTCTGGGTCATCTAGAGCTCTTATTTTAAACACTTGACAGCTCTCTTGTTTTCTTTGCCACTTTTGTGAGATTTTAGTATCGGCTATTAGTAGCAGATGATCACTACCAATTTCTGCTCCTCTTATAGCTTTGATGTCAGCAAAGTATTTTCTAATGCCCCAGTCATATGTAAAATAGTCTATGATACTGTTTCTTTCCAGGCCTGAGAAAGTTATCTGTGTATCCCTATTATGTGGGAAAAGAAGGAATTGCCCACGAGTATGTCATTATCCACACAGAAATCGATGAGGCGTTGTCCGTTTCCATTCCTTACACTCTCCCCCCCCCCAAGGCAGTCCAAGGGCACCACAAGCAGCAGAGGGATCACAAACTGTTCTAGCATTGAAGTCTCCGCTCAGTATCGATTTCTTGATTTTATTCATCAGTCCTTGCATGTCTGAGTAGAAGGCTTATAAGGTAGAGCAACAATGGCATCTTAAAATCATGTCTCCTGGAAATAGCAAGAGAAGTTTGTGGCTTGAGCAAAATTTTAGGTAGACAAAAGCGCACAGAATGGTGGACTGATGATGTGCGCCATGCTGTTCAAATAAAAAAGAAAGCAAGGAAAGCATATCTTCAGGATAAAACTCCCAAAAACTTGAGTCAATATCGCCTAGCCAGAAACAATTGCAAAGGAGTGGTTCATCAAGCAAAAAAAGCGGCATGGGAGAGGTTTGGAATAAGCCTTGACGGCGACCACAGTGAAAGCATTAAGAATTTTTGGCGTAAACTGAAGACATTGAGAGGGAAAATAAATAAACCAGTGAGAAATATCAAAGACTCAAGTTGCAAGATTATTACTGAAGAGGAGAAAAGATTGGAACAATGGAGGCGGTTCTATCAGATTCACTTCTCTGACAGAGAAGCTATTAACACAAGAGAACATCTGATAGGAAATAATATCCTTCAGAGTCTGGAAGTCATCGAGGAGGACGAGGTTGAATACGCCATCAAAAAAATTAAAGCAGACAAAGCAGCAGAAAGGGACAGCATAGCTCCAGAACTACTGAAATTTGGACATCAAGAACTTATCAAATTTTTGCAACAATTCCTCCAAGAAATATGGAATACAAAAAAAGTTCGAAAGGATTGGGAGCTCAGCATTATTATCCCAATTAATAAAAAAAGTAACACCACTGAATACAAAAACTATAGACCAATAAGCTTGCTTTCAGTGGCACACAAGCTATGCACCTGATAATACGGCTTGCAATTGAGAACGAAATAGAGAGGGAAGAAGCGGGATTTTGCCCAGGGAGACAGACTCAAGGTCACATTTTCGTATTACGAAGCATCGCAGAAAAAGCTTGGGACAGAAATACAAATGTAAATATGGCTTTCCTTGTTCTAAAAGCAGCATTAGACTCTGTCCCTCGACAAGAAATATGGGATGCTTTGGCGGCTAAAAATGTGCCAGAAGATATTATCACTGCAATTAAATCAGCATATGAGGCAGCAAAAGGAGTAGTGAGGATCAACGGAAGGGTTCAAGTCTTTTCCTATAAAGAGAGGTGTGGGGCAGAGTGACAGCTTGAGTCCTCTTCTATTTATATTATTTATGGATGAAATCCATAAAATCTGTAAGCCCCGTACTGTCTGGACGGTCATCGGCAAATGGAACTTAAGAAATGTAATGCTTCAAAACCTATTGTATGCCGATGACTACAAGAGGATGTCCAGCTGATCTAAAACAGAGGTACTTGAAGTTGTAGAAGAGTACACCTACTTGTGGACAATCATCAGCAGCAGAGGAAGAATTTACCCAGAAGTAGCTAACAGAATATCCAAAGCCAACCAGGTGTACTACTCTATATGCAACAGTATAGTTGGGCATAGGGAGGTTGGAAAGGAAACCAAAATGCACATTTAAAATTCAGTTTACCACCCAACCCTCACTTATGGAAGTGAAAGCTGGGTTATGCTGGACAAACAAGCTAGTCGAGTGACAGTGGCGGAGATGAAATTCCTGCAGAGAGTCGTTTGAAAGACCAGGAGAGGCCGCACCAGGAATAAAAGAATTGGAGAGGAACTAAAAGTGATTGAGCTAAAAGATTCCATAAAAAACCGACAGCTAAAGTGGTTTGGCCACGCCTGTCGGATGGATGAAGAGAGAGTGCCAAGGAAGGTCAAGAAATCTAGACCCACTGGGAGGAGGCCAATAGGCCGCCCCAGTTTCCTACCAGGAATACACTCAGCGTATCGGCAAGCAAGACTCTTCAGGAAATAAAGTGGCTGAGTAGGGACCGAGAGGCATGAGTGAATTGTGTGGAGGCTCTGCGACGCTAGAAATGACATAAGAGGAAGTCAAAGAAGAAGAAGTTTCATTGGTACCATCCATGCGATTCTAAATAGAATGACCAAATTGAGTGTTAAAAAACTAACAATTATGTTATTTTTGAATATAGTTTAATATGATGCCACACTTACCGAAAATGGATACTCCAATCTATAAACTTTTGTTGGCATATCACTGCTATATGCTGTTTTGTTCCCGTATTCATACAACATTGAACTTTCATTTTCTTTTGTTACCCAATATTTGTCACTGTCTCCACGAGGCAAAGGGTCTCTCATCCAACTGCCATAAAGTGAATCTGAAACTTTATGAAACACAGGCTTTCCAACACTGTGTACTTGACAATCTGAAATCAATATTTACAACATAATAACTTGTGTACCTGGTATTTGTTTGAATCATAATCAATACTTTATGATGTAATGTAATTGACATGACAAGTACCTAATGTTCTGTTAGGTAGACCTGGATATGTTTTATTTGTGTCAAGCGGTCTTATTTCCAATTCACGATGACCCAAGAGATCATATAAAGAATAAATACCAAGTTTGCAGTGAAATTCTTTTGGATCTGGGCATTCAGGGCATTGAACAGGAGGGCCACACAAATCATCTATATCCACATTTTCTGGTGATAGCTCCCCATAAGTACCACTTTCATCAATTTTTGTAGTTAATCCATGTTTTGCATCTTTTAAAAAAATGAAAATAAATAATAAAATTACTATATGTTGAAAAATCCCCATAATTAAAAGTTCATTTATAAATTTTATTGATAAATAATCATATAACAACTAAATGGCCAATGAAGTAAATGTCAGGCATGAATGATGGTTGCATATAGCTTATTTAAATTTTTTTTACTCTAAAAGCTATTCCAAATTTAACACTTTCAAAATTATTGACAAAGAATTTACTATATAACTTTCAGGCATCTGTAAGCTTACAATTTCGTAATTTGAAGTTTTTGTTTTGGCGTAGATATCATAACCTATATTGAGAAGAAAAGTATATATAAGCATGTGAATGAATAGTTCACTCATCTGAAATAAACCATAATGTTACTTCTTTAAGTGTCCTTGAATATTATTTTTAAAAAACTTCCTGCATTTTTTTCTTGTTTTGAAATTTCAGAATAGTGAGTATTATTAAAAGAAACAAATATACTATAAAGATAGATAAATTCCTTTTAGAGCCAAGAAATATGTGTTTACTTTAAAATATAAAATGTATAAAGATCAATTATAGAGTTGCTACTATTTATAAACATACCATAAACTGTGAAATTTCCCTTTGCTAGACCAATTTCATTTTTGCTCACACAGTGATATAAACCGTAGTCAAAATAATTTAAATCACTGATGTTTAACTGCATTATTGACTGTAAGAAAATTGAGAAACACGAACATGAATTATATGAGGTAGGGTTATAATTGATATTAATATGGAATATATACATATGTCTTTGTATATGTATGGGTGTGCGTTTATGTGTACATATGCAAATGTAAATGTATATATGTATATACATTATAGAATTTCAATAATAATAAATCAAGATTCTTCACCAAAAAAACAAAACAAATAAAGAAGAAAATAGTATACTTATATTTAAGCGTATTATAACAACACTAAAAAAAAAAAAAAAATAATCATAAGAGCTGTATTGCACTATGTGAGTTTAATAAAGCACATGTCTTGTTTAAAAGTGCTACTTTGATAATAATGAATATAAATATTTTCTTTTAGATGTAAGATATATTTATACATTTTAGAATTGATGAACAAATATTCCAATATATAGATATGGTTTCTTAAACAAATAAATGTAAAAAAATTGAAATATTTAATAAATTTAGTATAGATATACGGGTTCGTTTTACTGTTTCTCCCTAAATAAAAGGGGTCATAGTAGAAATATGAGTATCTTACCCTGTACTTTCCTAATTCAATGACACCTATACTATATTTCTCTGATTGTTCAATTACACGCCCACCAGATCTTTCCCAGTATTTCAAACCATCAGGATATGCTTCTACCTCACACTCAAGTCTTGCTAGTGAAGTATTTGTCACAGCTATACGCTGATGATAAATTTTTATAAGAGGTGAAACTGTAAGAAGTAGCTAACCTATATTATTTGTATAATATAAACATTACTATCTACATTAACCTTAAATTATTAAATAAAATAATTTAGGCTTGCAATGAATTCTATATTTCACATCTTTGAAGAAATCAAAAAAAGTATATTTAAACATTGAATTTTAAAAGTACAGATTTTCTTCACAGCCATTGTGAATCTTTAAATAATTAGAAATATATTTATAAAATGCAAATGTTTCACAAATTTATAGAACAAAAAATATAATTTTGTCTAAATAGGTGTTATACTTACAATGAACTTCCAAATTAAATGTTTGATTAACTGATGGAGGAATCCCATTTCCTGCAATGCACATGTATAGCCCCATGTGCCCCCTGTTTACTCGAGTAATGTTGAGAGTTGGACTTATAATAGAATATTCTTAAAAAAATAAACAACAATTATTCAATGAACACATTGTAGTTTATTTAATTTATTGAAGTAGTAACATTGTATAATGAAATAGAAAACATGAATATAAAGAATGAGAATTGGAATGACTTTGGTTTATTAATGTTTCACCCTGTGAAAGCATAAAGTTATCGATTTTAAACAATATTTATCACATTTTCTTTTCAGATGCATCATCGAAAAGAGAATTTTTAAACAGATATTTCTATCTATAAAGATATTACATCTTTAAAAACAATTATATCAGTGATAATATGTATTATATAGACATCATTGTATTGAAATAGATTTGAACGATGCTTATGATAACTTTTAACAAAACATGAATATCAAAACTCTTATGAAAATATTTCAACATAAATATATATAAATATGAAATCATATTAAGAGAAATGTAAAGATCATAAGTTCAAACCTTAAAAGCTTGCAAGAACTTCCCAGCAGGATGTCAATAAAAAAAAAACGCCCTAATTTGGAACAAGTTAAAGATTTTATATTTAGCAACTATATTATGGCACTATATCTTATATAGTTAGTTGTTTAGTGTAACAATTTACCTTAACAACTATATACTTTATCTTAATATCAATAACAGAAACAATAGAATACTGAATTTACCTTGCCATTTACCAAGACCTATGGTTGATTTATCAAGCTTTCTCCATTGTACAGTAGGTTGTGGATTTCCAGTAGCAGCACATCTTAATCGTACATTATCCTTCTCACGTACTGTAATTGGTCTGCTTCCAAACATTGTTTCAGAACCTATGATATGATAATTGGATTATTTATATATGAGTCAATTAAAAAAATGTTTTATGTTTTAAGAAATATAGTAACAAACAAGGTGATGTATATTTATTAATTTAAAAAAAATTACACAATTCATATTTCATATTATAGAAATGAAAACTAAATTTAAAAGAGTATAATTTTATATAACACATTGCCACCCGCTAATGTTTTGTTGAAATCTAATACTAATACACCTGTGACTGGAGCTTATCACCAAAACGAGATTTCTCATTCCCGGTCACCAACCAATGTCTAATGAATGAAAAAGAGAAATCTTGTTCCCGGGTGTCAATGTGTTAAGTACTATAGCAATGTTTTGTATATTTATTTCCTTTTTTCTATTCTAGTAATATTATTTTCCTTTTCCTTTTGCTCTGGTATTAGTATTTTTTTTAAATTAATACATAAAACATTAAAATGTAATTGCATTATATATAAATCATGAATACATTATTTTAGTATAACCTTTTTACATTAATACTTTATAAACTGCCAATAGTAAATTTCTAGTAATTGATTTTGTAGAACATCATTGAAGATGCTTTGATAGTAGTTTTTCTTTTTTTTAATTAAGGTTGGTTAAAATTATTTCCTGAAAAAATAAGGATGTTAATGAAGTTAACAAATTAGAAGAATAAATTTTTTTAAAAATACATAGTAAAATTACCTACAATAGCTGGAGGTATTAGAAGTTCTGAGCTCTTCGTTCCATTTATTGAAACTTCATATGCTTGAATGCCAGGTGTTCCTGGTATCCCATTTATCCCCGGTTTTCCTGGTTTTCCTCTAGGCCCAGCTAAACCTAAAAATAATCAAAAACCCAATATGTTATCACAAAAAGTTTTGTTTAGAATAGCAAAAAAAAAAAAATCAATCTTATATACCTTAGATAATTATTAGATTTTCTAATATAATAATACTACAATCATGGATTATTTGGCCTACTATTTGGCTCTCATTAGGGATCATCATTAAGGCTTAAAAATGTTCAAAGAAAATATGTATGTTTTTATTTTACCTTGATCAATTCTCAACATTACTATAATTTTAAATATACATTTTGACAAAAATACAATACCTACCATTATTTTGTCCTGTTTTGCTTCTATTTAAAAGTCCTTAATTATGTTATTTGGATTTTAAAGTTCAAATTGGAATACTACTTATTTTATAACACCTAGGAACAGTATAATGTACAGGTAAATCATTTGGAAGCCTTTTGCTTTTGGTTGAGTAACCGATGTAAGAAATGAGTTAAACATACACAAATATTTTTATAACATTTATGAATGACACAATTGTTTTTTGCTAATTTAAATTAAGCATAATTCAACAAAAATTGTCAATGATAAGAAAAAGGAAAATAAAGAACATATTACATATTTTACCTTTTGGTCCCATAGGGCCTGGTGGTCCTTGAGGTCCCATTCTTCCTGGAATTCCTGTAAAACATATTGGAGTTTATAAAGGTTAATAGAAACAGTATCTACCTATAACTCATACTGTTGATTTTATCATTGTGACTAACCATTACTGCCATTAGTTCCTGGTATACCAGGAATACCATCAATTCCAGGTGATCCTTTAGTACCAGGAATCCCATCTAGGCCATTTCTTCCAGGTACTCCATCCAGTCCTGGTTCACCTGGGACACCATCTCTTCCATCAAGTCCAGGGGCTCCTATCTCAACGAACTGTTTGTTTTATATAAAAACATTTACTAATTTAAAAAATATATACATAACAATGGGTCCTAATACCAAAGAAAAAATATTTTATGATATCAATATTTGTCCTTGGATGACTTTGTGGTGTATTTTTGATACCTTTGAGTTAAGAAATTGATGGGATATGTGGAAGAGCAAGTCATGTGACACTCTAGGAAAACAAGGGTATTTTCTTGTAAGAATATTTTAAATGCTTCTTTCTTTACAGAAACATATGTACTTTTTCTAAAGCTTAAATCATGGTAGTCTTGCACATATCTCTTCAGTTGTCATCGTATTGTGTATATAATTTCTGCCATTTTGAGCCAAATAAGCCCAAACTAGTTGTATTAAATATTAATTACTATTTTAATTATAATTTTCAGTTTCATAATAGAATGGAATAAAATACCCAAAGTCGTATCTTCAAATTATTGTGGAATTAGATTGTATCAGTCAGTTACTTTCTATCTTTTATCAAAGATTTTACCTTAGAGAGTGCTAATACAATAATTTCACAATCCTAGTAATATTTGTTCATGATTTCATTCTGAGAATTATAACCAACATAAGCTAATAATTATTTTTTGTTAAACAAATTATTAGCATAGTAATAAAAAAGTTTTAAAGTGGAACCATTTCAATAAAATTAATAGATATAACCTAACTTGTACAAATCTATGTGAATATATTTTTCACAATTATTATTTTAAACAAGATGAAGTTTGAAATTAGTTTTAGGGTAGTGAGACATTTCTTAGCTTTGCAGGGATATTATTACATTTCAAAATAGCCAAGTCATAAAAAAAGCAAAAGAAGATTGTCAATGTTTCTTTTTCTGCTGTATAAATCCTTGTATGTATTGTGAGAAAATTCATTACTTGAGTCTCTTTTGAGGACTCAATGTTTTTGGAACTTGGTGGTTGAGTGTGATCTCGACCAAATCACCTCATTGCAATTATTGGCCAAGAAACAACCGCCAATATAGTCGTTACCTTTGGGTCAAAAGTACAATTAAAAAACTGAACAGATCATTTTCAGTTGATCAATTTTTCAAGAGTGCTTCAGCAATGTTTCAAGTATTTCAGAATAAATGTGTTCTCATAGCTTCTCATGGGTCTTATGGCGCAGCTAGGTCGCAGTACTTATCTTCCCAGCCTCCCTTCATTAATCCTGCCTTTAGTTATACGCTTGTCTCAAAGCTTAATCCATGTAAGTCTTAGTACCAGATGGTTTAAAATGAAATCGCTAAATAGTGAAAACGATTAAGACTTCATCCAAGGCCCCTTATCGGAATGAGAAAGATTTTTCCTTATCATTTGATTAGTTCCGTGAAACATGACAAAGGGAAGGATATAGAGGAGAATTGTGATTAGCTACCATTTAGTATTGAATGAATGAATAAAGCCTTTATTACAAAAAAAATTAACAGGAATTATAATAAAAATTAAAACAATTTTACTACAGATACTATATACAATTTTTGCTTGTTAATTTCTTGTAGGCCTTCCCCTTAGGGAGTGATGGTCTAACTTCCCTGGAGACCAATTCCTACTGGGAAGTGGACCATTTAGTATTATCCACTGTCAAAACACCATATAAAAGTTCAGAATATTGTTTAATCCGCAATGAGAATGGAGGGGAGTCGAATTTTATTCCACGGTGGACTTAAGTAATGAACCTTTAAGTGTGACTCGACAAGTCCAACATTTTTTACCGGAAAGACATCCCATTCTTCCTGCAATATTTAGAAATTATTTGAAATAACAAAAATTTGATCAGAAATATTTAGGTATCGGTTCCGCATGTTGTCGCTTCGAGCTAAGTGACAGCAAGCTTTAACTATTTATTCTTTTTCTTTTTAGTAATATTCTCGGAAATAAAAATAAATTTATTATAACCGACTTACACATACTGTTAAGATTATATCATCATCTATACTTCGAAATGTTAGTTGAAATGCTTATTGCTTGATGAAAGTATTACCGAAATATACAAATTTCCCATAATTAAACACCTTTTTTCATTCTAAAAGGAACGATAATTTTTTTTCAAGAATAATGAAAAGTTAAAACTTGTTGTGACTTAACTCGAAGCGACAACCTGCGGAACCGCAATTTAAAATTTCAATTAATTTTGTTTATTGCTAATTGTATTTTTTTTAAAATTTTATATAATGCTAATATTAAAAAGTTATGACTCATTATTTTTAAGATTTAAAGTAGCATTTTGAATATAGAATTAATCAATAAGGAATTTTTTGTGTATTGATATGTACGATAAGAAGTAAGAGGGAAACACGGTGGTAGTTTAGTAAATGATGTACAAGATTGCAGAAAACATTCTTCCTGACTGCCTTTTCAGACAGGAATGTAGATAAACGTTGTTTATTCAGGGGTATCTCAGATATATCGTCATCAAAAACAGTTGATAAAGAATGTTATGATACCTGGAGGACCTGGGTCTCCCCTTGGCCCACGTGGCCCGGGATCTCCTGGTGGCCCCCTGGGTCCTGGGTCCCCGGGGAAGCCACGCTCTCCACGATCGCCTTTGGGCCCAGGCTCGCCTCTTTGGCCCTCGTCACCCGGCGCGCCCCTCTCTCCAGGGGGGCAGTACTCCTTTGTAGCGGCACAGAACCCCTGCAGGGCGTTCCTCTGGAAATTTATGTTCATTAGTAATATTCAACAGGGATTTTCGACATATATGGATTTTGAAATAAATCAGTTTTAATATATAATCCAGTTTAGATATAATAACAAACAAATTAAATAGCCCGTTATGATTGGTAGAAGTCGGTAGAAGTTAAAACTAAAAACTTTGGAGTTTTCAAATCAATTATTGTCTGAATTATTTAAATTTCATAATTGTGAATTGAAATTATTAACATCCGTCTGGTCAATCAACTGCCACTCGAAGAAATTATTTTATATATTTTCTACTATTTTATTTCTGAATCAAAACATACGAAGGACTTTACAAGCTCAATAAAATATATCAATAACTTCTGCCCATTAAACATTCTATGTGAATCCATGTAACCCTTTTTTCATGCCTATGGTATTCTCTAAATATTTATTAACAGACCAAATTGTGCAAACTGATTTTAGGTTTAGGATACCACTGAGCAATCGAATTCCTCATTTAATCACAAACCCTACAATCTATCATAAAATAAGATCTTCAACGTCCCTTATTATGAAAAATAAAATTATCATAATGATCTTAATATATCCTTACCCACAAAAACCTATTTGTTCCCAAACAACTCACCACATTGTGACAAATTATCGAAAATGAAATGGTCTCGAGGCCTTTCAACATAGTAATACCACTAATTCATAGGGATTCCACATAATTGGAAATGGATTGACTGTGTTAAAGGAGTGGAGTATTTCAAAGCGTAAGGTCATTACGCGATTAAGCTGTTGGTCCAATTAAAAGGGGATCAACCAGCTAATATTAAGTGGGTATCCTTACTTGTGAGAAACATCGATTGAGGGTAATTTCGGCCAAATCAACTCCCTGCATAACAGTTTGTACTGTTTCGACAATACGAAATACGAAAAACAAATCAGCCCTTACCAAGTCCTAGAACCTAGAACCTTCTAAGCTTCTTTTAGTGGCACGGTTTTTTTCTATTGTCACTTTTTGGGGTATACTGAACAATGTGATTCTAACAGATAAGCTATTTTTTCAAGACAGCGACGATATGAACATGTACTCTGCCATGTACAGAACCCTTCACGGGTTGTAGTGGTACAGGTCAGGTTAGACTACTCTAAAGTCCCTTATAATTATAATGACTGCAATCGTAACAAGATATGAAAATCTTATAAAGATCTCATATTACATAAATTATACTGTTACATATTACATATTACATAAATCTCATACTGACAAAATTTAGGGCATAAAACGGAAGTTTGTATATTTTCATCGATAAACTATTTACTACACAATATTCAATGTTTATCTGAACTCTAAATATGGCATCGAAAAATGAATGAATAAATACAGGTAGAATATTACTAATAAGCTCTGTTACAGATTCGCTATCATGGAGGACTTGTGTAGGCAGTTGGGTGACTCATTTTCTGATAAGCGATATCAGTTCAGTTACCTTGTTCGAAATGTTTTAGAATCCTTTCAAGAATAACATTTCCTTACCGAGAATGGTATACAAATAAATTAATTAATTTTAAAACATTATTTCGTATCTTTTTATATTTGCCGCATTTTCTAATTTTTAAAATAAGGTAATTTTAATGGAATCACTCCATTCGCTGCACGCCAAAAGTAAAGACCGTTAGTGTAAAATCCTGTGCGGAACGAGTAATAAACGACTTTAAATCCCTAGGATATTGGAATCAAGAACGGCTATTTACAAGATTGGAGGACGCTTTTCTAACGTTTTGGCCTTTAACAATTTGGACAATTAGCACTCAATGATGCAATTTTTACTACAATTTTTTGGATGCTTACATTTTAATTTCAAATACAAGAATGACTCGTTAGCATTGCCAAAAGTTCAATACTCCCCAAGAATGAGGCATGGGATTTCCTTATTCCTCCAGGTTATAAAAAAAAACCTTATGTAATAGAGCCCGGTTTACATTCCTGGCATTTTCCCCGACTATTTGTCAACACAAGTTTTCCTCCAACGCTATTTTATTTTTTAATTAATAGATTTAAATAAGAAAATAGGACACATAGTAAAATTAAACTATGACATATCTACTCTATTTCTTAGTTGAGTCCATTGCTGTGTGATAAAAAAACACAGCACGAGCAATGTTTTACATCTGTATAAATGTGGTACAGAATGTATGAATTTGGTAATGATCATTCTAATAATTAAAAGGGGAAAAAATTGTACCATTATAACCTGTGAAGGGTCTGGGGTTCGGTACATGGCAGGTTGTATAGGGAAGTGATTTGTCTTAGATCACCCTCAACCGCTAGATTTTCCTGCTTATTTTGGGTACCCACATTATAGAGGCTGGGTGAGCCCCAGGAGGATCCTAGATCCCATAGGATCCATCTCCGACCGTTAACAGATTAAATGAAAGTCTGCCAGCGAGCGGGATTTGAACCCACGACCTTCGGCATTGTAGCGCTCTATAATTCATATGCAACACAATTCATTAACAAATAAGCTTCCAATTAATGTTAAATCATTTGCTTGAATTGTAGATTCATAATTAAATATTTATAGGGGCGTATTTTTTAATGATGTAACAAACCTTGTGTATTGCAAAAGCGTTGGGGGTTCTATTGTACTTACTTCAGTCTACTAAACAGTCGAGAAGTTTCCGCTATATTAGTCTTGGCCTTTTAACCTAGTTCATTCTTTAGCCGTATATTCGTTCGCAAATTTCTAAAAATAATTATCCAGATCCAAGATCGAATCTACTCATAAACAGCAGTTTCAAAGCCAAATAAAGAAGCTATATTATCTTATGTAAAGGAGATAGTTGGGGGGTGCAGTCAATAAGAACACCGAATAAGTGAAGTACTTATATTATGTGCCGACGTTTCATCTCATACAAGCTATATTATCCTTCGTCATTATTGGAATATTCGGAAATTATTAAATAGCAATATGCATAAAATAATTAAATTAATATGACAAAACTCTTTCAAATAATAGACCATTATTTATAATTTTTGTTTGACATATCAGTATATTGGCCGGCGAAATATTTTCAAAATGAAAGAGATGTAAATTTATAACAATCTCTTGGGTTCAGTTAACAAAAACTAAGTTGTACGAAGTTTTTAATAATTTGTTGCATGTTCTGTTTGTCCAGTAAAGTTTTAAACCTACTTATTAAAAAAAATATGTTTTGCAATTTTTTGTTTCATTAATATGAATTTATTTTTATTATGTGCATTTAACTTTAGTAATGTTGCATAAAATTGTTAAAAACTCCTTTTCCATGTTGCTTCTTATTTAAATAATGACCCTATACAATATTTCGGGGTAACATTGGTGCAAAGTAAATTTTCCTGCTGTTTCTAATGGGAAATGCATAGCGAAAATTCTACCCCAAATTTTTTTTTAGTAAAACACTCTTGTTTCTAGAGTTATTATTCTGCCATACTTTGTAAGAGGAAGACTAATTTTACATATTAATATTTATTTCAGAATTTTAACTTTGAAAATAAACATAGAACCAGTTTAAAACTTTGAAAAGTATCCCAAAGTTACCCGATCTTACGTTATGAGCTTCTCCGAATTCATTTCAAAGAACTAAATTTAAATAAATCGTTTCATACATCTTTATATATGTTCCGAGCTATTTTTCATATTTTGTTATTGTTTAAGCGTAATTTATCAACAAATGTATAACCTTTACGAGCTAACGTCAGTTGGTAAATACGTTTTTGTAGGTGAGGCTTCCAATTCAGATATCACTACTGGCTTAAGTTTTTTTAACACATTGGTTATCCGTCCGGAATATACAAATGTCAATAAATCCAGATAAGTGTTAATACACAAATAGCGCTGCGTTCAAGGAGAAGCCAATGCTTCATAAGTCACGTAGCTAAGCTGTCGTAAGCGTGACAAATAACAAAGCGATTATCTCTCGAGATTCGGGCAATCGCTGGAAAAATATTTTGACTGGTTACGAGCTCAAAGTTGGATCGATATATTTCATCAGGCGATGTTTTTCCTTCCTAATTTAGAGTATATAAAAAAAATTAAACCGTTACCACTATAAGCTATGAGAGAGCTGGGGTTGAGTACTTAGTAGAGACTGCACTATTTGTTGGACAACGGTTGTGCAGGGAGGTGATTTGTCCAAGATCACGCTCAATCGCCAGATTTTTAATGAGTCTGGGTGTGCCTCAGGAAGGTCCAAGATACAAAAGGATCCATCCCCGGCTGCTAACAGATTAAATAAAATCTGCCAGCAGCCGGATTAGAACCCAGAATCTTCGATACGTCAACTCAGCGCTCTGCCATAGAGCCATTCCGCTCCCTATTTATTTAGAGAATGTAGTGAAAATATATTGCTACGACTAACCAGGCATTAAATTTTGAATATTATTAATATTAACGTAAAACAATGTTCGAATATAACCCGCAGTCCCCCCAGTATAATCGGTAGGTGGCAAAATAGCAAATACCTATGATGAATCCCTAGGACTACATCAAATTAGCCATTACCACAACAAAATACAATATTGATTACACAATATTTAATTATGCTATAATTTTTTCAACCATGGTATGGTTATTATGGTAGAGTTTCAAACATGTACATGATGCGCGTGCCATTTACAATAAAAAAATGTATTATTAAATATTTGGATTTCAAGTTAATTACAATTAACATTTCTACACTCATTATAGGGGACCCGATTAAACCTCAAAATTTTGTTTTATTTCCCTCATCTTTGCCGTCTATCAATGTTCCATTGACGTGGGAAATTCCAGATATTCAATAAGGAAAACAAATATTTTATCAGAGCTATAAATGAGCAATACAGGAAAACTATTAGCTCTTTACGTTCAGTTATCATGAATTATGAATTGAAATGGATTTCTTATTGTTCAAAACAAAAGCAAAAAATTGATTTTAAAAAAAGTTGGCTATTGTAGGTTACTAGAAATCCCTAGCTCACTCTCTCTCTCTCTCTCTCTCTATATATATATATATATATATATATATATATATATATATATATATATATATATATATATATATATATATATATATACACATACTACATACTGGTACATATGTTCAGAATATAATATAGGATCGGACAATTATGAACGCTGGAAATTTTGCAACGTGAGTTTAAGAATTACTTTTCATAAATATACAATTCAAATAAAATATTTTATTTTTAAAAATCATAAACATCTTAATAATTGTACTAATCAATAGGCATCTAAATCAATTCATAAATGTAATTTTAATTAATAAACAAATTATTATACCACATTATTACTAACTAATTATAGGCTTTGAGTGTTTTTCATTTTATTTTCAACTTATATTCTTTTATTAACATTTAATAATATTGGGGTTGGTATAAAATAATATACCTTAGATTGATTGATTGGAAGGTAAACCTATCAGTTGAAAAGGGGTGTTGACCACAACTGTAGGTGAATTTGTTACGTTACTGATTACCCAACCCAAGGTTTTCAGGCGGTATCATTTGTAATAAGTAATGCATAAAATGTTTACCTTTATTCATTAAATAACTCATATTGGGTAATAAAAAAGTTTTTTTATTTTTAAATAATGATGAATGTGGCAAAAAAATCATTTTATTTTATTTTCTTTCTTAGTGTCAAGTTCGTGTTGATTGACCGGTCGTAAGCGAGATCCTATTTCAACTAGTCTGTTTGACATCTCTTCTGATCTTAATGTTTTCACGTTCAACAACACGTAATTAGATTTTCTTATAAATTGGTATAAATGTTCTTTGTTGTATTAAGATAATTTAAAGTGTAGCGATTATTATATGTTTTAACTCTGATTCGTTTTAATAGGCCTATATAAGAATAAATATATTTGTTGCATATTAACGACAAATATTTCTGTGCTTAATTTTATTTTCACCGATGCCAAGATTACACTCTTCACAAAGCTTAATACTGACCGAGGTAATGATAAATATAATATTTTTATTTGAAGAGAAAAGATTTGTCCTGGCCGGGATTCGAACCCGGGTCGTCTGCATCTCTAGTACAGTGCTCTAAACCGCTGAGCTACCAGGGGTCCTATCCAAGCCAGACAAATCCATTCTCTTCATCGATCCTATATCCCCGTGTTCTCGCAATTTTAAACACGGTGAAGAATGTTCATTGAACATTACTTTAATTGATATCTTGTTGGCTTATGTCAATTTTATATTTATAATTTATTTTTATTTAAGGTTCTAGTAGCTCATTCTCATCTCAGCCCTGTGGAAGTCAGCAGCATGGTTGGCGAAACGTTGGCGAAAAATTTATCTACACGGTCTAAACCAGAATAAATCAACAAAGTCTTTTGTAATAATAGTGGTCGTGGAAACCTAAAAGAATATTTATAACATGTTTGAAATAAATCTGTATCCTTCATTCCTCGTTAAAAGGTCGTTTATAGAAAAATTAATTTGCAGATGAATCACAACTTATGAAGTTAAGCTTGCGAATAGATTTAGTAATAAGATTGGTAATATGATAATATTAAGATTGGCACGCCCTTAAAATATTAGATACCGACCTTGAAACACTTTGATGTAGCATTCGAAATCGGTTGCTTGCAGTGTCCGCAGATATATGTTTGCCAAGAAGATTACACTTTTAATACTGTCCGAGGTAAAGATAGATATAATATTTTTATTTTGAAGAGAAAAGATTTGTCCTGGCCGGGATTCGAACTGGGGTCCTCTGCATCTCTAGTGCAGTGCTCTAAACCGTTGATATAACAAACATCGCAATTGCTCCATAAAATGATACATCAGCATCAGTACGGTCGTAGTGATGTTTATTGTAAAGAGCCTAACAGAGGATTGGCACAATATGCAAAGACTTGTAAGAATCTTTTTGATTTCGACAGGGTTAGAATTATTTAAATAGATAATAACTCTAGAAGAGAGTAATTTGAGGCTATGCATACTGCGCAGAATCTGGATATTTGTCTTAATTATAAAGCAAATTGTAAACATTTATCGTAAAATTTATTCTGAATCATTAAGAATTTTGAATAATCCTAATAAAACTTAGTAGTTTTCGCTTATTCATATATATATATATATATATATATATATATATATATATATATATATATATGTGTGTGTTTTTTTTTTTGTTTATTGGTTATTTTTCGTTTTTATGCTGATCAGCTGCTCTTATAACATGGAGATAAATTTTATTTATCCCCAGCTGTTCGCGCATTACCATCCTTGGCTTAGTTGTTTGTTGAGCGTCTTAGAGTAAGGTTGCTTTCCCTATTTGATGTGTTTGTTTGAGCTGCTGATGTGAGATGCTTTTGGTATGTATCCTGATGTTGCCTGAATGGGCGGAACGTTGACTGGTATGTTTTTTTCAGTATTTTAGAAGACTTAAGGCTTTTTTTTTTTTTTTTAATTTTTCCTGATTTATAATTTATTTCTCTTTTGGAGTTTTTGCTCATTTTGATATGTGTGCGTGCGTACATGCGTGTGTTATATACTATATATGTATATCTATTATCCCTAGCTTACTTGGCTTCGGTGATTGACTAATAGAGTGAATTTTAAGTCCATATTATATACACATATAAGATTTTATGTTAGGACATATTTTGTTAGCCATTATCCTATCTTCAGAGTTTTATTTATTAATTTTATTTTATTTTTCTTGTGATGCTCAGTAAAATTCCATTTCTAAAAAATTTTGAAAAAATAAAACTTTCGCAAACTTTCAGCTGAATAACATTAGAAGAGAGGCTTTTTTAAATGTATTTTTAAATATTGATGAAATATACCCCGATCCAATTGTAACTAACTATTTATAATTAAAATACAGAGAAAGTAACCGATTAAATAATAACGACAGATGACAAAAAATATGAACATTAATGAAATATAAGATATTATATATTATCATTATATTATCGTCTTTTTATGGTATATTTAATGTGAATTATCTTTTTTTTAAACAGTATAATATAAATAAAATATACATTTACGCTACTAAAGAAATAACATTTCTTGAAGACTGAGAAATCTCATTCAACTTATTTCTTTAATTTATACGTGTGTGTATATATATATATATATATATATATATATATATATATATATATATATATATATATATATATATTATATTTATTATAATTACCCGTTTGGGATAATACATACTTCTTAATATATACTTCTGTGATTGACTAATAGAGTGAATAATAGTTGAAATTATAGATTCAGGACAATCTTACGGGATTTCTTCTGCCTCACGATCGAACTTAGCTTTTTTCCCCAAATAAATTGTAAACGGCAAAGTTTCAAGCAAAGTTGACATCTATGAATTAATACAGTGTATATGTTTACTTTATTTTTAAAAGTTACAGATAATGGATATTATATGATTTTTTTAAAATATACAGGAACAATATTAATCAACAAAATGATGAACACGGCGGCCTATCTCAATCAGATAAGTGCTGTGTAATTATGCCTCAGGCGATAAAATAATGTTATAATTAAAATAGTGTAATGATAATAAAATGTGGCAGGTATATAGTAATTACAATTAATTGAAGGTGCGCAATAATATCTTATCAACGATTATAAGAAATAAGAAATATAATGGGGATGTACAATTATGATCATAACAGTTATCCAAAAGTATTATGAAATATGGGAGCTGGGTGGATAGATGCGTAAGAGCACCATGCCGCTAACCTGTAGTAGGTCGTGGGTCCGAAATTGGCTGTGATAGATGAATAATTTATTATTTTATCAGACGTGTATCAACTCTGAGGAAACTGTACACCTTCCAATAGCTCATCTATCATCTAAAAGGGAGTCTTTCTTAACTGGGGGAAATCTAGTGGTGGAGCGTGATATAAGGCGTCCAAAATCTTCCCTGCACAATCGTTGAATTAGAAATATTACAGTTCTTCTCAAGGATACAGTACCCCGCAGGGTATGTATAAGTGCAGGTTTTATATTAGGAGGTATTCTTTCTAGAAAATAGGGCTGTGTAGAGTTTTTGATTTAAAATCCATGTTTACAAACTAGGTAGTTGGATGATAATCATCGACATTGAAATAGTCATCAGTCTAGTATCTGCTTGGTAACGAGTGCAGCGAAAAATCGTAAAGATAAGAGTAATCATAAAACATGATTATAATACCAGATGCATTCTTAAATTTCATAAAGGCGAATTACAAAATTCTTGTAGTATCGACTGACGATATCGTTGTTTATGTTATTAATACGTATATATTTATTATAATTATCATTATTATTATGATTAGTCACAAAGCTCCCAAAGTGGAAAACGCTAAGTAAAGATGGTTCACATTTGGAACTTCTTGTTATTCTGTGTATATTTATTATATATACAGTATATATTTATTTATATTACTATATATTTATATACGTATATATTATACTTCCACTTCCCAGTAGGAATTGATCTCCAGGGAAGTTAGACCATCACTCCCTAAGGAGAAGGCCTACATAAATTAACAAGCAAAAGAAAAAATAAAGTTCATAATATTATATAAAGTTATAAATATTGTATATAGAACCTGTAGTAAAATTATTTTAATCAAGTAAAGCCTGTTAATTTTTTGTAATTGTAATTGTATTTTGTAGTTGTACTTATACGAATTTGTAGTTGTACGAATTCATCTAATATTTAATAATTTAATATGTTTTTTATTATAATACTACATATAATTTTTAATTATACAGAAAGAAATTTAAATAAATATAAATCGGAAAAAAAGAGAGTTATTTTAACTTATTCAAACAAAACATTTTTACATATTCGTCAAAGTTTGCTTAGGGAGTTGTCTATCATTAACAATAAAAAAAACAAGAATAATATGTTAATTAATGAAAAGAGAAAAATTTAGCTGATTCGTTTCTTCGTCATAGTTTGACACAGCTGTACGTGTTTGTTTATAAAAAAAAATTCTAATTAGCTGGGACAATTGCTACTCTAATAAGCAGTTTTATCTATCACAACTCACTTGCCAAATCCTTTTTTTGACAACTATCTTCCTTCAAAATACTTTATAATTATGATTTTCCTTAAACCAAATAAACCTGCCAATAAAAACCGTTATCCAATCATTGCGATGAGAGCCTGAAATAGGATCCTTGAACTCGCAAATGCACTTAGCACTAATCGAACAGTTCTACATTTAGTAGCGGATGAATCAGAATGTAATCATGTATCATTCACTCGTAGGACGCAGATCCTATCTGTTAATCCGTTTTTATTTTCTGTAAAACATATTCTGACAAATAAGAACTTCTACGTTAAAGATAAGTTATTTCCATATATATTATACATATATATAAAGCCTGTATCACTACAATCCGTGAATGGATCTGGGGTTAAGTACATGGTAGAGACTATACTGTATCATGGAGAAAGGTTGTGCAGGGGTAAGGTGATTTGACCTAGATCACGCTCAACCACGTTTATTTTGGGTACCCATTAATAGAGCCTGGGTGAGCCCCAGGAGATTCCTATATACCAAATGATCCATCTCCGGTCCCTAACAGATTAAATGTATATATTAAATATATAAACTCTCAAGGATAGTGACAAATACCCCGTTTTAAAAAGCATTCTGTGAGATATTTATTTAATTCTTCGATTACTTTAAACATTAAATTAATGAACCTCAACCATGATTAATGGGATTAAAATATTTGATTAGATATTTTCTTCATATTATATGATGTTGAGAGCGATATAATATAGTGATCGGGTTGTTCAAAACGGTCCGTAATCGTTTATATTAAAACAGAGATTTAAGGAATGACAATAAATTTTAAAAAACGTACCGATATCAATTAATTTGTCATTACATTAATGAGACGGAAATGTAATTGAAGGGTTTGGGACAAGAATGTGACAAGCCATAATTTTAAAGTAAATGGATATTTTGTACAAAACGCTTCTTTGATTCTGTATAAAACTTATTATTATTATTAATAATTTTCTAGATTTTTAAATTATTTATAGTTAAAATATATGAGATAATCGATCTATTTATACGATAACGTAATAATGAGCTGTATAGAGAAACACGACACCACTGTAAAAACACTCATTAATTTCAACAATGCGGTATATTGCCATGAATCATTCCATTGATAAAATGATAATTGTCATAAACTTTATATCCGATCTTAATGCGGCTGTTGTTGTGCACAATTTTAATCAATTATGTTTAATAATATTTTCACACTATTTAATACATCTATTTCGTTACATATTAGTAAATAAATAAAATCTTCCTTCTGCTATATATATAAGGATCCTGTCTTTCCCCAACGCTCTTTAACCTATACTTATCCGACCTACCCACACTCCCATCAGTTGAAAGATCTTTATATGCAGATGACACCGCCATTTACACTAGTTCTTACAGGATAGATACAATAGAAAATAGATTAAAATCTTTATACTCTAGATTAAGCAAATATTATAAAAAATGGAAAATAAAAATAAACGAACACAAAACTTCAGCAATAATATTTACAAAAAGAAGGCCTACTATACCGGAACATATTATCCTAAATAATACTCGAATACCCTGGGCACAAAATGTCACCTACCTAGGTCTGGAATTAGATAAAAGATTAACATTTACCCCCATATAAATAACAAATGTTGTAAAGCCAAAAAACTTATAAGTACTATGGCCCCATATTTCTGTTGAAAATCTCCGCTCTCTAGTAAAAACAAAATTATATTATATAAATCAGTCATAAGACCTTTACTGACATATGCCTCTCCTGTATGGAGCCTGTGACTCCAACTATAAAAAAATAGAAAGAATACAAAACTTATGTATGAGAATCATAAATGACTACACCGGTACACAAAAATAACCGACATGATACTTGATTTAGACCTACAAACAATTAAACAGTTTATTCACTCTCAGACTTGGAACTTTTTCGACTTAACAAAAAACTCATGAAATCCCTTAATGCAATCAATAGGCAATTATAACAAACAAACCTTAAGACGATACATACATAGACGAACTAGACATATACTATTAGAATAAATATAATTAATTTAATACATTATAATAATTTATCAATTATAAGCGAATTTATACCTTAAATGGAAAAAAAAAGTTGTACTAAAATTGTTTATTTTTCCTACCAAATATTATACTTATTTTTATTTATTTATTTACTGTTATTTTATTTTATTTTTCTATTTTGTGTAGGTTTTTTTTTTCTCCTACTGTTATAAATATATTACAGCTTTTATTTATTATGTTATTCAACTTGCAGTGTAAATTGTTATACTTCAACATGTATTAAATAATTGTTACAAAATTGTAAATTAGCAAATTTAAGGAATAAAACTTTATTTTATATTTATATATATATATATATATATATATATATATATATATATATATATATATATATATATATATATATATATATATATATATATCGATTTGACCTTTTGACCTAACCGAGTTGAAAGATGTAAAAATCCAATTTTTTTAAAATGGAGGATGTTTTAGGGTAAAAAAAAAAGGAAACATGCAATTTTTTCAGCTTGGAAAATATTAATGAACGTGGAATAATTAAGTGACTGAATGCAACCTCTTATGGTACTTCTCAACATGTGTGAAGATATATGATATAAGTGTATTAGATGAATCGTCCCAATTAATTTATTTATTAAGCAATTAATTTATTTGCTATCTATATAGTTCAGGTTAGCGGTATGGCATAAGATTAACACATTACGTTCATGTCGATCAGGAAAAAGTTGATGTAACTTAAGTAAAATAAATTAAAATGTTTGAAATCATTGTGGAACGTAGAAAATAATTCAATGTCTCTACTATTTTAACCCGAAATTAAAAATATATTTATAATTATTTAGGTATAACTTAGCTGTGGTATTAATAAAATATATATATATATATATATATATATATATATATATATATATATATATATATAATTACATAAATATCATTTCTTCAGACTAAAAAAGTAATTCAGAAAAAATAGCAAGTTACATGTTAATACGACGCTGCTTAAAAATAAATGGTAAATATATTTTATTGTTAATTATTGTTCCGAGATAAACGGATTATTTTTTCATTTTCTTTTCTTTTTAAGGTTCGTTTTTCTTATTTTTATTTCTCAACAATGTTCTGTGATATAAAATTTTGTTATCTTGTTGTAAGGTGTTTCACCAATCATTCAATCATTTTTGTTATAAAGAGTTTAGAGTTCTTTACAGGTTACGTTCTTACAACTTAGTTTTGTTTGTCTTTTCTTTTGTTATTTTAATTAGTGATTCTACTATAATGTTTAGCAAGAATATTTTTCCTTTTTTTATTGTTCTTAAATTACTTTTATATTAGTTTTTTTCATATGTACATCTTTGGCATGAAGCTTCGATTTTTATTTTTTTGAAGGATCCTACTTTGAAGGATTATAAAAAAATAGGGTTTGTCCCAGAATAAAGGTTTTGTTCTATTCTAAGGTATATAAGCATTAGGTTGACTATAGGTAAAGTTGTATTCTTCCACAGCATACCAAATATAGTTTTCTCGTTTTTTTTTAATGATATTGATAAATAAATTGAATTTTTGGGGATTATGTTTGAATCTTGAGAATGGCGACCTCCAGGTGACCTCAGTGCCCGCGCATTCTGCCCCCACCCAGGGTAGCGTTGCCCGCAGTCAGTTGAAGACTCTGCCGGTTCTGCTTACCCAGTTTTGGCTTCCGAGAATTCTTCGCTACCGGAGGACTACATCTAACCAGTAAGTCATTATAAGTAGCTCATTTTCTTCTGTGAAATGTACAGTTGTAATTTATTTATCTTATATTTCGTATGTATTGAATATTTTTTTAAATATGTTCTTCTAGCAGGCATATAATAGACTTACGTTTCCATTTTGATACTTTCATAGCTGATGACTGATAAATAAATGAAAAAATGAATAATTAATACATTTTTTTCTAATGTAATTTAAAACGATTCATAGATTCGTTTCAATTTTAATACAATCCAGTTTTGATTTTCTTAAATGATGTTCATGAAAAAAAGTAAATATGAAAAATGATCTTCTGTACCATTAAGATTCGCCGGATTATACATTTAATATACTTTTTAATAGCTGTTAAATTTATTAATACACCCATTTTTGATGTATCGAATGATACGCGTCAAAAGATCAGCGGTAAAGTCGACCGGATGCTGCAAGATGGAACAGGATGTCGAAGATCGTGATGACATATTTTCGTCTTCTGGTTAAATGTTTTTTTCCTATACTCGACAAATGGATTGAATGTTGCACACGTTATGAAATAAAATAAAAATTAGTAGGCTATTAGCGTATTTTATTTCATATTTAAAAATAATTTTAGTGAATTGAGATTCGTTCGTTTTGAAGCGGATGAAATACCTGCTAGAGGATTTAATAAATTTGTTTCGATTTTTTTTTTTTTTTTTTTGGGTGGGGGCATAAGTTTTCCCTTGAACAAAATGTATTTTCATATTAATATATGGGGTTTAGGAAGGTGTTTGGGAGGGAAGTGGGGTTCCTGCTCTGTTCACTGTTATTGTGTTAAGGTTGACTTAGAGTGGTATACGTGCCGCTGTTCACGCAGCACCTCGAACTCCCCACACAACGGCAAAGTAGCCGGCTGCCTCGCACCACGACAACCGGCAATAAACTCCGCTCTTTACGATGCGCTCCGAGTCTGTTCGCATTCTGCCCTGGCAACAATTTAGAGCGGGGACACTATTTATAACTGAGCTGAGTAAGTGATCTTATTATATTATAATTTGCTTTATGTGCGTTATCTCTGAATTATTTTCACGTAAACATGACTGTTCTGTTGTTAGTTATTCCTACAATTAACCGTCTTACGGACAAGTCTGGTCAGTTCGATCGAGGACGGAGTTCCGCTTCGACGAGCTCAGGAAGTTGCATGCGACCATCGATGTTGATTAGGATCGATTTTCTTGATAATGTTTTAGGCAGTGTTGAAAAATCTCATTACCTACATTAAAATTTTCTGATTTTTTAAGATTGTTCTTCCATTATTAGTCCGCTCTATTTAACTGTCTAGTCCTGCATTACATTCCATCAAAAAGAACTATCTGTAGATTCAATAAAAAATAAAATATTAAATTTTTGAAAAATATAATATCCAACTAATTTATAGGAAATATCTTCGTACTTAAAAAGAAATCAATACAGTTGAATAGAAATTGTAGATAAGCGTTCTGGAATGAAATCGTTCTTCTTTCTTTTTACTTTCTTCATTTATTAAACTTCTAACTTTATTGTTACTTTTAGTGTTATAATTTTAGGTAATGGTATGAATCACAAACTTCTCTTAAGTTTTCTAAAATCTTAATAGGTTTTAATTTTATGATTACTATATACATATATTTGGTTTATAAACATATATATCTAATACATATACATAGATGCAAAGGCGGATCCAGTGAGGGCACGGGGGCACGTGCCCCCCCCAGATGGTTTTTCGTGTGCTGTGGAGAATCCATTACAGTACATACTTATTGGCAAATAATGTGATGATAGTTGTTAAAATATATGAATAAAATAACAGACATAACGTGAGTGAAACTATTGTTTAGAGTTTTAATAAACCTTTGAAACCTTTCTAAGAATACTACAAGTTTATTTTTGTGAGGTATTGTTAATTTTTTTGCCCATCTGCCCGTTGTGCCCCCCCCCTGGAAAAAAATCCTGGATCCTTCCTTGCATAGATGTACATACAACTAGTACATATAAACCAGATGCATCGTTTTAATCTAATTGGTTCTATTGTAATTAAAAATGTACCTTTAATCTTTTTTAATTTAAGATTTAGTTCCCTCTAGAAGGTTTTTTTTCCTTAAAAAATAACTATGATTATGATATTCATTAGAAAATATTAATAATTATTAAAAAATTAAATTGATATCAATGTTGAATACTTATAAGAAAATCTCTAAATTTATTTTTTTTAATTTCTTACATTATAATAGGGACAACGGGTTTTCTGCTTCTTGAAATTTTTATGAAGCTACAACTTGTGATAGGCTATTAAAAAATGTCATTTATTTACCATAACCGATTCTTCATAGAAAGAAAGGGAAACTCAATAATAACAAACAAATAAAAATATGAAATGCCAGGTAAGTATAGATTTTTTTTATTCATAGACTAATAAATTCAATACTAGTAAGAATCTTTCAATTATTATAATAAAAAAAAACATGTTTGAAAACTTAAATAAATACCAATTAAGTTTGATGAACTTAAATATACAGTTATTTCATTATCTAGTAGATAAACCTTACTTAAGGTTGTATTCAAATTATTAGTTTCAGTATATTGGCGCGGATATGATTTAATTTAATTTAATTTTCATATATATATTTTTTAATATATGTATGTATATTACATATAAAATATCTTTTCTAAGAACAGTAATCGATAAAAATGTTTTTTACTGTAGAGACTGCTAAATGCAGTGCTGAACTGCTCTGTGGTTTGTATTTTGAATCGGGCCTTGTATTGTAACTATGTTTATAGTTGAATGCTTCAATCATTATTCTCGGAAGCCATTGTATCACAAGAGCAAAGTGAACCCGTAATCTAGGCGTGGGTGTAGATAAATAAGCAGAGCTAACTCAAGATGTTTCGATACGATTTGCGATAAATTATTTTTTACGAAGTATAACCGTCATATTTAAATAGTTTAGATAAGGCTTATCGCTATTCGACGCCTTTTCCGTAGTCACTGCTGAAGTACCTCCCACTACCGCTATAAATTTTATCTAAAAAAAAATTCGTTTCAATGCGCAGTCGCTGGCGTTTAGAGAATAGGCATCTCACTGAGGATCTGTATGTCATGGCGATGGATGTATCTCACTGCTCAGGACCTGGAATCGTATAGGATTTATTTTCTTTCTACCGTATGAATCACAGTCCCGACTACTATTTTTAGTGCTCGACTAAACTATTCTGTTTGCTTTTGATAATACTTGAATGAGTTATTTCGAAAATTCGTTGCGGTGGCTGTGGTAACGTAGGATGACTTTGTGATCTAATGCAAACGAGGAAAATCCTTTGTGAGAGCTATGTCTCCATTACATGGTTATAAAACTTCATCAATAGCATGACGCAAATTCTTTTTTTTTTTTTGTTATAAAGCTATTTCTTATTCAGTGATTTCCTGCTTCCTGTCAAGTGGTTGATTCAATAGTCTCCAAAACAAAGCATTTATGACATATAATAATATAACCTAGGGTATTTTATTGGTTCTCTTTTATATAGTATATACTATATGTTGTAATATATTAGTAGTGTATTAGATACACTGTACAAATTCTGCCGGGAGGACTCATGTTTACAACAGTTGACAGTCCTTCTATCTATTCTGTGAGATCTGAGAACCCTCCTAGGGGTCATCCAGCCTCTGTTAAGTTGAAACCCTTAATTTAGTAAATATTTCATTAACCATTTTTGATCTCCAATCGATCTTTTATTCAATTATATTTCATATAGTCACAACCGATAAATTATAATCAATAAGTTTTGATACAATTTTCAAATTTTTTTAGCATTCATCGATGATAAATTCTCGGGTAGTAGAGAAATAAAGCTTTTATTGAATAGAAACTCGGGTAGAGATCAAAAAGCTTTATAGATAATTTTATAAATGATCCAGGCTGGAACTACAATTTAAACATAAACTTTAAAAAAAATACAAATAAATACAGATTTAATCTTATTCGTATTTGTCTCGATATTTTCACAAAAAACAACGTAATCATAACTACCTAGGTGAACATTATTCAATACTGATACGTTTAAAACGATATTTTAAAAAACATAGTATTTTTTGATTTTCCAGGCAATATTCTAGTAACAAAAAAATCATAATAAAAAAGAGCATATCTGAAGCATTACTGATTTTGAATATAATCCGTCTGTAGAATAATTCATAAAGAAAGACCAAACTTACTAGAATTTAACTCACTATACTACAGTAGCCAAACTTGCATATCTATATAGCCATTGCGAAAAATAAATAAATAAGAGGTACGAAATCCAGATATATATTCCTGATAGGAATTTTTTTTGCGACAAATTATTAACTTTGAATTAAAATTTTCGGTACACTTTTAAACAGCCTAAGGCGTGCTCTGTGTTTAGTTGCCACTTAACTATTTTTTAAAATTTTCTTGCTATTTCCAGGTTTATGTTCCTCCACTAGCTTCTGGAATATTACTGTTATTTCTGGTTTAAGCCCAGAATAATATGACTTATTTTATGCAACGATTCACCTGATTCATTTAATTATGTCCTTGAGGAAAAGCGGAAAAATAGTTATCTGCCTGGGTGGAACATCCGGAATACAATCCTCCTTGCAAGCTTTTATCATTCGCAATCTGTGAGTCATATTTTCTTTTTCATTAATTCTTTTACTTTTTTCAAATATTCATTCAAACTTTTTACTTATGTTCCTCCACTAGCTTATTATTAACTTGAAACAAGGCAAACTAGCACCTTTTCTCATGTTACTGATGAAAATAAAATACTTATAACTCTTCAATCTCCCTAAAAAATCAAAATTACCTCAAAACCTAAAAATCGGTGAAAAATATCGGTGAAGACAGTAATACTTATCATCAGCTTCTGTATTTGTACGATGCACAGTTTTGATTCTATTGATGAAACTTGATTGTGAAAATTGTTTTTGCCGTACCTCAATCGATTAAATGTTAAATATAGCTAGACTTCATTTTTGCCAAAAGCACACTCAGTATTTTTTTGGTAACTTTGTTGAAGGTTAGAATTAGATTGGATAAATGTAAAAAGGAGACAATCTGACTCATAGACTCTGAGTCAGTGATAAATTCTGTACCAAGGATTTTAGGTAATCAGACCGAAATATCCAAGGTATTTTCTTAATACGCAAAATTCGAAACTATACTAGTTTTTAACGATCGATTTTTATTGATAACAGCCTTATCCATTGTACAAGTCAATGTGTTGAATTTCTTTGCAATTTCGGGAGAAACTGTTTTATTTTGACCATCGATTTAGACATAAATTCTGAATTAAATATATAATGTTACATGCTTATTGAGCATAAAATTAAATTTCTTGGAAATCTGGAGATAAAAAAGCTTACGTTTGTATTTTAAAATAGTTAAATTATAGTGTGTACCCATGTATAAATAAATTTTAATTATGAACTTTATCATTTATAGCTCTGATTGGTAATAAAAATTGTTGTTATCTAATTTTTTCATAGAAAATTAATTAATTTAATTAAAAATATTTATTAAAAAACCTTCAATTCTTAAATCTAAAAAATCAAAATAGATGCATTATGATAACTAGGACCCGGATTTATATGTAATAAAAATTGTGAAATATGTTCATATATATTTGGTTATTTTTTGAAAAATATTTAAGTAAAAGGGAAGAATATGTAAAATAAAAATCAGCGAAAAATGATTTATTTATTATTGAAAATTTGTTAGAAGTACTTATATTTATTAAAAATGGAATTATTGCGGACACAAAATGTTACTGTTTGAAATTGTTGGAAACAACGTACATTTTTAAATTTTCAAATAAAAAAGACCACCGTTGGGGGTCTTAAAATTGCTTTGTAACGATTGAAGGATCGCTCTACATCCACTGAAGTCAATGGAGCGTATTTAAAGTTCGCTGTTTGAGATGGTGAAAATTCTTCATAATTTAGCATATCCAGTCCTCTGTAGATAAGCATAATTTCTTTCAAGCGTGGGTTTTTTCTCAGCGCCTCTTGTAATTTATTCTTCATTGTGGTTCCAACTTCTCCATATGCTTCTTCTAGCTTCTTTAGACCGTTTTCAACAGTAGCAACACTCTTGGATAGTGGCATGCATTGTTTTTCGAACTTTGTTATCATGTTATAAATAAAACACGCATTTGAGGCTATGTAAGCTAATTTGGACAAAACACCTTTAATTTTGTCGAAGTTTTTACTTTTCATAGCATTGTCGAGCAGCCCCCGCTTTCACCATATCTGGAGCAGAGTCTTATAAAAAAAATCAGAACATTTTTGTGTTAAACACCACTTCACCAAAGAAGACCCATCAAGTTGTTAAAAAACGTGCAATAGTGGCGTGGTGGCATTTTTTTAAAAGTTCACAGTTAATAGAAACTGTGGTGCAGATGAATCGGGACATAGTCTACCAATGTATGTTATATTTGGCAACATCAGTGGTTTCTTCGATCGAAACCCAAATAGGACTATTTTTGACGTAATTCTGAATTTTAGTAAGAGTTTCCATATAAATAACTTTTAAATAATGTGCTTTCAACGGGTATTTTTTGTCAGTGTATCGCTTTGAAAAATTGTTAAAATGAGGATTATGGATTTCGTGAAAGGGGATATCAGCTCTGATTAATGCGCGACATAAATCTGTATTAAAATCTGACTCATGTGATGAACAAGGAAGAGAAGCTGTTATGAATGTTGTTTATTGTATGAACCTATTCTACTATGATTCCAAGTAAATCAGGCCGTTCTGTTTTGAGGGGTCAACAGTTGCTAGCACGTCACCGAATGCTAGGAAACAACAACTGAATGGCTTACTTGTCATTCTGCGCGTCTTGGAACTTTACTCAACATCCATCCGATGATTTTTGCGAAATATGTAAGAAAAATGTAAAATATGTGTTTAAAGTGAAATATGTAAATACATGTGAAATAAATATAGGCTCTAATGAATCAGAATGCCTTAGAACGTATTTTAAACTGTTGTTCATTATGATATCTAACCTAACTAAAAATATTTAAACTCATATGAATCCGAGCCCTAATGATAACTTATCTCCTTATAATGATAATTATTATATTATTAATAGTAACCTCTAAATTAAATAACACTTAGAAAGTTAGATGATTAATAATTCACTTTTAAATAAATAATTTATTATTCTATAAAAATAAGTTAAATTAATTCGATTATTAATTCTCATCATGGTTATAAGTAGATATATTCATAATTAAAAACCATAAAATTACTCGTTTACTTCATAAATTTGTATCTAACAAAATTAAATTACAATTGGGGTCTTAATTTCGAATAACAAGTAAGACGGTGTTTTTTTTTCATTTTAAAGAGTAGTATAGAATACTATATTTGAGTTTTTTAAAGCCATTATCCAATAATGAAACCCATTATAAACAATTACTAGCATCAAACAAGCCAGAGGAAATCATCAGTGTCACAGAATACTTACGTTCAATAAATAAATATATATATATATATATATATATATATATATCATAGTATACAATAGTGCTCTTACTTAATAAATTCAATATTTTATTTTGAAGAGAAAAGATTTGTCCTGACCGGAATTCGAACCCGGGTCGTCCGTCTCTCCGTGACAGTACTCTACCATTTGAGCTACAATGGGTCGCTTCAGTCAGGACAAATCCGTTCTCTTTACCGATCCCAATTGTTTTAATTTTTAACTGCGACCCCTGGTAGCTAAATTGGCAGAGTGCTGTCACGGAGAGACGGACGACCCGGGTTCGAATCCCTGCCAGGGCAAATCTTTTCTCTTCAAAATAATTATAAATTCATAACGGAATGTGTGGAAAATTCCAATGCCAAAAAAAAGTATAGAAGACTATTGTGTTACAAAACAAAGAAGAGTAAAATATTTGTTTAAGAAAACAACAGAGTTGATATTCGTTTATTGACCTGAAAAACCCTAAATATGAATTTTCATAATTCATAGAAATCAAAAAATAATTTATTTTTGTTCAGATTTCTCATGCTATTCGAACCTTCACAAGAACTGGGATATAATGTTTAATCTATTAACACTTTATTGAAATATTACAATCTGCCACTTATGGGCAATAAGTAATAGTGCTGTGTAGCTTACAGTCATTCCATAACAAAACAATAATATAAACAAAATAAAATAAAATAAATAATTATATACATGCGGAAAAATATATACATGCGGTAACAGAAAGAAATTAATGCGGTAATAATAATATTAAAGTAAAATAAATAATAAAGTAAAATAAATAATAATAATAAAATAATATAAAATGCACACATTCATACCCTATTTACAATTTACCTGGGGTCCCCGAACTGAGCTTCTTCCCCAGGAATGAGGGCAAAGCAGGAGTCCGGGAAGCCCCAGGCCCCTTTCCCAGCCGCGTCACTGGCATTAAACGCCAATGGAAGCTGGTAAGGGCGTGGGATATAATGTAACGACATAATCTAGGAGTGGCTTACGGCCCTATAAACAATACAAAATGGCATAAACCCAACCTCCGTAAAGCAGGAGATATAGATAGATACTGATCCTGAGTATAAATAAATACGCAACGACACACGATAAAGTACATTATAATAATAAATCTAAATAGTGGTCAGTAAATTAATGGTGAATATTGGGTAATATTGTATTATTGTAAAGTTGTATTTTTTTTTAAGTTGCTTGTTTTTTATTTCAGGATATAAACTTATTAATAGTGCTATTATAGTGTACAAAAAATCGGATGAGATGTCAAATAAATGGGAATATGTGATCCCCAAAGATTATTTAAAGGCCTGGACAGCATCTGTCATTTATTAAAAAAAATACATAAAAATTGTGAAGTATACAATTAGATCAAATAAAATATAGAAGTAATGATATTTTAGGAAACCAGATATAAAAGTGAAGATGATTTAAATTATAAAATGAAATAAAGGTATATGAATATTTAAAAAATGGGATATCAGTAGTGACTAACAATAAAGATGGGAAACCGTGTGAATAAATATAGAACAGAGGGAATAAAAGTGAGTATTATCAAATAACTAATAAAGAATGTAATAAAAAATATTATAATTTATTTAATTTTTATATGATATATTTTTTTAAATATTATATATATCTATCTATTAAATATTTTAAAAATTAATCTATTAAGTGGTATTTGAAATAAAGGAAAGATGACGAAACATATAGAGAAATATAAAGAAATAATAATTATTTTATTAATTCAATACTTTCATTGTTACTTTAGTCTCATTACTCATATCCCATTGTTTTACTCCATATATTTTATATTATAAGTTTTAGTCTCTACCATGTACTGAACCCCAGACACGATCACGGGTTGTAGTGGTAGAGGTTTTTTTTATATAATAATCTTAATTACCCCTTCTCTTATGTTTGTTTTCTCCTACAGCATTTCTATATTTTATTTTATCTTTGTACTCTTTACAATTTTTTTTTTATATCAAACAATTTTTTTGCATTATTAATATTTCTATATGTTTCATCATCTTTTCGTTTTTTAATCATCTTTACTTATTAAATTAATTTTTTAATAGTTCCTTTATTACTTATTAGATAATACTCACTTTTATTCTCCATACTTTTTGTTTATTCACATGGTTTCCCATCATTATTGTTACTACTCTTACCCCATTGTTTTAGTGCATAAATTTCGAATAATAAATTCATTTCATTTTATAATTTAAATCAGTGGTTATCAAGTGGGGGTCGTGGAGAAAATTAAGGGGGGGCGAGAGACCAGTGAGAATAAATACATTGTACATAGTTTTGGGTTTTTTCTCTTATCATTACTTCTTTATCTTAAATTGAATGTTATAATGTTGTATATTGTGAAATAAAACAAAATGTTTTGTTTTTAGTTTAATAACTGTTTGTTTTTTCATATAACCCATATACATTTTGTGCGGAGGGGCATGATACAAAAAAGGTTGGAAACCTCTGATTTAAATCATCCCCACTTTTGTATCTGTTTTTCTCCATCCTCATTATTTCTATATTTAAAAAAAAAGTATTTTAAATCTCTTAAATATGTGTATATACATACATATATATATATATATATATATATATATATATATATATATATATATATATATATATATATATATATGTATGTATATACACATATTTTTTGAATTTCATATATATATATATATATATATATATATGAAATTCAATGAAAATGTGGATCTAAAAGTTATACTTAAAAAAAAATATATATAACAAAAAAAGAGGTATCGTCATCAGAAGAGAGAGGTTCACATTGGTATGCCAGACTAACTCGCACACTGATGCTAAGAAGTTCTCGGTTTTTTTTTTTTTTTTTCCATGTCCATTAATTGCGAAAGCACCTCGGGAATTCTACATTTGTAAAAGAACTGAGATATTTTTGGTTCTTTACCTTGAGGTTTCAGTAATGTTTATCTATTGTGATTGAATAACCGTGACTTGGGTTCAGCAGTAACTTTCGCCAAATATATGTATATATATATAAATAGCAAGGCAAACGAAAATGACTTGCAGTAATCATTGAGTATGTACATAAAGCATTTGAACTTGATAACTGAACCTAAATATGTATTCAAATTTACCGTAAACGTATTATGTAATATAATGAGACCTGAGAACTTTTATTTTTCGTAAACATTTTGAGCCTTAAAACGAATTTGGTTACGAATTGTTTGCTGTATAAGTATTTTTTTAAATTAAATATCCAAGGCCTTGAGAAATGTATAAGTTGAAAGATCGCGGCTATAGAGATAATATGGTCATAAAATAGTTTTGTTGATTTTTTCTTTATTTACTTTTTTCATGCAAATATTTTAAATATTATTTTGTTTCAACATTTCACAGTGTGTCGTAGTTGTACTAGATCTCAGCCCCAGTCGCAACTAATAATTATTGGTTTTATAAGTACAAATACAATAAATACGGCCACGTTCAAAACAGCCAGATTAAAAAAAATGTATTTTTCCCACTTGTACTAGAATGCTTGCTAGTTAATATGAAATAGGTATTATGATTGCTAATAAAATAGTTTATCTTTATCAAAAATTAAATTTTTGTCTAATATGTTTCTGGCCTTAAATATCTTACATCACCTTTAATGATAATATAATATCATTAAATAATAATATGTTTTCGGGGTTTATTTATATCTTAAATCGATTTATACATAATTTTGTTCACATTTAAATATTCTTCTCATTTCAATATATTATATATATATATATATATATATATATATTGTTTTTTTGGTTTATTTAGCTTAAACACTAATAAAAATATAAACAATTAGTGTTGTAACATTCATTCTATTTTTTAACAATTGTAACTGATTTTCAACTTTGCTATAATATTATAATAAAACATTTTAACATAATATTTATACAGTACATTTAACATAGTATATTATAGCATTCCATGTAACTTTGACTTAGCCAAACTGCAAAGAGATTTCTACAGAAATGGTGAATTAAATTTTAACCAATGAAAAGATTTGTATTGATTAGCTAAAGACATTCTTGTGTATAGTTTTATAAATTGCTAACTTATGTCAGGAATTTATAAAACATGGTGATTTTTAGACAATATTAAAATAATTGATTAAATTAGATTTAATAAATTGGATAATTTATGGTAACTGTTGATATTTTCTAGAGTATATTTACTAATGATGGGGCTAGAACTTCAAAAAGTCATAACTTTATGTAGTTTTATTTAGTCCAATAAATGTATTATTTGAAGTTGAATTGGGTTCTTGAAAAATAAAATTCATTGATAAAGAATTTATGAATATATTATATGTATTATAATCTATGAATGAATGTATTATAATCTCCTTCTATTCAATAATTACAAGACAATAATATTGCTAAGATTTTATTTAATAATATTTTGTTTATTAAACTTCTCGGGTCTCTACTTTCACTTTTAGGACCAAATTATTCAATGAATAGCTTATATTTATGCGTATAACTATTTTTGTACTGAAATAAAATCCAAGTGTAACTTCGAGTCGTCAACCTTTGAAATAGCTACTTTACATCTTGGCTGATGTACAGATATCAAAATAAAAAGATCTTTTATTTTAAAGGATGTGGTAACTCCCTGAATGAGCATTCTGACAACTGGATTCCATTTTGCCTACGACATAATGATTTCATTGTTTGTCGTGGACCGGTCCTGGGATCAGGAAACCTTTAAGTTTTATATAGGGTGTCCCGAATTTAAATGGCAAAACTTTAGGAACTTATAGGGGACCGAAAAAATAAGACAAAAAGTCCTTTAGAGATTTGCTCCTTTTTGCTTAGTTTTAGAAAAAATCGCAAAAAAAGAAACAAAACAAAAATGTTGCAGGTAGCGATTACCACCTTTCAAAGTACTTCAGGCTAAGCAGTGATATATGTAAACACTTAATGTTATCCTTTACATTCTTTTATTTGTTTACATATTGGCTTCCTTCTAGGATTATAATTGCTAAATCAGTCTTCAGTCAGTTACTCAGATATTTTTGTGTGAATAGCATCAGCCACAATGCCGCATACATATTCCGATTTCCAATAGAAGAGTGCCTAATCGACGAATCTTTTCGTTAACTTTTAATAGACTACGAGAGACTGGGTCATTCTTAATACGTAATGAAGCGACCAATTCCAGGCAGCAGTAAGAGCAGATTATCGGAGAAGAAATTGTGTCCAACGCCACTTCGATAACAATCCTGAGACTAGCATCCGAAGAGCATCTGCTGCATTAGCAATATCGCGGCAAGCAATATGGCGAACTTTGAAAGGTGATAATCGCTACCCATACCATCTTCAAAAAGTTTAGAATTTATTACCTCAAGATTATGTCAAGAGATTGAATTTTAGTAACTGATTTCTTGAAAAAATTCGCGATGATAATTTATTTCCATTAAAAATTTTATGGACCGATGAAGCTACCTTTACAAGAGGAGGAATTGTTAATCAAAGAAATTATCATGTATGGGCTCTTGAAAATCGCAGAGCTATTAGAGAGAATAGGTTTCAGCATGAATTTGCTATCAACGTTTGGCTTGGAATTTGGAACGGATTACTGGTGGGACCATATTTTTTACCTGGAAGATTGAATGGTATCACATTCACACATTTTTTGGAGAACGACTTTTCTAATTGTTTAGATGACATTCCCTTACAACAGCGGATTGAAATGTGGTTCCAACTCGATGGATGTCCAGCTCATTATAGCAGAGTTGCTCGAGCTTGGCTGGATATAAATTATCCACCACGATGGATTGGACGTGGAGGAGTTGTACCTTGGCCACCCAGATCACCTGATATGACACCCATGGATTTCTTCGTATGGGGAACCTTGAAGCAGAAAGTTTATTCGGTGTCAATCAACTCAAGAGACCGAATCATAGATGCAGTGCACCAAATATCATCAGAACAATGTTTAGCTGCAATTTATCAAGTGAGTGCTAGATGTAATGCTTGCATTGGTGCAAGAGGACAACATTTTGAGCAATATTTACATTAAAAAGAACATAACATAAATATAAATAAGTATAAAAATGAAAACTTGTTTTGTTTCTGTTTTTGCGATTTTCTCTAAAACTAAGCAAAAACGAGCAAATCTCTAAAGGACTTTTTGTCTTAGTTTTTCGGTCCCCTATAAGTTCCTGAAGTTTTGCCATTTAAATTCGGGACACCCTGTATATCGGGTCGATACATATGAAATTTCAGTTTTCATATTAAAATTATTTAGTAAAACAACTTATGAATTAAAAAAAATTGTATTCATAATATTTACCTCCATTCTCTAGACATTTTTCCCAACGTGAGATCAACTTTCCAATCTCAGAACTGAAAAAAATCCAGGTTTTTGTGAGGAAATAAAGCAGGAAAATACATTTTTCTCTTGAGGCCATTGTAATTTCACCGTTAAGGCCGTTGTCCGAATTTCTAAGCAGATGAAGTTGGAGATAAGTCTGACGAGTTAGGTGGGTATGGAAGGACTTAGTAACTCAGCTCGTTTAGTTTCTTCACTGTCTGTAATGATACACGAGTTGTCGCGTAAGAGTATATCTTCAGATTAACCAATGCTTTTTTTATTTGTTTTTATATGTTTTTGTTGCATTATGTCAATATTCCTGCAGCACGATTTGAAAGCAATGGAATCACCTCTCAGGAGAAAGGAGAAATGAATTATTCAGTGTAAACCATTGAGCAGAGTACACCATTAAACCTTCAAGCCATAAAATTTACAAATAACTTTAAATGTTGTTATTATTATAATAATAAAGTATTACAGCATTGAAATTTATTTAGCACTTTGACGCAAAATTTTAAAATACAGTGATAAAAATTGCATTGGGCCACAAAGTGGACAGTTAGTTTATTAGGGAGAAGATTGAAGCAATTGAAATAGATTGTGACCCGGCTGCTACAATCTGTCCTCTACAAACCATAATTAGACCTCAACTGTTTCTCATACATCAAACAATTCCAGATTTTTAATCATTTGTTTTATAATCATTTTTATTATTTCTGGCTTAACAGAACCATACATACAAAATCTTATCTCTATTTAAAAACGAGGAAAGGCAGTTGTAGATAAAAATTAACAAAAATCAATTTTCTCTGTTATTGTCCCATCATGCTCCAAAGGCTCTCCAGAAATTCCTTATTTTTTTATACATCCCTGTACGAAATTTCCGATTCAACAAATTCTGTGATACCAACGTTGCAAATGACAAATACAAACTTTCTTCATCTTAAACTTTCTTGATCAAACATGTTTGAAAAGTTACTAATGTATTAATATCTTAAACTAAACATATTAGCGAACTACCTGTTTCGATTCCTCTCACATCCTTCAGCGACACATACGGTTTACAGATTGTGTATGTTACCTTCTCCTGAATTAAAAATCCATGTTTCTGGTGCGTTTTAGACATCCCTCAATCTTTTGATCGAATATTACATCAGAGACTACTCTTTAAATTGAAGTCCTTAGCACCACACGCATATTCTTTAATAATCAAACTTTTTTTTTGTTTTTTTATGTTTATTCGACTCAGAGACCTCTCTATCTAAGCTCATCCATTAGAAATCCCTTCCATTCTAGCACCATTTCTGCAATCAATTTATTCTTACAACCAATCTTGTCTGTCTGTAGATATCTTGATGTTTATTTGATGATACTGCAATTATCACTAGACACGAGGACACCATTGACTATTCAACATAATCTCAACATGACACTCTTAGAAAATAAAAATAGAAAAGAAAACTGAATTCTGATAGAACTCAACATGTAATAATTATACCATGATATGATACAGTTTTCAATCGTTGTCCCAAACCGCTAAATCTACTTATTTAGGATTAAAATTTTAATCTTGAATTTCAATAATTTTGAAAGAATAACTTGGGGACAACGTTTCAAGATTAATAGCCAAACTATTTTTTTATTTGCTAACGAAAAAGTAACCAATTAATGTTCTTGGAGCAATGTGTGTCTCAACATTACTAATATGCTAGCTCGCTTGACATTCGACTAGTGGGGAGGGTTTCGAGAATTATTTTGTAATTAAATAAATGAATGAAATCGCAAAAAGATATATAGTCTATAACATTTATGACTATTTTTTTTTCATATAACTACCTAGTACCAAGTCATTTCAACTGTCTTTTTTGTATAATTAAATTTTCATTATTAATATTTGTATAATTACTATTTTATTACAGTTTACTAAAGTTAAAGTTGTAATTATTGCACATTAATACTTGATGCTCCAAAATATGCCTTATTTATGTACTCACTACCTCAAATGAAAGGAATCCTACCACTAAAGCCCGTGGAAGTCTTGGATTCAGTAAGTGGTAGAGACTGCAGGAGGTGATTTGTCCTGGATCACGCTCAAACGCCATATTTTTTGTGACCCACGCTATGTGGTAAGAACGTACTAAGTAGGATGTACTCGTATGTACCACTTTGGTAATAATTACCATATAACACTTTGGCAAGTGTTTATATGCTGCTATTTATCGTATACTCTTGAGTGAAAATGGAATAAATGGATCGTAATCAGTGTGGAATGTGACTCCACACCAAGCCAAACCACATAACTTGTTCATGTAAAATAATGCTAAAAATATTTTGATGTATCATATACATAAATAGATTATTAATTAACATAAATATGTATTATGTATTATGAATTAAATAACATAAAAAGTGCAAATATATCCCAAACTGAACATAAGTTAAGAACATTCTCGAGGGATATTTGTACCTTCCTCCTCCCACTCCATAGAAACGTCTCTGGGGAAAATTATATTGAATTTAAAATTGTCCTTCGTGGTTTGTCTTCCTAAATTGGGCCATTTCCCGAATCTCTCCCTTGTTAGAGACAGTCTATCATAGATTCAAAGAAAATTAATAAATTACCTAACTTTAATGTTGAAATGTCAATGACTCCATCACATTCATTTATAAAAAATAATAGGAATACTTAAAAGTTATTTTCCCTTTTTTTATCTATTTTTGTTTCTTAAGCCCAAAACAATTGAAATAAAATGATAGATACTTTAGAAATCGAGATACATTTAAAAACCATTTAATGTATGATACACTCACTGAAACCATATTTTTATCAATATCTTGATAGTAGTATTTACCGTACCTTAAGCAAGATTGTAAAACTAATAGACAAGTTAGTTAGGGATTTTTGTCCAAAGTCTTAATTATTTCATAAATACCAAAAGTAAAAATTGATCTAAAACGTAACGTGACTAAATATACTGAGCATTTTAACATTCAAGAAAGAAGAGTCTCGCCTTGTAGACGGCGAAATACAAAACTTATTTTTCATAGCCAGAGAGGACCCCCCCCCCCCCCAGTCCCTCCCACAGCCCTGAAGAGGACCTACAACTTAGGTCGAAACGTTGGCTATCAATAAAGATTTTCTCAAATTACTTGAGAATTTCATTCAGTGACCTCTACCCGGACCAATTTCTTCAACAAAACTTATTTTTATTTATATTAATTCCATTAAATGAAATTAATAGGTAGGGATCTAAAGAATGTATTTTAAGTTAAAAAAAGCTTTGCTGTATTAGTGAATTTAGTATCAGTTCCGTAGGTAGTCGCTTCGAGTTGAGTCTCAACAAGTTTTAATCGTTCATTCGTTCCCTTTTTAATATTCTCAAAAGAAAGTTGTGTAATCTAGAAATGTTAAAGCAACGACAGCAATGATGACGAGTTCTATTAGAGAAACTTGCACAGCGTGCATTTGAGGAAAGCTGGAGAATTGAAGGATTAGCTCTGTTCCTAGCGACTACTTACCGGAATTCTTGAGTACGAGGTTAGCCAGACCCAGTGGTCTTGGCTTCCATTGGCGGTCTTCTCCCTCTCTACGAGTTCGTCCCGGATGGTTGGCTTGAAAAACTCCACCGTCTCATCTCCTGCAAGGACGGCGTTGTCGATGTCCCTCTTGCAGCGAACCCGCTCATCCTGGTCCCACCGGCGCTCCAACCACCCGATATAGAGGTAAAGGTAGACGGAGCTGAGAAGCTGGCAGCCGGCCAGAACGGCCACGCACAAATAAAGACTCCGATCCCTCTCGACGGACATAACTCGACTGCTACTGATTGGTTCAACGACTGCTACTCCCATAGCGCATGCGACCAATTTATTAATCCTATATTTCCGTTCGGCTCTCCTCCTATAGAAAATCGCCTTTCAGATTCATATTGTGACATCTTCAAATCTGGGTCTAATTCATAAGACGCTCTTTTGAGCAAATTCTGTGATTTTATCTGAAATTCTTTTAAAAAACAATAACAAGGTTCAATAGCAGTAACCCTTAAAAACAAAAACGAAGTTTTCATCAAGAATCTAAAATAGCAATCCAATGAACTAAAATAAATAGATCTACAGAACTAATTTTTTATTATAAATTTTCGGTAAGTATTCCGATCTAGAATAATGTTACAAAATGGTATTAGGTATTTAATTTGTTTTTTATTTAAAAAAAAAATATCAATTAAAGAGAAGCTTCCTAGTTCAATTGACCGACAAAACGCTATTCATTAAACTCAATCAATGGAGATCCATCTTGCGTGTATCAACTATTCAATATTTTGATTCCTTAAGGTTCTTAGCACCTTCAAGATATCATTTTCATACAATTCTGATGGTCGGAACCTCTAAATATCGGAGGCTATACATGGTGAAATAAATAAATCAGTAAGAAGCATTTGAAAATATACTGCATCAATATGTCGATTATTTACTGAAACGATATTAAAATGAGGTTAACTCTTCTATAACTCTTGTCGATTTCAAAAATCCACATTCCAATACCAGAACTGTTTGATGCATCTCCTATTATATGTATCATAACGAATATTTATTTTAAGTTCAGCTTGGTAGAAAATCAACTTTCGAATGAGGAGGCCTTTACATTGTATAGTTTTCGTGTTATTTAGAAAGCTAGACAATGTTACAAAATCAAATACTTTAAATTTTTACTGGTATTTACATAGTTTTCCGTAGAACATTTAACACTATTCTAGTGATTACATATAAATTTTCATAAAGAATAAACACTTTTCCTTTATGAGTATATAAACTTACTTTTCATCATAAATTTTAGCACTGCTTTGTCTGAGGTATGTGTATACATGAAATAATAATTAAGAAAATATAATTTTCTTAATTTTTTTATATAAAGAAAATATAATTTTCTTAATTTTTTAATATTAAGAAAATATAATTTTCTTATGTAAGTTTCATTTTTAATAAGATTCCAAGTATGCGTATTTTTTATATTATTAAATAATAACATATATTTAACTTTTTTTTAAATATACATTGAAATTTAAAACTGTATTATAGATTTTTTTTCTGTACCACTACAACCCTTGGAGGGTCTCGAGTTCAGCACATGGTAGAGGCTGTACTGTTTCTTGGACATCGGTTGTGCAGAAAGGAGGTGAATTTTCCTAGATTACGCTCAACCGCCAGATTTCCCTCCTTATTTTTTGTAACCACTTTATAGGAGTTGGGTGAGCCCCAAGTGGGTCCTAGATCCCATTGGATCCATCTCCAGCCGCTAATATATTGATTAAATAAAATTATGGCAGCAAGCGGGATTTGTGCCCATGACCTATGGCATGGCAACTCAGCGCTCTACCACTGAGCCACTCCGCTCCCTACTGTATTATAATAGAATAAGAAAATATATTGAGTGACACATAGCAGCATGAGACAAAGACAAGTAGAGAAGCAAACAGTTTGTAGTACTCGAACATCAAATTCGACGAAACAGGTCACGAGGCCATTTTCTTTTCAGACGCCTCGGAGGATTATCGGGAATTGAAGTAGATAGGTTTGGGTGGGAATTAAGTTTGAGAAGGTCGTTATGGATAATTTTATATCAAAGTAAGGAGCATTGAGGATTTTAGACTATAAGGATCGGGTACGAGTGGCATTCGATGGCTTAGTGGAACCTCAAAGCTCTACTCCGTTCAAATAGCTCTTATAATAGTCATGTATATTAGACATTTGTTATTAACTGGGGGTTTGGAGCGTTTATCAAGTAAGTGTTGAAGTAGCCTAAATGCCGAACAGTTTCTTGCCGTTTCAGTGTTGTATGAGGATTCAAAGTTTAACGTTTCTTAAGAAGTAGTCCTAAGTATCGGATTTGATCTACAAGAATTGGTAGGATATTATTAAAGGATATTAGAGGACAGGAAGTCGTTGTTTTACAATGAAGGGTAAAGGTGCTCTGACGGGGTTTGTGGGAATTAATTTTAATCCTCAAGTTTCGGCACCATTCTTCAAGATCAGTGGTGTGGGATTGAAAAGTATGGAAGGCAATAACTGACATCATATGTAATGTTAACATTTATCTTACGTGGTAGGGATAGTATTAGAATGGGTATTTTTAACTTTAACATCATTATATTTGCATTTACCATTTCGAGAGTATAAATAAAATGCGGAGTAGAATAGCTGTTTCATTCCATTGTCCACCTTGATTATTCATATGGTTCAGGAACTCATCACTGAATTGTCTCTCATAAAGTTTTCTCCAGACCTCCAGATTGCCTTTATCATCTGTGACCGTTTCACCTTCCTCATTTTTAATATTCCTGATTTCTTTATATTTACGGCACCTTAGTGATTTTATTTTACTCCAAAAGAGCTTTATGTTTTCACCATTGTCCTGATTAAGCTTTTCTCCAAATTCCTCCCAGGATTTCCTCTTAGCCTCCTTTACAGCTTCCTTCGTCCGGTTCCTGACCATAACATATATCTGCCATTTTTCAGTTTTTTCCCGGCAGTAATCCTTCCAAGCTGTCTTCTTTTCCCTAATCTGTGCCCTCAGTTCTTCATTCTACCATGATGTACGTTTGTCTTTCTTGGTTATCTTTTTCACTCCACAGACTATTGTAGCTGACTCTAAGACGCAGTTTTTTATATGATTCCACATATCATCTAGGCTTACATCTCCGTCTAATTCTTGTAGTCTTCCTCGCAGTTCCTCTTCATACTAGGATTTTTTCTCAGGGTCTTGTAGCTTTTTCACCTCGATCCTGTCACAAGCCTTTGACTTTAGCTTGCGCCCCTTTAGTACTTTTGTGTCCGCTACCAGTAGCATATGGTCGCTTCCTATCTCCGAGCCTCGTGAGTATTAAATCTGTAAAATATCACGTGATGTCCCGCCCATCGATGAAGTAGTCAATAATACTACTTACATTCCTGCTGAAATGGAGGGGCTGAGAAAGTTATCTTATGTACTAACTTGTGCGGAAAGTAGAAATTCCCTATGAGTAAGTCATTGTCTATGCAGAATTCAATTGAGCGTTGCCCACTGTCGTTCCTTGCACTTTGACCTCCATGTGGGTCCATCGCTCCATGTGCTCTCATGTAGTCATTGCTTATTCGTGCATTGAGGTCTCCCATAATCATAATGCTATTATTATTCCTGTATTTATTTACTATTCGTTCAAGTTCACTATAGAACTGCTCTTTATCCAGGGTGTTGGCATCGTTTGTAGGTGTATATACATACTTCTATTTGGGTCCACTTCCCAATCTGTATATTTATATTGACTGCAAGAATTCGTGAGTTCACAGGCTCCCACTCTACCACTTGCCTAAAAATTTCGTCTTTCATTATTACACCTACTGGGTAGAAAAAATGTTTTCCCCTAATTGTATTATTCGTTGTTAAAAAATAAATGGTTTTGAAGGTCTCCTGAGTTAACCAATGTGTGGCCTCGATCTAACTTTATCTCTCCTATTCCCTTCTTCTTCATTTCGCTAATCCCAAGAATGTCCAGCCTGTATGGCGTCATTTCTTCAATAATTTCTACTTCTTTGCCTGTGAAAGATCTTATATTCCAGGTAGGAGAATATTTGTTAATCAATGCTCCTGAACTTTTTTACCCCAACCGATATCCTTTCACTGAGAAATGTTAAGCCCTTAATTGTGGAAAGCAATCATTTTTAATCAGAAACATTGGGTCTAAACAATACTTACTGTTTCCTTCATATGAAATAGTGTTTGGAGCTTTATGTTTAAATGATGGCGTAAAGGAACTTTCTCCTGGCCAGCAAACCGCTTACAGTACCACGGTATCTAAACTGTAATCCTTTGTTAATAGCGACCTATGTTAACCCTCCATCTGTATTCAAACTCCTTACTCTATACTCTGCCTTCATTTTATGTTGTTCTAATTTTTACTTTTAAACTTTTGTTTTATAATCTCTGTAAATAATTTTATAAATGCTCTACATAACTTATAACATGTATCTCTACTAGGCGGTACCCACTGTCTGCCCGTCGGTGGACCAACCTCCATTTTATCAATTATACAACTGTTTATCTAATTGTACTACTCCTTGTTAAAATTGTTTTTATATATATTTTGTATTTTAGATTTTATTTTTTTGGGTAACCAGGAAAAAAAATTAAATTTCAATTCTTTATCGCAGTATTTTAATTTGTACTTCAATTTAGTGCCTCTTTAAAAGCAATTTTCACAATCACTTTTTTCTCTAAATTCCACTGAATTTTTATTTGATTTAAATTGAACTGAGTTTAAGTTTTCAATTCGCTGCCTGGTTTGGAGGTTTTCTTTCTATTCAGGATGTAAGTTTTAACTCTTTAACAATGCCTGCTTTCATACGTTTTTTTTATTTGTTATTTTTTCCCCTAAGATGCGTTCTCCATTAGTCCAACTCAACTTTTTATGATTATTATTTTATTATTCAAATATGTATTTAAAAAAATATTAAACGGCAAAAACTTTTTTATATAATAGAGAAATTTGACAATTTCATTGGTGATTAAGGTAAATTAGACGTACTAATTGTTACGTGAATAAATTAAATGGTTGCTAGTGTTTTGGTAGAGTAATAAATAGTATAGCAATGTATTTAGATTTAAAGAGGGTATTATATTCACTTAATATGAGTATAATATTACCGCATATAGGGTAGTAGTGCATCTTTGAACACCACATTTAGGAGTTTCCTTTGTATTCTTTTCCTGTAAAGTCTTTTCAATCAAAATATATTACTTTCTTTGTACTCAAATCTATGATAATCTTAACACTTTACCAAAAAAATAATCATTAACTCCTTCTTGAAAGAAACAAACAAGTAGTTCTGTTTTGTATCAATAATTATTAGAATAAGTTCCCTCTTTAAAAACGGCATACCGTACGTATACGTATCATAATACGTACTTGCAACCTTGCCCACCTAGAAATCGTGCAGATGAAGCATTTCGTCAGCAGGGAAGGACTTCAAAAGATCCTCCGACGAAATATGTGTTCCATTTAAATTCCTAAACATTGATATTATTAACATTATGTCCACTTTAATTTGATATGATTTAATATTATCATTGTCAGGATCCGGGTTCTTAAGATTGCTCACGAAATAAAGAAGTCCCAATGGATCATTCTAAGTTGAGGTCATAGTCTTTTGGCAACTTTAATTATTGCTAATTTAATTAGGTCACAGCTGTCGACTGTCGACTGTCGAAAAAGATATACCAGCCCTAAAAGAGATCTTTTTCAGTACTGCTTGGACTGCAGTGCTTTGGAGATGTGGTCTGCTTTCTTTACATGTTGGACATACTTACTTTTGACACTAAGAGTTCAGTTACTAAATCAATGATAAGCTTCGAAATATAATGATTTCTTTCATTTCTGCGTTCCTATTCATTTCAGTCCCATGCATGAATCGTAAATTTAATCTGATGGGACAGACAATCCTTAGAAATATTATTATTAAAAACAACTAGTTTTAATTTGAACGTATTGTTCGGTTAAAGCTAGATTTCATTATGGATTTGTAAATAGTTTTAGTAGTTAACTACATTGCATTTAGGTTAATTTGTTCATATTTCTTTAGAAAATTTATCTCTTATCAAAGGGGAAATTCTAAACCAAGTCTGAAATTTCAAGTTCTTATATTTCTATCACAAGTTATCTTTGAACCAAAATAACATCGAAATATTTTCTTTAGTTATTCAAAAGTATTTAAAAATTAAATACTCTTTTAGGTTTCCACGACCACTATTATTACAAAAGACTTTGGTGATTTCTTCTGGTTTAGACAGTGTTAATAGATTTTTCGCCAGCCATGCTGCTGACTTCTTCAGGGCTGAAATGGGAATGAGCAATACAAGTGAAGTAGTTCATTCTCATTTCAGCCCTGAAGAAGTCGGCAGCATGGCGGGCGAAACGTTGGCGAAAAATTTATCGACACTGTCTAAACCAAAAGAAATCAACAAAGTCTTATTTAAAAATGTTTCGCATTTTGAAAGCGTGTAATTTTTAAAGCAGAAAACTTTAAAAATGGGAGTATTTTTGAGAATTCACCTTCATAGTATACTCAAAAAATGTTTGACATTATTATTCTTAAACATAACCATATACTACTATTACTCCATTAATTGTTCTTTTCTTCAATATTTTCATCGCGAGGAATTAACAAGTATGAAATTATAAGTAAGAAAAACCACTGTTCAATATTGTTATCAAATTGTAATCACAAAAAAAAAGTTGGCCATGTTCCCTGTCAAGTAGCTAAGAGAAAAACAGTTCGGGAATCGATCATGACGCTAATCGACGTATCTGGAAGAATTCGGTGTATACTCTATAATCTTGGAAGTTTGTGTTTGTAGTGTTTATAGTCACGTTTCTTCCATCATTTAAGTTATTATAAAAGTTTAAGGTGATATCGTCATATAAAATTCACAGATGGAGATTTGTGCTGAAAGGGTAAAAGAAAAGCGTCGGTAAGTTTTTTAAAATAATTCATTCTTCTAACTAGGTCATTGCACTCAAGATTTAAATATTACCTTTAAGCAAATAGTTTTTACCAATATTGATTACTCATTTTAGGGGGATATTCGATGTTTTAATGGAGAGACTTAAAATGAATTATATTTATCTTGTTATTCATTTGATGTAATATGATAACATAGTGATGTATCAAGTACTTTATTAATGTTGATTTGTGAATGAAATAGTCTATTTCTAAGTCCATAATTGGTATGTAGATGTTGACTAATCTTGTCCTGGTATATTTGTTGAATGGGCCATTATGGTAGTCTAGTTATTTAATTTTTATTATAAGTATGATGTTGCATTTCTTTTAACACTTCCCGTGATTAGTAATTTGTTAGGTTATTAAATATTAAAAGGTACCTACAGCATATATTAGTTCTATATATTCTTTGTTTCTCAAAAAATGTTCAAGGTCTCTAGCAATGACTGTCTTCATTACTTGTTATTTATTAAATAATTTTAATTATTTTATACATCAGATAATCGCATTGTTGATAACAAAAAGTTGAACTAGTATTTATTAAGCTCCACATTAGAATGTTGTGAGAAAAACTAATAATTTGAAATGTATATCACTATTTTTAAAAATCAATATGGTTTTGAGGTTTTCTCCTAATATTTTGAAGATTTTGACATTTTTAAGTTTGATTATTTCTGAGATATTCATGGCTATTTTTCCCTGTTAAATGTTATTTATGACTCACAGGGATTTTTTATTTCTGGCATTGTATGAAAGCTGAGTTTTGGTAAAAAAAAATTAATTCTATTTTATTAGTGTTAATTATTTTTAATGTTGAGAATAATTTTAATTTTTCATTCCTTATATTGACCTTGGCCATGAGCTTTTAATTGCTCTTTATTGAAAGAGCATAAGTTCTGATTTACATTTGTGATATTCTGGCTACTTCATTCATCGAATCTTTATAAATCAATTCAGTTTGAATAGTTTTTATTTTCTAAAATCCAACCCATACATTTTGGAATTTCTGCTCTCAGTATTATTCCATTACAATTGGCTAGCAAAGAGGTTATCATTATAGTGATAATATCTAATGTATAAATAGTTATGTCCAATCTAAATTTGCATACTGTTATCTTATTGTCTTATGAGTTTAACAATTAAAATAAAGCTTTGTTTTAACACAAGTTGTGTTTTTATTATACTTATCTATTAATTTACACATCTTGGTTGAATTTTATTATATTGCATTATATATTATTGAATCTGTAATACTATTTTTTATAACCAATCTTTAACTTAAACAAAGGTAGAGGAGTTTAAAATGTATAGCTTACATTTATAAATGATGTTTTATTTCTTTTAACACTTCCTATGATTATTTATTTGTTTTGTCATTTAATATTAGAAGGTACCTATAACTTATATAGTATAGCTCAATATATTCTTTGTTTCTTAAAAAAATGTTCAAGGTCTCTAGCAATGATTGCCTTCATTACTTAAGTTGTTATTTATGAAATAACTTTAATCATTTGATGTATCAGGTAATATCATTCATGACAGTAAAAAGTTATACTAGTATTTATTAAGCTTCACATTAGAGTGTCGCGAGAAAAAATATTTATTAAAATATGTTTATCACTAATTAATATGTTAATCAATAAGGTTTTGAAATGTACTCCCAATATTTTGAAGGTTTTATGTTTGTTTATTTCTGAAATATTCTAATTATAGTATGTACCACTAAAACAATTTTGTCGATCTCTTGATGAAAAATGAACTTATTTTAGTTGTGATAATTTTTTATTACACTTTGATAAATGAACCTATAGTCCTTTTTTTCCCTTGAACATTCATTTTCTTTCTTTCTCTTATGCTGATATTTTTTCTGATTTTATCTACGATGGTAGTAATTTTTCTACCCACCTAACAGTGTTGTATAAAGCTGATGGTACATCATGTTAAAATATTTCTTCCGCTGTTTTATTACTGACAATTATAGCATAGTGTAATAATCATAACAATATTTTTATCGCTTTTCTAGTGTGTAAAAATTTCTAAATTTAATTAGAATTTACAATAAATTTACTTCATTAAATTATAATTTAAAATTTACTTCTCTAACTGAATTGATAATCAACTGTGAATAAATAGATCATATTTAATTACACAGCAAGGTACACCAAACTGGCAAAATTTGTGAAATCGTTCATCTCCAACAGTATATGTTACTGTCTGTTTTGCTTGTATTATGAAGATTTATCTTTAATGTGATCTGCTGAATAGAAGTTTTATCAATGGGAATAAAATGCAGGGCCGGATTTACCTTATGTGCAGGGTGTGCTGGGCACACGGGTGCCGGGTCTCAAGGCATCTTAGGATCTAAAAAAATTTAGTCTCGTGGGCACATGAAACTCCTTTGGGGATTTGCCGTTTTTTGTAACACCTTGTATAGCTGTAACTTTTAAATTTTAATCGCGTCCCTACTAGAGGGTGCCTAGGTCACGATTGCACACGGGCGCGACATGGGCTAGAGCCGGTGCTGATATAATGTGTTCTTTTATCTATTTGCACAATGATTTGCTTTATATCACTGTCATGTTATTAATTATTTACTTTATTAGCATTGTGACTTGTTATTAACTATAGGTAGTTAATTAATGATTGTTAATGAACAATTAATTTCATTGTTAATAAATCATTATCATGATAAACACTGCATATTTTTATCATCCAATAGCTACATGTTTACATTCATTTGGCATAATGCTATATTCATAAAAAAAAAAAAGTTAGTTGTAATGTAAATTACCAGATGTCTATTAGTGCTGATAATAAAGCTTGTTAATTAACTTCGGAATAAGTAATTAGTGTCTTTGTAGGAATAGTAGTTCGCATATTTATCAAAGTATATCCACAAAATGGTAAATACTTTTTTTAAAGAAAAAAATGGTATCTGTCGGTTGTCGCTTCGAGTTGTGTTACAACAAGTTTTAACTGTTTATTTGTTTAATTTTTAATGTTTTCCAAAAATACAAGGCATCGTGAGCTTTAATATGTAAAAGAGAATGTAATTATGGGTAATTAGTAGATTTTGGTAATCATTTTATCAAGAAATAAAAGTTTCAACTAACATTTTGAAGTATAGATGATATATATTTGTTGAATTTCTAAATGAAATGGTGAAGTATACACATTTCCTATAATTATATCCTCTTTTCCATACTGTAGCTCATGATAACTTGTATATTAGGCAAATATTAAAAGGGAAATGAATGAAAAGTTAAAACTTTTGATTCAACTCGAAGCTACAGCTGGCTGAATAATAACCAAAAAAATGTTTTTTAAATAGTTTTTGGGTAGCCTACTCAAGTATAATTTTTATTTTATTTCTTTGTAAATTTACTCTACTATAATAAATATCTGAGAAGCATTATGAAGATTAAGAACAGCAGGTAGTTTCCAATATTTAGAGCAATGGGAAAAAATAAAGGGAATGAAAAATTCTTTTAGCAATTTCTTTTTTTAGTAAAATGATCTCCCAAGGTCTTCCTTTACTATAATGGTATTAAAAAAAACAAAGCATTGGCTTCCAGAAAAATTATTGAGGTTGAGTATTAATATCATTTTAATTATAATGGCCACCTTTTTAATTCAGTGAATAGAAAACTACTGAACTGTTGCCTGAATTTTATGGAGAAAAAGCAGTGGAGATTGACACATCACAGAGCATAGTTGAAAAAAAGCTATTTGTCCAAATTCTTTTGAATTCATTGTTAAAAGGTAATATTTGAAAAGCAAAATCTGTTACTGTGGAATCCTGAAATTGGTTCAGTGTCACAGGAAATATAAGTTTTTTTATTAATAGAACCAATTCCTATATCCATGGATTATTATGCAAATCTTGTAAAATTGTTAAAGAAGGCTTCGGGAACAGATTTTACTGTCATTATTGAAGTACTTACCACAGCTATTATTAAAATGAGTTAAGAACTTTTTTATTTTATTATATCCCATGTTTAAGAGTAAGAAAGAATCTTCAAGTAAAGAAAAACATATTTGTAATAGTTGGTAACCACATTAGGACTAGTCTTCTTCTTATCTGGCATCAAGAACATGATGAGTCAAAGCCTGCTACAAGAATTGCCAGTCCTCTCTATTGCTTTCCGATTTCTTAGTCCAAGTAGCATTCTGGAGTCCGCAGCCACACAATCCTCCCAACGAAGCTTGGGACATCCTACTCGCCTTGTACCATACACTTGGTCGAACATAATTTTTGATGGGATATTGCGCTGGTTAATTCTCATGACATGGCCAATCCAGTGGTGTTGCACGAATTTGATGAAGATGACAACATTGACATCTTTATAGATCATGCTTATTTTGGCATTTGTTCGTCTTCTCCAGGAACCCTGCTCACTCACACCTCCATATATCCTGCGGTGCACTTTACTTTTGAATCTCAAAAGGGCTTCTTCCTGGGCTTTCGTCATCGTCCAGCATTCTGAACCATACGTAAGCACAGGTCTGATAAGCGTCTTGTATGTCCTAGTTTTAGAGGCTTTGGACAATACGCTGCTCCTTATATGCTTTTGGAGTGCAAAATATGTGCAGTTCGCAGAAAGAATGCGCCGCTCTATTTCTTCTTTTATGTTATTTTTGTAGTTGACTTGGGATCCTAAGTAGATAAATGACTGAACTCGTTCGATTCGGTGTGAAACTATCTTTATACATCTTCTGCATCTTCCTCTGGTTGTGTACTCATGAATTTTGTTTTATCAAAATTCATCCTTAGGCCCAAGCACATTACTGATTTTTCTAGTGTTTCAAAAGCCTCCTTCAATGTGTTGAGGGATCTTTCTGCTATCTCCAGATCATCCTCAAATCCCAATACATGCATTGATTTATTAATTAAAGTTCCTTCGGTCTGGATCTCCGAACCTCTAATTACCTTGTCAAGAGAAAAGTTGAACACGAGGCAGGCAAGAGCATCTCCTTGTCTAACTCCCGACTCTGTTCTAAAACCTCTTGACAGTTTTCCAGATTTCCTCACTAAGCATATATTATTCTCCATCGTCAATTTCACTAAACAAATCAGTTTAGGAGGGATCTTTAATTCTATCATCGCCTTGTATGCTTCTTCTCTGTTCAGAGTGCCATATGCTTGTTTGAAATCTATGAACAGGTGATGAGTTGGGATCTGAAACTCTCTTGTTTCCTCCATTAAAATATGCAAATGAAAACGTGAAAATCTGGTTGACAGTGGACTTACCCTTACAAAATCCACATTGATAATTCCCTAATTCACAATCAGCATATGGAAGAAGTCTTTTAAATTGGATAAGAGACAGTATTTTTTATCCTCATAGGAGGAGAGATATGCCCCTATAGTTACTAAATGTTAGTGTGTCACCTTTTTTATGTTTGGGACAGACTATAGTTTTTTTTCCACTCACTAGGCAGCTTCTCTTCTCTCCAGATGTCCATTAAAATTTCCTGCAGAAACTTTATCATTTCATGCCCGCTGGTCTTAAACAGCTCTGCTGGAATACCATAATTTCCTGGGGACTTATTGGTTTTAAGTTTTTCTATTGTATCCCTTATTTCCTCTTCATCAGGAGGTTCAACAGAATCTTCAGTGCATATTTCCCTTAAGTTGAATGTGGGATCTAGATTTTCTTGTCTAGTCTTCTAAAGTAAATCTTTAATTGCTCTAGGTGACTTACTAATCAGCTGTTTATAAAACATTGTTGGTTAGTACCAACCAGATTTCTTTTAACACAAACCTACAGTAAATCAAACTGGGAAAAATACGAAGTAGGCTTTTTATTCCTCTAGAGCAGTAAGAACAATTTAGCAGTTTCTATACTGTTTGTCAAAAGTAAGGCAGAAAATAGTTTCTTGTTTAAAAAGGAAAATGTATACTATTAAACCTACAAAAAAAGTCAATTGTCAATAATTTTTAATCAGTTGTTTACCAACTTAGTCTACAAACCTATGTGCTTCGTTTATAGTAGCAGGCCTTCAATCACCTGCTCTATTTGTGAAGACCCACAATATCATTTTAATTTTTTCAAAGAATGCCATCGTGTGGTGGATGTGGTCTCCTCTGCATTAGAACGTGGATCATATTGTTCGGGAGTCTTTCTTGACGTGGAACAGGCTTTTGACCGAGTCTGGTATCCGGGCATGCTCTACAAACTCCGCAAATTCCTACCCTCTACATACTTTCTCATCCTACAATCCTATCTCACAAATAGAACTTTCAAAGTAAATCATAATAATTTCTATTCATCCCTCTTTTCCCAATCTGCTGGTGTTCCTCAAGGTAGTATCCTTGGCCCAATCCTTTATACAGTTTATACAGCTGACATCCCAACTCATCCTAATACTATCCTTACCACGTATGCTGATGATATATTTGTATTATCAGTCAACACCAATCCAGTTATTGCATCCCAAAGCCTCCAATCCCATATCACTGATCTTGAAGAATGGTGAGAACTAGAGAATTAAAATAAATTCTCAAAAATCGCATCAAATCACTTTTACCTTACGTCGTAAACCAATGACTTCCTGCCCTACAGTATCCTTTAATAATATCCCTCTGGTGCCTGTAGAACAGATCCGATACTTAGGGTTGCACCTTGACAAACGATTAACCTGGAATCCTCATACAAGACTGAAAAGACAAGAAACCGCACGACGTTTCAGGCTACTTCAACACTTACTCGACAAACGTTCTAAGCACCCAATTAACTACAAAAGACTCATCTACATGACCATCATACGACCTATTTGGACTTACGGAGTAGAGCTTTGGGGCTCCACTAAGCCATCGAATTCCTCTCGTATCCAATCCTTACAGTCCAAGATCCTTCGTAAAATCCTCAATGCTCCTTATTTTGTTAAGAATAAACTCATTCATAACGACCTTAATGTCCCTTTTGTTGCTGATTTGGCCCGAACCCGGTATCTATCCTTTCATAACATAAACTTCATTACCACTCAAACCCTCTAGTTTCAAACCTAGCTTCCTCTTCAATTCCCGATAATCCTCCGAGGCGTCTGAAAAGAAGATGGCCACGAGACCTCCTTACTTGAACTTTGATTTGAGTACTACCAGTGGGTAGTTTCTCTACATTTCATTATCATGTCATTATATATCACTTAGCCTATTTACTTGTTGTATTCTTGTAATACAGTTGTAAATATCAATAAATAAATTTAAAAAAAAAAAAAATTTTCAAAGGATATAACCAAGTTTTTATTAGGGATATATCTCTTAAATGTCTAAATTTGGTTACATTTGATTGTGTTTTAAATTCATACTCATGAGAAACAGTGATAATAAAGTCAGGTAAATGAGTTTTTAAGGATGCATACTGTTTATTTATTTTTTTTATTTAATATTTATCCTATAATAATGCATTTTCTTTCCTTCATCTTTTTCAGAAATAGTGAAAAAAGAAAAGAAAAGTCCAGAGATGCAGCAAGGTCAAGGCGAAGTAAAGAAAGTGAAATTTTTTCAGATCTCTCCCATGTTTTGCCTGTTCCACCTACAGTGGCATCCCATCTAGACAAAGCATCAATTATGAGGCTTGTTATAGCTCATCTTAGAATCAGAGATCTTTTTAAATCAAGTACTATTTTATTTACATAAAATATTTCAGTTGAAATAAGCATATGGTTAAAATAAGATTTTTCCAAACCTATTTTAACCTTTTCTCTTTTTCAATAGTTTAAAAAAATTGAGTATATATTATGACTATATTCAGTTATATATATAAAATAGACACAAACACATACAGTGGGGGAAAAGAGTGTTTTCACTCCTAAGTTTTTTTAATTAAATTATGAATAATCAAATGTATATTTGAAACTGAATAAATACTTGTATATTTCAAATGAAAAACGTCTTCCTAATTAAAATATAAAAAATAATCCAGGAAAAAAATATATCTACACAACATGTTTTCTTCATTTTTTTAATTTATTTTCTTTATTTTGTGTGAAGCCCATTAGCATCAATAACTGCTTGTAACTGTCTAGGCATTGAGTGAACTTGGTTTTTAATTAAATATGGATTGATTTGTTCCTATTCTTGCACTAATACATTCTCAAGGTGGTGTTTTATAACTTCCAGTTATTTTGTTCTATATAAGTCATACTGACATTGTATAGTAGTTTGTAGTAACTAAGATAACACAGTTAAAGTTTAATAATCTTAGATCGTATTCATTATAAACCCCAATACATTGTCATTGGAATTTAAATAAATGTGTGCACGTGTGGACAGGGTTAAAGAGCCAAACTGAAAATTTGAACCTAGAATTTTCCTACAGAACAAGAATAAAATTTCCTATGGAGGAGGTATTCTGCAAACACTTTGTTTAGGAGATATTCACACCAATTCACCTCTTCTTGGTTAATTTTTTTTTTCTTTCTGTTCTCTGTTATGTTGGGGAGCCAGAGCTTACTCAATTTGTAGCCGTCCTCTCTGTCGAAGTTGTCAGGTTGTTTAATTATTTCTATTGCTTCCATAATTTTTCTTTCCGTGGCTTTGCTACATTTCTTAACCACATTGTAGCTGTGTATGTAGCAAAGCCACGGAAAGATTTTGGAAAAATTATGGAAGCAATAGAAATAATTAAACAACCGGGAGGACGGCTACAAATTGAGTAAGCTCTGGCTCCCCAACATATTATTATTTATGTGTGACTCTTATTACTATGCACTTCGGCCTAAAAAGGCCCACTGTGCTTGAGTCCTAAAAATCCCTAACATAGGTCTAGACTTCTGAGAAATTTTAAATAGTCTTTAAACCTCAGTTCTTGAAGTTCCTTGTATCCACCGGGGCCAAGGTCAAATGCCAAGGGGTTTCGTCCTCCTCTTTGCACCATCTGCACCTAGGTTCTTGTTCAATGCCCAGACGATGCATGTGTTTCCTGAGTTTACAGTGCCCAGTGATGGTTTCAACCATACTTTTGAGGTCGGTTCTCGACGAGTCAGCAGCTTCTTTCTTGATTTTATCAGAAAGATTATCATTGGGATCCTTTATGAAAAGTTTTGTATGCCTTATCTTGGCTCTATCCCAACGTGTTTTTATCTTCCTCTTGGCTAGTTTGTTAATTGTATCCTTAGCCAGGGGAAGGGGGACCCCGCACCATGGTTCTGGTCCAATAGGAGCAATAACTGCTCCTTTCTTCGCCAGTTTGTCGGCCCTTTCATTTCCTGGAATATTACTGTGCCCAGGGATCCAAAATATGTTAACTCTGTTATGTACAGCTAGTTCATCTAGTCTGAGACAGCATTCCTCCACTAGTCTGGAGTTTGTTACTGCATTTTGTAATGCATTGCATGCTGCCTGACTGTCAGTGAGAAAGTTAATTACCTTATTCTTGTGGTCCTTCATAGCGAAGGCACCTGCAAGTATTGCCCATATTTCCGCTTGGAATACAGTGGGTGTCGTGCCCAGAGCTAAGTAATGACCCATGCCCTGACAACCCCTAAACCAGAATCCCGAGCCGGCACCAAACTCCCCTTTGGATCCATCCGTATACACATTTAGACCATTGGGTGGATTAAAGCAATCATTCTTGCTTTTGCTAATCGCCTGTATATTAACGTGAAATCTTTTGTCAAAGTTATATTTGTTCAGCATTGAATCGGAATGCTTTTTTAGATCTGCATTTTGCTCGATTATATCAAAGACACTTCTGTGTCCAAAATCGTTGGTGGGTTTTTTGACCCCTCCTATTTTCACTAGCCTGTAGGCTGTCTTCAATGCCTCTGATTCAATTAGAATGTCAAGAGGAGTTAAATCAAGTATAGTTTCCAGTGAAGCGGTTGGAGTGGTTCTCATGGCCTAATGATCATGATGCACCCAAGCCGCTGCACCTTCTCCAACCTTGATCTATTTTGTTGGATACCAGCTTTGTGCCACCAGGCTATTGAGCCATAGGTTAGCACAGGTCTAACTATTGCTATGTACATCCAACGAGCCATCTTGGGGCTAATTCCTCACTTGTTGCCACAAAGGCTCTTACAAGTCCACAGAATTCTTGTGGCTTTCTTGGTAACATAGTCGATATGTTCATTCCAGTTTAATTTACTGTCCATAATAACACCGAGGTATTTAACCTTCTTGCTGAATTGAATACTCATCCCTTTCATCCTAGGGGGATTGAGTTCCCTCAATATCCTTTTGTTGGTAAAAGGTACAATTACCGTTTTATTAGGATTGATGTTCAATCCTACTTTCGTGCACCATCTCACCACCATTCTTAGTGCCATTGTCATCAATTCTGAAATAGTTTGTTGGTCAAAGCCCTTGATGATAATTGCTGTCATCAGCATAGCCTATTGCTTGGAAACCCGCCTCATTTAGGAGGTGTAGTAGTTCGTCCACTACCAGGTTCCATAGGAGTGGGGAAAGGACACCTCCTTGGGGGCAGCTTGCGGCTGCTTTAACCTTTAGGTGATAATTGCCCATATTGGCTTGAATGACTCTGTTCTTTAGCATGGCAATAACCCAATTAGCAATGTTTGGTCTAGTGCCGTGCCTTAGTAGGGCATTAGTTAATATATGAGTAAGGGTATTATCAAATGCCCCCTCTATATCTAGAAATGCTCTGAGCGTGATTTGTTTCCACTGCAGACCATCTTCTATTTGGTCCACCACTGCATGCATCGCAGTGTCGCAAGATTTGCCCTCTCTGTATGCATGTTGATGCAACATTACTAATCCATCACTGAGATGTTTGTCCCTGATATATCTATCAAGAATTTTCTCCATTGTCTTCAGCAAGAATGAGGAAAGACAAATGGGGCGATATGATTTGGGTTCATCATATGTTTCTTTCCCTGGTTTGGGAATAAATGTGACCCTAACTTCTCTCCAAGCTGTTGGGATATAATTATAGGCCAGACAGCCCTGGAATAGAGTGGAGAGCCTGCCTAAGATGATTTCAAGACCCTCTTTTAGCATGGCAGGATAAATTCCGTCAAAGCCTGGTGTTTTGTACGGTTTTAGGTTTTTAACTGCCCATTTTATGACGCTGGTATTGAAGATTTCACGGACTGATGTCCAGTCCGGTTTGCACCTATCCTCAGGGAGGTAGACCTTCGTATCCGAGGTTGTAAGCTTGCTCCCCGGGAAGTGCGATTCCAGCATAGCAGTTATAGATTCTGTAATGTTCATGGGATCTCCATTTGGTTTCTTTAGGGAGCCCACGGTATTACAGTAGTTGCTCTTAGAGAGTATTTTATTCATGCGGGCGCATGTATTCATATTATTAATTTCCTCACAGAACTGTCTCCATGAGTTCCGTTTGGCTTTCCTAATGAGGTTATGATATTCAGTTAGAGCGTGTCTGTATTCGATCCATTGACCAGTCCTTTTTGCTTTATTGAAAAGTATTCTGGTTCTAGATCTTGACTTCTCTAACTGCATATTCCACCAGGGTGCATTGCAGTTTGACCCTTTAGTGGTTGTTCTACAGTTATCCTTGAATGCAGTGATAAGTGCCATAGTCAGTAGTTCATTTAAGAACTCCAGCTGGTAGGTATTAGAAGCCAAACGGGGACATTCTTTAATTAAGTCTTTAAGATTTGTCCTAAAGCCTTCCCAATTTGTATTTCTGGGGTTTCTATAGGTTTCAGGCCTTGAGATTGTGGCCTCAAGTTCCCACATAATATATTTACGATCAGAACTGGAAAAGTCTTTAGAGACATGCCAGTTTGTAATATTTATCATTCTAGTTGATTTAAAACTCAGAGTGAGGTCTATGACCTCCTGTCTGTTAGAAATTTCAAAAGTTGGTGTGTTAACTATGTCTAGATTATTAACTAGCAAATATTCCAAAAGGGACTCACCTCTACGGTTAGTATTGCTACTGCCCCAGATGTTATGATGGGCATTGGCGTCCGCCCCAATAATTCCCATCGTTTCCTGTCTTTTGAGATAGTCAACTATACTCTCAAGGCAGGTCGTTGAGACTTGTTCCTCAAATGGGAGATACAATTAGGCCAGGATGACTTCCTGGCCCCCTAAATTGATCATACTGCTACAGAGTCTCTGGAACATAATGACCACATTGGAAAACAATTTAATTCTATTTTTGCAAGGATGCAGGCTCTGGGCCTTGGGCAGTTTGCTTGGATAAGTCTATATCCCTTCAGGCCCAGTCCCGCAATCCTGCTATTTTTGTTAATCCACGGCTCTTGTATAAGTATAATATCAATGCCATGACTTACCACATATTGCTGCAGAGTTCCACTGGCTGTCCTGCAGTGATGGAGATTTATCTGCAGCAGCTTGATCATAGTGATGAGGGGGGATCACCCCCGGGATGTGGTGGAGTTTCCTCCTTTCCACTGCCCGGGGACGGTTTGCGGTATACGGGCCCGGCCGCGCCCACGGCCTGACGCCCCACCCTGCAATCCCTCCTGCCTCCGTGCTCCGTTCGCTGCCGCCTGGTACCAAGCTTGGCAGTGACAGATGCACTTTGGCCCGAAGTGGATCCGGGCATGGTGACGCCAGCCGCCGACACAGCCGCACCCTCACCACCCGTTGTTTTCCCCACCTCTTCACCAGTCTTCATATCATCCACAACTGCTTCCGGTGTGGGTGCGTCCTTTCCTGGAAAAAATTTTACCTGTAGGTTGTGGAACCCATGGTAGATTCTTCCATTCTTTTCCTCAATGGCTTTAGCCACATATTCAGGAATGGATGCCACAAAGTACATCCTATGTTTATGGGTCTTGTTACCAAGAATCTTCCATCTTTCAGTCTGCAGGCCCGTATTCTGTACCTGCAGATTCTGTAGGCATTCCTTAATACCTTCCACTGGGTTCGGTATGAAGGTACCTATCTTCCTGAAACCCTCAAGTTCTTTGGGGTCGCAGGTTTTCAGCGATGCTCCCTCCCATTGGGAGAGCTCCGCAATATTGCTAACAAACCACTCCCTGGTGGACTCGTCCTTGCAGTTCACCACGAGTGCTCCGTCTCTCAGGGAGTAGCCGTTGAAGCCAACAGGGTTTGTTCAACCTTCCTCTCCCTCATTCTTTTCAGGAGCTTGAACACAAGGCCCTGAAAATCTTCATCCTTCAGTTTCTGATGAGGGTAATCTGTGAGGGCAACCTTGATGCTTGCGGCTGCTCCACTATAATCCATTTTTGGTTTCTTCACCGTTTTGCAAGGTGAAAGAGTCTCCTGCTTCTCCCTACCTCTCTTCCTCTCATCCTTGGATGTTGAGGGTTGAGTTTCGGTGGGAGTCGCCTTCTTCTTTTGCCGTAGAATGTTCTTCCTTTGGCTATGCGTCATATTCTTCCAGACTTCATCTGGAAGTTTGTTTATATTGATCTCAGAGGTGGTTGCCAGCTGCTGTGCAGGTGGTTCCCTTTCCTCTGCGAGGTCTGAGACCTCTTGTTCTAGGTTAGCCATCAGTTCAGAGACTGATTGGCTAATTACTGACGAGTCAGTCGTATTCGACTCCATGGAGTCCTCATTTGTTTTAGGGTTTATATAATTTGGGTTCATTTTGTTCCCACGAGTATCAAAGGTAATAAAAGTTCACCTATAGCAGAGCCTTGTTACTATAGGAAGGCATTTATTGAAACCGGAGGTCGCCCAGGTGTCCGGAGTTCGCATAGTAGGACTGAATCACCCTCAGCCATTCATCCAATAGCCTATGCAGTTCCGCCTGGATTGGGGGATGTTTATCGACTTCCCAGTCTAGTTCCGATGGGTTTCGTCAGTGAGGAGGAACTCCCCACTGTGCAGGGGTACCACGTGCAGGACGAGGCTCTTCACCTCTCATGGGTTCTGGTACTAATAAAAATTTCTCAGAAGCCAAGACCTATCGGACTGAGAGATGCCTATCTCCCTGGGTGCTTTTTAGCTACCCTTCACCCCCCTCCCCAACATAGCAGAGAACAGAAAGAAAAAAACAGATAAACCAAAAAGAGGTGAACAAGTCAAAAGCCAATCAACCTAAGCCCGAACAATCAGAATCCAGCCAATCATGTTCATGGAAAAGTAGGCTCTGTCCCAGGAAAAGGACAAACACAACACAAAAGGACCCGACCGACTAACGACGGTCAACGACAATTGACGAATTGACCCGAGCAGGTATATAAGGCCAAAAGCCCACCGATCATCTTCATTCTCATTTCAACCCTGAAGAAGTCAGCAGCATGGCTGGCGAAACCTTGGTGAAAAATTTATCAAGACGTTCTAAACTAGAAGAAACCAATAAAGTCTTTTGTAATAATAGTGGCCGTGGAAACATAAAAGAGTATTTAAATAAAATTTATTTTATTTTTTCCAACTACTTTATTCATTAAATGTAAACATTAACATTCATATTATGTGTTGTTCAAAGTGATTTCCTTGAGCATTAAGACAGGCTTGGCATCTTTCTTCAACAACAGACGTGGCAGAACAGCACTGAATATGTGTTATTCAGTGTTATATTAAAGTAGTTGGAAAAATAAAATAAATTTTTTTATTTACTATGCCTAAATAATTCATAACACTGAAAATCTTTTAGTTTAAATATCTACTAAACTCAGCTTTTTCGTACATACCTCTACAGGAAATTTTTATCCTGTTTTGAGGTCCTTAGTTCAAATTTTTAGTTTGGCTACTTAACCCTGAAACACCTTGTTTATGTGTTAATATAATCTTCAAACAGTGCTGAGGGCAGCTGTATCCTTTGTCATGCCTTAGCTGCGCCTCAGGTTATTGTAGAATGATAATACTATGATACACCTCATTAAATGAACAAAGTGAAAAGATCTTTATAAAGCTGTTGCTAAGATCCTTATGCTCTTGTACATAATATTTCTTATAATTTATTTTTACATTACTATATACTATAAATATTGTTTTCTTATTATTTCAACTTAGCGAATGTTAAAGTAAATTTTATGCATTTTTATTTTTATTTATTTCATGAAGAGTTATATAATGTAAAATTTTGAATATTTGTAAATGTATATGACCAATAGAAAAATATTTTGACGTAATACTTCTTGATGTTTAGATCCTTCAGATGACAAAAAATTATCTGCAGACATCTTTGATAGTTTATATCTTAAAGCTCTAGGAGGTGTCATAATTGTACTGTCTATGGATGGTGAGATAATATATGTCTCAAACAATGTACCTTCATATCTCGGTGTTTCACAGGTAAGAGCTATTTTGAATCTAAGAAGCCCAAGTGCTAAGGTGATTTTATCTTAAATAAATATTATATAATATAAGTCATTAAACGAATGAACTTAGTGTTGTATAAGTATTTACTTAGTAATTATAATTATTATTCAAATTTATAAGAGCAGTAATTCTTTGATATTCAAGATATTTGTGAATGCTGAGTATTTCTTCCAGTATAAACATTGAGATTATGCTTGATATTGAGATGTATTTACATATATATATGATTCAGCATTCTGATAAATATAACCCAATTAATATATAAAACCATAGCGAAGAACATTGTTGTTTTTGAAGTTGTGTTGACTGGACTAGTAATATTTTAAAATCTTTTCACCTTTTCGTGTAGGTTGACCTCCTTGGACATAGTATTTATGATGTCAGTCATCCATGTGATCACTCTGAAATCAGGGATCTTTTGGCAGGGAAAGCTACTTCAGAAGGACAGTTGTCTGTTTTTTTGCGCATTAAATGTACTCTAACCAACAAAGGAAGAAATCTTAACTTAAAATCTGCCTCTTATAAAGTATGACTTCAGTACATAAAATGTTTAATGTTTGTGTGCACATTCACCTGTATATAATTATTTTTTTTAATTATAGGTTCTACATGTTACTGGAAATATTATTGATTCAACTGAAGGAAAAGACAAATTTAGATTTGTAACTATTGCGCATCCTATTCCTCATCCAGTGGACATAGAAATTCCATTAGGAACTTACACTTTTCTTAGTAAACATTCATTAGATATGAAGTTTACGTATGCTGATGAAAGGTAATTTATTAAATACCATTATTATTGGTATAAAATATGTATTTCTCTCTATTTAAAGCACATGCTAGAATAGTAAATTTATATTAATTTTTTTAATATGTGATAATTTCACTCATAGTTTATTTATTTTTGTTGGCTGTTAATTTAGCATTATTTAACTAGTTTTATTTTTTTTAGGATGTCTGAAATTCTTGGCTATAACCCTGAAAGTTTAATTGGAAAATCTTTGTATAATTTCCATCATGCCCAAGATAATAAGGATATTGAAAAGGCCTTCAAATCATGTAAGATCATGCAAAAGTTTTTTAAAAACAAACGTATACAATTTTTTTCCAAACGGTTTATCATTTAAAAGAAAATGAATGTGTTTATGTATATTGAATTAAGTGAAGATCTTCTCTGGTATGTTAAAAAGCCCTAACTCCTAATTATTTTTCTCAATATATTTTTAACTTGTCTAAAAATTACACATTGTTATGTTTAGATTTAGGGCTTTCTAATGTCTCAAAAAGATTTATTTTTCTGACTATTCTGTGCATGTGTGTGTGCATACATACGTACGTACTTTATTTAATCATAAAAATATTCTCTAGACCTTCTTTGCTTTACCCAGTTCAGATTTTAACTGGGTAAAGCAAAGAAGCTTATTATCCAGAGTCGCATGTTTAGACCAATTATAGTAGTTATGTAACAAACTTCAAATTTATTAATAAAAAGGGTGTACATATTATCATTTTTTTATTTGTGTATCTCACAAATACTATATCACTTCTCATTCAATTAAATCCTTTTTCAATAAATAAAATCTACTATTTCAGCAATGTCTGGCTGTCAAACTAGATTACCAATTGTGTGAATTTGATAATTGTTTAATGTGCATATTTCAAATCACATGACACTATTCACAAGTGATCAATACTAAAGCTGAGAAAGACAACCTTTTAAATGCTGGTAGAAACTCCATTACCATAAGGTTCTGGAGGAGGGACAAACCCAGGGAAGGAACTTGAATCTCCCTGGGGAGGTACTCCTCAGTATTTCAACCTGAAGTACTGGCCATTAATTACTGTGCGCAGACACTGCTGGATGAGCGGATGTCAGGTAGAAGGATTACTTTCTTCACTGACAGCCAAGCTGCCATAGGTGCGATAAGTGGACACAGTACCAACTCACGGATTGTGTGGGACTGCTATGCAGCTCTTAACAAACTGGCTGAGAGTAACAGGGTTAGCATCGAGTGGGTTCCTGGACACCATGGTATCCCTGGCAATGAAGAGGCTGATAGGCTGGCTAGACTAGGGTCGGATAGAGTTCCGTGCAGTCCTGAACCGGTTTGTGGCATTGGTCTCAGCTATGCAAAGCGCAGAATAAAGGACATCTACCTTCGGAAAATGAACCAGCATTGGTGCAGACTAGGTGGCTTAAAACACTCTAAATTATTCCTTGACAGCTTCAATGAGAAGTTGAGCAAAGCCGCTCTGGAGCTGGGCAGGGAAGCATTAAAGACAATCATAGCGGTGATTACGGGGCATAGCAGGCTCAACGCCCACATGTTTGGGCTGGGACTGGCGGGTGTCCCCTCTTGCCGCTTTTGTCATGCAGCGGACGAATCACCCTACCACATTGTCTGCCTATGTGATAGGTTTGCCGACCTAAGATTTGAGACCTTTGGTCTGGATAGAGTCACCGATCCCAGGCAGCACGAAACTATCAACCCAGCAAGCATACTGAAATTTGTGGGTTCGACTAACCTAAGATTTTAATAAATCGCATATAGATGGGGCGCGTAATAGATCAGTCATGGTCGCAGTGCAGATAATGCCCACTTTATAAAAAAAAAAAAAAAAAAAAAATTATAAGTGATAGGTGTTTTAGTGAGGTGTTCCTGTAATAAGCTATTAGATGATGAAGCTATACATCTTGTACATATGCAGCATATTTCATTTATTTTTTTAATGTATGATTTTTACCAGCACGTTAAGAACAATATGAGTGATTTGGAACAAGGATTCAAAAATATAGTCCCTTGTTGTCATTCTGGAATTAATTTAATAATTATGGTTGCATTTATATTTACATAATTCTATAATGATCTGTTTTACATTAATGTTTAGTGTTTGCAAAAGGCCAATCCGAAACAGGACACTATCGATTTCTTGCTCAAGGAGGTGGATTTGTTTGGGTTTGTACTCAGGCTACTGTGATTTATTGTGAAAAGGGAAATAAACCTCAAAGTGTTGTTTGCGTAAATTATGTAGTAAGGTAAAATTCTTTACTTTTTTTTTATTATTAAATCCAATTATTATTATCTTTTAATAAAGTTTCTGAAATATATTTTCTTTCATGTTTATTATTTGATTTCAGAAAATTATTTTTAATTTTGTTTTATCATATGTAATGATTGTGTATAAATAAAATTAATACTATTTAGACTTCATATTTAGTGGTTTACTTTATTTTGTGAGATATTTTATGAAATAAATTAGTAAAATAGTCTGATTTTTAACCATTTTCAGAAATATTAGTTTATTTAAATAATTCCTTTATCTGTTTTGATTACTTAATAATTTAGTCGTATAGACATCAAATGATTCTGTGTGTTTATTATGTGTCAATGTGTGTCTATTAATGATTGAATGAAAATAAAATTTGGCATTGATTACTGGCTAATCTATTAATAAAACACCTTCTTACATTTTATCAGTTGGCTATGTATATATGTTTAGTTTGGTCTTGTCTTTAATGTCTGGCTGCTTTAAATTTTATATAGATAGGGAGGTGTGTATTTTCTGTCACAGTACTTCTATTTTTTTAATACTGTACTTTGTGAGTGTGTATACATAAGTATTGAATTATTGTTGAGTGATAAATTATAGTATTAAAGGTTATACCTTATTTTATACAACAAAAAGTGATTTAGGCTGATACTCCTAAAGCTTTTCTAGGTATATTTAATAGAAAATATTTTCATTGATCAATAGTAAAATTATTGTTTTCTTAATATAATAATAGGTACGTTGATAAATCTGATGTTCATATTTTAAGTGATTGTCTCTTACATTTTAGGAATATGAACAAAATTATATGTATCATGCTTACAATAATTGTTATTGGTTGAGCATTCTAATGAAGACTATCTTTCAGTTTAATTGATGGTATGGGTTTTTTTTATTTGTAAAATAAAACTAAATTTCCATTTTTTCATTCTGTTGATAATTTTATCATTTTCTTTTTTCTTATCGTAGTTATTAAATATGCGTTATTATTTTCATATTGTATTCTTTTATTGGTGTGGCTATGGTGATTGATCTTAGATGGAGTTTTAATGAGAAGTTGGTTGGTGGTTACAGTCAAAGCAGTAACTCACTAATTTAAGTGGAGCTTATTGATTGTATGTCAAATGTATAATGATACAGTAGACTCTCACTAATCCGGCAGATATCGGACCAGGGTACTGCTGGATTAGTGAAAACACAAGATTACTGGAAGCTCATTAATAAAAACATTTAAATGCATAAAATACATGTTTTATTGAACTTGTACGATTCCAAACTATTGTTCTTACAATACAAAACTTTGTAAAGCAAAGATATTTTATAGTGCATTTTAACAGTCTGAATGACATTCTAGTCCATGGGTTGTAGAAGAGGTGTAACATTAGGTGGCAAAAACATGACATGGATGCCTTCACTTTTCAGCTCATCTTCTCCTACCAGGGCAGTTGTCCAAAATAAGGAAGGCCTTTCGGGGCAATTTCTTTCTTTTCAGATACTTTTTTCCAATGGCACAAATATTCTGTGAATCCATTCCTTAAACACTGACTGGGTCATCCAACCCCTGCCCGCGTTTTTCTAATCAACAGGCAGGTTGGCATTTTTAAATGCCCTGGGATTCTTTGCCATACTGATCACCTATAAATCTAATAATGTTCGCCTTTTTGCATTTGAACACGGTATGAATGTTATTCTGTCCTTGGCTTGTTTTCGTCCCGGAACACTTGCTTCAGCACGGTGAATGTATGTTTTTTTTCGTAAAAGCCGGTAAAACAAACCACTTTCATCGGCATTGTAGACTTGGTCAGGAGTTAGGGCTAGTTCATTAATGATTTCTTTGAACTTTTCTTTGTATGGGTCGACTGCAGCAACATCACAAGAAAGTTTTTTATCTGTCATACTTAGCAAACGAATTCCAAACCGTTTTTTGAATTTTTCAAGCCATCGTTCACTAGCCTTAAATTCGTCTTTCCCTATTATTTTTTCGTAAAATATCTTTGCTTTTTCTCTAAGAATTTCCAAGCATACAGGCTATCCTCAACCTGAGGTAACTTGCCCTTTAACTTCAACCCGGACACTTTAAACGTTATCACTGCTTTCACAGAAAGACTTAATTTTGTCCCAGTTCTTACGTATGTCATCTATTGCAGCATACCCGACTCCATTTTCATTTACTAGGTTGGTAAGCTTGTCACCCTTATCAAGTATATTTAAAATCTCATTTTTCTGAATCAGTGTTAAAGTTTTGTGCTTCCATTTTCACTCATCAATACATATCTTGCAATATAAATCAATCTACACCATAAAACGTCACTGCACTCGACACCACGAATAAAACTGGTAAATATATAAGCCGGTGGGTAAACCACGAGATGGCGAGGCAACTGAGTGATCGCTAATTGTTTGTTTACAATAGTTTCAGTAACGTGTCTCAATTTGAAACCCCCACCACACCCGTAAAAATACGCCAGACTGGCGCAGTGCCAGATTATAGAGGGTCTACTGTATTTTATGTGTCATATGTAATAATATAATGATAATAATGTAAGTGCTAAGTAAATAAAGTCTACTTATTCAGCGTTTCTTCTTTGACGACACCCCCAACCAAAATTTGATTTTATATAATGCAATTATTCCCAAGGATTCCACTTGTAAAATGATTAAGCATCATATTTTAAATTTAAATACAGTGGACTTCATTTATTGCACTTTTTCATATTGATATTACACAGGTCTAGGTCTGGTTTAAATTTAATCAGTGTTTTAATTCATGAACCCCATATTTTTATTTATTAGGATATACCTGAAAATGAATAATTTATAGGACATAAGTTAATAAAGTGATTTATATTTCATGTCTTATTTAGTTTCTACCTTCAAATGATTAATTTTTATTTGCTGTCGCTTTAACACAAGCATCTTTTTGATACGGTTGGCTACATTTTCCTCAGTCTTTGTTGTAAAGAGGTTCCAATGTATACCATTAACATTTTTGATTAGATTCTCTTCTCGTCTAATGATCAGATGCTTGCCAAGCATTAACAACTAAGATAGAGTACTATATACTGGGTCTCTAGCTTGAAAATAAGTCCTGTAATGTTTCACTGTTTACATATTTATAGATTGAAGTTTATAAAAAAACTCTTATCAGTTAATTTAAAAAAAAAAAAATTGTGAGAAACAGTCTCTATAAGATTTTATTGTCATTAAAATACTAATTTGAAAATATTGAAATGACAGGGTAAGAGGAAACGTTTGAATCAATATGGAGGAACTAAAGAGGTGTGGAAAACATCAGGGACCAGAAAAGGCACTCTTGCCTAACCTTTTTTTCTTTTTATCTCTAGACATTTCAATGTCAAAACATGCTGAAATTTTGACTAAAATTTAGCCCCACTTTTGTGATATTAATCTGTCTAGAATACAAAACAGAATTTCAGCTCATTTTATCCATTGGAAGCCACTATTATATCAGATCATTTATATATAAATATATATCAGACATTCCCTAAACGACGTTCTAATGATACAGATTTAAAAAGCACCCATCCATTTATTTTTTCCTTTGATCTTTTTTAAAAGTCCATTTTTTTTATTTACAAGAAAACCATATGAAGGATAATAATTGATGTAATTTTCCTATAATTTACTTACATTTTATTTAAAAATCAATGGTCATGTTTTTTCTGAAATTAATTGTTTAATTTTACTACAAAAGAATTATGTATTTATTAATTTTTAGTGAAAAACTAAATGAGGTTGAGATATACTCAACTGATCAGTTAGAATGGGTCACCGCTAAGCAGAAATCCATTGAAGAATCTTTGAATAGTAATGAAAGTTTAGTACCTATTAAACCAAAAATACTGCCTCGACCTCAACCAGCTACTTCTAAGATATTTGCCAAACGAACTGCTGACATGAACAAAGGATTCCTTATATTTTCTGAAGATGATTCTGGTTTTACAAGTAAGTAAAACTTATAACACAACAATATTTGCATTAAATAGGTTTTATGTATTTGTATGTGTGTATAGTGAAAAATAATTGTAACCACTGCCTTTGATAAGTGCAATATTTAGGTTTGGCAATAAAACTGGTTAGACTTTTTCTTGAACCCTCCACTTTCACAATTTAATGGCTTGTGAATTCTCAAATAACTGTTTTTGAAGCTAATCCAGCTAGAACCATCAAAGCTATCAAATAACACTTTTCGGAACAGTAATGAAGCAATGCCTGTCACTATGCTTCAAGAGATAAAGTTAATTGCCTAGGAAATGCATACATTTCATTGTAGGATATTTGGTAAAGTTTTATAATAAAAGTTCTCCAACAGACTTTTTACAAACAGTTTTCTCTAAAAAGGGGCAATTTTATTAATTTTGCAGCCAAAAAGGTACAAATTCAATGTATTTCAATCCCTCTCTAACAGAACTGCCTCCTTTCCTATGCCAGCTCATTTTTTACTGCTCATCAACACTTTTCACATCTCTATAACAGACAAAATCATAGAGCGTGTGTACTTTACTGCAAACTCATAATTCCAGTGCTAAATATATGAGTCATTTGTTTTGAAGAAAAATTATATTTTTTTAAAATAATATTTCACACTGTTTTTTGTTCAATATATTGAACTATTAATGGTAATGGTTCGTTTCATTTGGAATGCCCATTTTCAAAAGATAGATTTTTTAGTAAACAACTTTATGAAATCAAAAAAAAATTATTTAAAATATTTACCCTAATTTTCTTTACATTTGTCCCTTGTTATCCACTTTTCAATCCCAGAACTGAAAAATTCAGGGTTTTGTGATGAAATAAAGTCTGAAAATGTGTTCTTGACTTGAGGATCATTTTAAAAAATTTTACCTTTAAGGAAGTTGTCCAAATTTCTGAGCAGATGGAAATTTGTTGGAGATAAGTATAGTGAATGTAGATGTGGAAGGGCTTCATAATCCAGCTTGTTCTGTTTCTTAAGTCTGTGGTGAAACAAGATTAAATTAACCAATGCAGGTTTAGTTTTTGTGGCATTATGTCAATATTCCTGCAGTATGATGTGGATGTGATGGTTTCACCTCTGGATAGGAAGAAGAAATTAATTATTTATGAATTAATCTGTCTCATCAGCTGAAAATTCCTTAAACAAACGATTAATGGTCCGTTCGTTACAACACCCTTCCTTGAATGGTGGTAATGTTTCTTGCAGCTTGGGCTGCTGAGTGAGGCTGAAGTTTAAACTAAAAAAAAAATTACACAAAAATCGTGTGTTACTATGGTAATATTTGATGGCATACTAAAAAATGTTCATTCAATTGTAGTCATAGTAAATATAGAGAGGATTCACATAATATGTCTCTTATGGACATCTATAATTTAAAAATGTATCTCCTAGTAATTTTTAAATTATGGACGTCCATAAGAGAATATTATGTGAATCCTGACAAACAATTAAGAAATTGAAAATGACCGAAGGGGTCGAAACGTATATATAGAAAACAATAAAGAAAAACTTGACTGGAAATTGGTTTTTGCTTCATAAATTAAATATTATAAAATATAGTCCAGTAGAACCCATGTTATAAAAAGAGAGGATTAACACAACAGCTCATTACAATCTGTAATCATGAACATAGAAAACAACAAAAGTCCACTGATACCACTTTGAATTTTAGAAATAATAAAAACGGGCATTTCATATGAAGCAGTCCTATAATATGCATTAATTTACAATTTTGCATAACATACGTAGTAAGGTCCAAAAGTTTCCGGCCTGAGATAGAAGGAAAGGTGAAAGAAAAAACTGGTCTTACTGTTTTTCAATATATTCTCCTCTAAGTTCAACACACTTAATATAACACTTTGGCAACATTTCTATACCATGAAATAAATAATTTTCTTGTTAAAAAAATGTTCTTCCACTGCTGCTTGAAGCTCTTCGTCGGCCTCCCACGAAGGTCAGATTTTAATTTTGAGAAAAGGTAGAAGTCGCTATGGGCCAAGTTTGGGCTGTAGGGTGGATGAGAGATTTCTTGGAATCCAAAGTCCTTCACACCGTCCTTGGAAATCAATGCTGTGTGGACAGGGGCATTGTTGTGAAGGAGGCGGACACCTCTGCTTAACTTCCCCCGCCTCTTCTCTTTAATGGCGTCTCGTAACCGGTGAAGTAGGGCTGCATAATACTCATCATTCATTGTGGTATTCCTTTCTTTAAAATCTATCAGATATGGTCATAATATAGAACCATTGTCTCATCCCCAGTTACAACTGAGTCCAATAAATTCTTTGGTTCGGCATTATACCCTTGAAAAAATTCATTGCAGCAGTGAACTCGTTCCTGTTTTTGAGGAGCTGAAAAAATTTGTGGAACCCATCTTGCACTAACACTGTTCATATGCAAATGTTCTTTGATGATCTTCAAAACACTTGTTTTTGAAAGCCCCTACCTCGCTGCTATTTCCTTGGTTTTCAGTCTCCGGTCAGACAGCAATTCAGATTCTACAAGTTGGATTGTTTCAGAAGTGACAGCTTCCAATGGGCGACCGTGGAGATGCGGGTCATCTTCTAGACGTTCTCTCCCTAACTTAAATAATTTTGCCCATTCTTTCACTGTGGAATATGAGGGGGAGGACTGCCCGTATACACAATCCAAGCGCTCTTTAATTTGCACAGGAGTAGGACCCTCTTTACAAAAGAATTTAATAACCGCACGGTATTCGAGTTTGAACATTGTAAAAATAGGGAGTTTCCTTCAAGGCTGGACACTGACTGACAAGGACTGAGGAAGTGCGGGCGATGGTTATGGAGTGAGCAGGCATGGACCTCCAGCACGTTTGAAGGATGGAAAGCAGGACACTGTGTATTTTATGTTAGTACTTTAACTACATATATGTGTATAAATTTAATATTTTTAAAATATTTAAAAATTATATTATTTGTTTAAAAAGAAGTGTAAAGAAAGTTAACACATGTTCATTGGTTTTTTTTTATTGTAGACCTTTATTTTGTTGATTTGGTTATTCTTTGTCTTGCTTTCTGTCTTCTTTGAAATAAATTGTGCGAGTCTTATCCAGTTACAATTGATGAAACCCAAAAGACAGGTTTGCGCAGTGTTTATAGACTTGCAGAAGACATTTGATACCGTTAATCATGGTTTGCTATGGGAGAAACTCTTCCGATTTGGAATAAGCAGAAAGTGGGTCAACATCTTGCAATCCCTATACAGCCAGGCTTCATTTAGGGTTAAATTTCAGAGTGAATTTTCTAAGAAATTCCCTGTTTCGCAGGGCGTTCTGCAAGGGGACACCCTCTCACCCATGCTCTTTCAATATTGGTGAATGGCTTAGAGGAATATCTTTTGAATGAAGGTTGTTCTAGTGTTGGTATTGACATGAAAATGGTATTACGATCCTCATGTATGCGGACGATTTAGTTTTACTATCTAACATGTTAATCAAGGTGCAAAAAAACTAAACGTTTTTGAAAAACATTGTAAATTAAACCACCTTAAAGTTAACATAAACAAAACTAAACGTCTTGGAAAAATATTGTAAATTAAACCACCTTAAAGTTAACATAAACAAAACTAAAGCCATGATATTCAAGAGAACACAAGTTAGACTTCAAAAAGAAACCCTGTACTACAACAACAATAAAATTGAGACTAGAGAAGTTCTTTCCGCTTCCTCGGTATAGTTTTCTCTAACTCTGCTCTTTTTCATTTGGCAAGTTGAGATATTATGGCTAGAGCTACTATCTCTATGGGTTCGGTTAAACAGATTATAGTCACCTTCCTGGACTTTAAAAACCATGCTTTTCAATAGCTTAATCCGTTTAGTTTTATTATACTCCTGTGAAATATGGTCATTAAGTTACTTAGATGAAATAGAGAAAATTTAGGTTAGATTTTACAAATCGCTCTTATACTGGCCTACTTAAACCCCAGGTTATATAATAAGACTAGAAACAGGCTCAAGCATGCTTAAATTACAAGTCTTAAAGCTTACAATCAACTGGTGGTTGAAAATCCTACTAATGTGTAATAATAGACTACCTAAAATATGCTTCAATAAAATGTTATCGGTTCACAAGTCCTCTACTAATTTAATCAAATTTAACTGGGCCAATCAACTTGAAGGTATTATATCTGACTTAGGATATGGCTGGCTGTGGGCTGAGTAAAAACCCTCAATTAGTGCTGAAACATAAAAACGAAATGATAAATAAATACAGATTAAGGTTATACCATCACAATGTAATGGTGAGCTCTGTGCTCTCAGTATAATGTTTTGTATAAATTCAGTTCAGCCATACCTGACATCAGATTTGCCCGTAGAGATAATAAGACTCCTAAGCCAAATTAGAGTTTCCCCCGGCAAACAAATAGTTGTTTACGCCAATAAAACAGCCCATAGAATTAATACTGAAGACAATTACCCTCTATGCTTAAATGAATCATGTGAAGATTTAAACCACATTCTTTTCGACTGTCCATTTTATACAGAATCTAGAAATTAATATATTAGTTTGTACGATCAAAATATTTATTCAGTACTGAATCCTAAACACAACAATGGTATTATTAATCTCTGTAACTTCCTAAGCAAAGCTCTAAGTGTTAGAATAGCTCTGACCCATTGATACAAATATGTTTGTTTACCGGCAAAATAATACTTTTGCTTTATATAAATTCTCCATATTTTTTATTTTACCTTCATTGCAATGTTTAGTATTATAATTAACTACTTTATTTTTCTGTATGTTTACTATTCTGTTATTTTTATGTACTATTATTTTTGTAAAACTTCTAATCAAACTCCCTCCGTGTTTTACTAATGTAAAAATCAAAAATAAATCCATTAAAAAAAAGAAATTGTTGAACTGTTAGTTCTGGTTAGCTAACACTAATGATCTCATGGGCCACTCAGTGTGCCGTCATAACATTAAATATCCCCACATCGGTTTAGATACAGATATTATTTGAAGTGAAAAATTGAAACAGAATTACTATGTTTACTATTATTTTCGCATGTTAACATAGATCATATAATAATGATAATTAACACAAATTGTGTTATTATGATTTTATCTCATAACTACGACAGTTAATTTTTGTGTTAACTTCTTGAATTTATGTCATTAGGTGTTTTTAAACCTTGAGTGTTTCAGTAAGTTTTACTTTTTAACATTTTCATATTTTAGTGATGAAAGATGAACCAGAAGATTTGACTCATCTGGCACCAACAGCAGGTGATGCATGTGTCCCTTTGGGAAGCTTAATGGTGCCTAGCCTTCTTCCTGATAGTTATTGCCCTTTTATTGATGCTGACAAGGAAACCCCTTTGTTTTCGTCATATAGAGATGATTGCTCTACAGGTTCCTTATCTCCTTCGCTTGCTCAGGTATTTTTTAATTATTTACCATATGCATTTTGACTATTGTACGAAGGGTATTGATTCTCATATTTTAAAATTCTGTTTTTGTAACTGTCACTTTTAATTTTTCTCCGAATCTCAGGAAATGGAAATGAACTCAAGCCAAAATTCTCTTTTCATAGTTTTGTTTATCAAAATTTCAAATTGATTAAACTTGGAGTGCTATCAATAGGTAGTTTCTCCATAAGTGTTTTTTTTTCTTGTCCTTTGTTCATACAGCAGATTTACTTGATGTAATATAATTACAGTTGTAAATATCAATAAATTATTCTATTCTAAAAAAACATTGATTAAACCATAACAAAGTAAATAACAAGGTACTGTGTGTCTAACAAAATCCTCAGAGTAATTGACATAAGACCGAAAGAGATGTGCTCAGACTGTTGTGCAATACTACAGTACAATTTAAGCAGTTGTGCAACAATAAATATCACACCATATATTTCAAGCATACCATTGCTTGCACAAACCAATTTGTTGTATAACATGCTTGAAGTGTATAGGGGCCTTTAGGTTGGCCACTCCATGTTAGGTACTAGCAGGGTTAAGATTAAGGGCAAACATTAATAATAAATTTTTTCCTTTTATATATATATATATATATATATATATATATATATATATATATATATATATACTTCATTTTATTTCATTAAATTTAGTGCAGCCAACATTTATTTCTTGAGTAATCTTATTTTTTTATCTTTCAAGTTATTTTTGTTAAGTTAAATTTATGTCAAAATTTATATGTAATACTCTAATATTTATAGAGTCCAGGTGGGTGCAGTTTGCCGTCACTTTCTAGTTTGGGTGAAGAATCTGCTCACTTTGAAGAAACAAACATGAAATCATTCCTTGGAATTGATTTGGGTGATTCTGAAAATGATGATATTTCAGCTCGTGCTCCATATATTCCCATGTCAGAAATTGATGATCTTCCTTTATTGATGTCATCTGACTTGATCTGGAATGTGAATTATCCTGTAACATCTAATAGCAATAATTCAAGTGGGAGATGGTTAGTATAGTTGTTTATGCACGGTATTATTAAGGTATTAAAATGTATCCCAATCAATTATTTCACCTTAAAACTTAAATTTTTTATATTATATTTCATCTATGAAATTTAATTCAACTAAATTTTATTATTGTTAATATTAAAGATAAAAGGAAAAACTATTAATTTATTATTAAGCCTTTGTGATCTAATATCCTATAATATAATATCCTGAGTAATGCAGAAAATATTAAGAGGTGGAAGCAATATAATGTGTTATTATCATATGTGGAAATTAAAAGATAAGAATAGGGTAGGGATATAAATCAGGAGGATGTTGAACCTAGGGCCAACCAAACAATTAAACCAAAGAGGAATTATGTTAATAATAAGTCTTTATTTATTCTGAGACAAGTCCCTTTTGAATAACAATACAGGTATTGTAAGCTATTTTATGTAAGCTAGTTTTGTTTTTTAGTCTCTAAAAACTAGAACAAATACTTTTACAATTTTACAAGAAATATAACCATATATTTTTATGTTAACTTCATGAGTTCATGTTGTGGGTTCGAAGATTGTTTAAACCTTGAGTGAGTCAGTAAGTTTTACTTTTCATGTTTAGTAATGGAAAGATAGACCAGAAGATTTGACTCATCTGGCACCAACAGCAGGTGATGTATATGCCGCTTTGGAAGCTTAATGGTGTCTAGCCTTCTTCCTAATAATTATTGCCCTTTTATCAGCATGTGTAATAATAGGAGCATGTGATGCCTGTCAGCCTACTGAAGGCAACTCATGAGGACCGGGCGTAGAAGTGATGACCCTACCCAGTTGACTTGCATTGGGAATCACGTTGTGGTTTTCCCAGATATCATGGTGGATGGCCTAGAGTTTTGGTCCTAGGACGGTCTTCAGAGAAACAAATATAAGTCCTCGTGCACCTGCAGACCCTGAACAACATTAATTCTGGGATCTAGGCTGATTTATCGTTGTCCTTGAACCCAAGTTTATTTTGATGGGAAGGACTTTGGTGAATCTTCCAATCCACCCCAAAGGAGGGTGGTTATGGAACTATAGGCAGCCTGCCCCTGTGCTATGGAAACCATGGTTCACAGCAACATGAGGTTGGGTTACCCCCTTCGGATTGGTTTTAGGCTAGTTACATTTAAAGTTTTTACCTGTTAATATAATATCTCACTTTTTTTTTTGTATTTTTATATTTAGCACACCCATCAGAATGGAAACAAAAACTCAAAAAAACCAACCCACTAGTTCTAGCTTAGCTCATCTCTTACAAGTGGACAAAGAAAATTCATCTCACAAATACCCTGATGACCAAGGCGGAGGGCATCATAGGGTATTTTCATCTTCAGGTAATGATTCATTTTTACTATATTAATAGTTGAATTTTGTGTTACTCAGGCCTCTTGCGTTCCAAAAAATTATGTTGAGGCTATTGTTCAGGCTTTGAGAAAAGCCATTTGATATCTTGCTTCTTTGCATGTCTCTTGTGACTCGTGAGTTGCAAAATACTGTTGATCGTTCAAGTTATGCAGAGTGCATCATGAGCAGACAATCAACTTAAAAAAATTTCAGGCCTATATCACCAAGCGTCATGTAAAATTTCTGTTAAAGTGATAAAGAATAAGAAAATAATTAAATTTGAAAATGGCATTTGAATACCGAAACATCATGTTAAAAGAATAAAAGATGGTATGACTGGAAGATGGTTTGTTTCATATGATAAAAATTACAGTGAAGACAGTCCAGTATATTGAATAAGAATTAAAATAAGAAAATACCTTGAACCCAACAGTCTTACCAGTGACTGTCGATGTCACGGAGTTGGATTCAGACAAGACTACTCGATGATCGATCAAGTGAAGTAGTAAAACTTACCTAAGCAATAAAAGACAGAATCCACCGCAAGAAATCTACTTAAGCTGTATCTATAGATTTTAAGGCAGCGTACTACAAAATTTGGCGTGGTCTTCTCTTTAATAAATTAGAAGAAGCAGATGTTAATGGATGAATGCTAAAATGGATTAATTAGTTTCTCTCCCAAAGATTCATTCTGAGCAAATACCAAAACTCAACTTCAAACTACTTACAAACCAGCCAGGGTTTACCACAAAGGGCTGTTCTTAGTTGCTTTCTCTTTAACTTAATGAATAACGACCTTCAGAAAGTCATAGAAGAGGTAACAGGACTCTACAGTCTTTTCTACGCTAGTGATGTCATGTGGATTATCAGTAGCTACGTAGTAAATTTAGTGAGCATTGTGAACCAAGTGCTAAAAAACATTGCTGCCTAGTGTACTTGCTGCAAAATGATTCTAATTGCAAAGAAAACAATGTTTGAACTGTTTACACTCTCCATGAAACAACTAGAAATCGAGCTATTTTTTGATGGGTCAAGATTAAGCAGAAGATTTTATTCAAAGTATTTGGGTGTCACACTGGACCACAAGCTGAATTGGTCACAACATATTGCTCAAGCAGTAGAAAAAGCTTAGAGTAGAACAAACCTTCTTAAGTGTCTTACAGCTGTAAAATGGGGTGCAACCAATATGTACTAACAACACCATATAATACCTATGTACAACCAGTCACAGAATATGCTGCAGAAGTGACTGCTTTGACCTTAGACACCAACCTGAACATACTAGAAATAGTGCAAAACAATGCTATTTGAATAATAACAGGTGCTGCTAAATAAACTTCTATCTCAGTGATGCAGCTTCAAACTGACATTGAACCTCTGAATATCAGAAGACAAAAAGCAATGCTGAGACCGAAGGGGCCTCACCCCGCCTGAAAACCCAAAAATCACCAATTGTTCATGCGGAGGAAATAAGATCCAAATATGGTCTGCAACTTTGTCCAGCAGCTATACTCAAGACATCACACAGTATGAAGCTGTGTTTAATTAACAGCACTAAATCAAAAACACTCCGCAACCCCATATTAACTGAAAGGTGCAGCACTAGAAACAATTGCCGAACTATATAGTTGTGACATACGGCTTCATATGTACACAGATGGTTCAGGAACAATGATCTGCACAAGGGCTGGCTACTTCAGCTCAGTCTTTGAGGGCTCTGCACTTGTGGTTTCCTTGTCGATTCACAAGTTGCTGTAATAGCCCTCACTAATAAATCTTCGACCGACTGTGAGACAACAAGATTCTGTCAGATAGTGCTATCGAATATGATTGCTAAAGCCTGGGAGCTTACACTTCAATGTATCCCGAGTCACGTAGGAGTAGAGGGAAACAAACGGACAGACTGACTTGCCAAGTAAGTTGCAGCACTACCTCAACCTGACAAACTGGTTTCACTAACCTCAGCCAAGAATAAGATTGAAAGCACAATTGGAAGTTATAACAGGAACCTACTATACAACGCTAGCAGAGGAAAAAAAATGGCAGTGCCTTGCACATGATCAACTCTCCCGAGATCTTCCAAGAGGCGAAACTTGTTGCAACTTTCATCGTGCATCCTGGTGACATAACCAGCTCATCTAAGCCTCCCTCTGCACATGATTCTCATGATGTCTGGTTCTCCTTTCAGTGTGTAGAGCTCCTGTTTCCATTTCTCCTACCTCTTTAGTTTCTCCTTGGTTTTCAATTCTTGCCTACTTTCACTTAACCATAGATTCAGCATATTATTTTGCTCTCAAACACAAGGAGCCTTTGCTCGTCCAATTTTGAGGCAGTCCAAGTCTCCGATCCACATAACAAGACAGGGCGGATCAGTGTCTTATACAATCTCAATTTTTGTACTGCATAGGCCAATTCTTCAACCTTTTCAAAACTGTACGTTCCTATGGAGATCCTTTCCCTGTAGTTGACACTCTGACCTGATATCATGAATTTTGTCGTTACTTCATTGATTTCGAGGCCTACTCTCCTTGCTGAAGCTTCTAGGGCCATGAATGCATCCACACAATGTTTCCTGTTCAAATTCCCACAATGTCTATATCATTGGCAAAGGCCAGGATCTGGAAGTCTTGTTGAAAATAGTGCCAGTAGTCTGTATACCAGATTCCCTTACCACCTGTTCCAGTAATGCCCTTATTTAAAATCTTAATAGTGTGGAGTTTCCATTATGAATAGTGGGTAATAGTAATAAGTAAGTAGCAATACTCTTTATTACCCCATCACATAAGTTTCTGTAAAGATCATGTCCCCAGATTGTTATTTTAATTTTATTTTTTATTGTTTACTCATATTGAGTATACTATGCTACTATTGATTCCATGGTTAACACACTTACTTCCTATCCTATTAGTATCCTTGATACTCAATGCCCCAATCAAAACTTCAACCTTCCGCCGACGGCCTGCTCCCTGGATGTGTCAAAACATTAAAGGCCTGCAACGTAAGTGCTCACAGACGCTTTAATCATACAAAACTAACTGATGATAATTAAGTTTTTATTCCCCATCATCTTCGAACACTGCCAACCTGTCATCATTACATCTTTCATCTTTCTACATTTTGACTATTCGTGTGAAATACAGGAGCCTCTTAAATGTGCTCGAGGACAGATTGAGGCCAATCATGAAATGCTCACTCAATGCCTGTTATTTGAATTTGTTATTATTATTTTAATTATTTTTCTTGATCTGAACATACCTCTTAGTTTATATTTATTTTCTAGTACTTATGTAAGTACTTTTTTAGAGAGGAAAATAGTTGACTGGATGATATAATGGAGAATGGAGATAGTTAGGGGGTGTGCAGTCAAGAAAACACCAAATAAGTCAAGAAAACACCAAATAAGTCAAGACTTATTTGGTGTTTTCTTGGCTGCACCCCCCAACTATCTCCATTCTCCATTAAATACTTTTTTATTCTATTGTATAATTTACTATATGTTGGGTGTAAATAGGGTCATTACATATTTTCTATTTGTTTTTAATATCTTTATTGTCCTTTGCACTCTAGTTATTTTGTATATCAATCTAATTAACCCTCCTCCACTACCCCATTTATCCTATGACAAATTTACTACTCCTGGGTCGTCTACGACCCATGCCCTTGAAATTCACCTTGCCATTAAAAAATCAATCATTTAACGTTTAAAATAAAAAGTACAAAACTTTTAAATATAGAAACATCACTCAGGAGAGCGCAGGCGCTGACAAAGCCTCACGACCCAGTGGGTAGTGGAGGAGGGTTAATCATGAATTGAAATTTTAAAGAAAGCCATTAAAGTTAAGTTGCTTGTTGATGAAAAAAAAATCAATATTAATTTATTTTAGTTATTTTTCCACTAAATTTCTCATTATCATAATTATGACCACACATGGATTTTTGTATTTTAGTTGACTCAGAGAGTAGGAAGCGAGTATCTTCCTTAGAAGATGAAAATGCAAAAAAGAGAAAACAAGTAATTCTTGGTCCTGATCAAGGAGGTGGATCAGTCCTGATGAACTTGCTTGTATGTGGTCATGATCTAAATTCTGGTTATATATGCATAGACCCTTGCCAATCCTCCTTAAACAACAATTTAAAAAAAGAATCATAAGTTTATTCTTTCCCCTTTTTATACTTTTTTTTCTCCCCCTCCCCTTTCCTTTAAAATATTCTCATATGTTTCACTTGCTTTCAGAGTATTGTATTATGTTCAAATTTTATATCATGTTATTCCAATAAAAAGTTTATCTTCTGTAAATGATTATATTTTTTAGATTCTTTGATGTATAATGAGGAATAATTGGTGAAGGTTAGAATTGTATGGACATACTATTCTCTTTTGTATATAATTAACTTCATTATGATGTATTTTTGCACATTAATAGCACTTGAAAGAAAACTGATTTAATCTTATAACTTGTAAATGTGTAAATTAAATACACAAAATCAATTTCTATGCATAATATTGTAAATAAACACTCACTGATTACAAGTTGCCAAACTAAACATGTGCAGTGGTTCTGAATCATTTGAATTGGCCACGTTAATTTTATTATAATGTAGTTTAGTCAATTTTTTTGGAGTTAAATACCATTTTGGAAGAATATTTTTCCTGTTTTGTTTAGTATATATATATATATATATATATATATGGGGAAGAAAATTGTTCAGATGGTGGTCAAAAAAAGAATTCCTTAAACAGAAGTTAACTATTTATTAGAAAGAAAAATTCTATTTTCTATAAATAAATAGTTTATCTCTGTTCAAGGAATTTTTTCCCTAATTAATTAATACTTAAAGTGCTATTGTTGCATATATGTGTCTGGCGAAAGCATTCGGTGGGTACTATGAGCTCATATATGCGTCAATTGAAAGTTGCCAACAGGGACTATGGACACATATCTGAGTTGTTCATATAACTTTAGCTACAGCATTGATGAAAGATAGATTATGATACAAATATAGAAACTAAAATTGAAAGTAAGTCAGAATATTAAAGAGTTAAAATTAGCTAAAATATCCTGATAGTTTTAATAACTTTTATGATAGGTATTCTGTAGTGATACCATAAATTGAGATTTATGTTTTTACATTAAAGCAGATAAGTATTTTTAAGAACATATTATGACATGGTCACTGCCCTTCTGAGAAGTAAAAAAGTATGACATATAAAAAGTTTACTCCCCATGTGATGAATATACCTACGTTTAAATAAAAATGTTAACCCTTAATTATAATGTTATCTTTGTTGATTTGTTTATTATTAATTTTGTGTTGTCTCCATGTTTTAAATTTTGTTGAATGTAATTTTCATCTTATTCTATCATTAAAAAAAAACCATATAAATCAGTAAATATAGCAATTGAAAACTTTAACCTGAAACTGTTTCAGTATTTTATTTATTCATCAATATCTATTCTTAAACTGGCTTTTATACTTACTTGAAGTGACATGTATGGATTATTGTAGACCTGATAGGTATTAGTAAATGAAATTCAATGCAATGCTGCTATTTTGTGTTGTGGAAAGTCTGTAAGTTAACTCTTTGAGGGCAATGGTACATATATGTACCACTGACTTATATATTTTTTACCACTAACCTATGATTCCAATACTTTTTTTGAGTTCACTTTAAAAAGTCAGCATAATTAACTTTAATATTTTGTATTTTTTTTTTTAGAATGGTTCATAATTTGCAAGTGAAATTTTGTCATACACAATGTATGCATTATTTATACTCAAGTCAAATAAAAAAAAAAATAGATGGAGATAGAATTTGGTTTTGGACTTGCGATCGTATTCGTAATATACTTTTTTTTTGGCTCATAAGATCAACTCCTCCCATTCCTTTGTTGTAAAGGCTAATCATAGTTGGGCACTTGACATCAATTTTGGAAGCTGATCCAGACTCTTCTTTTTACAGTATTTGACTCGTTTGGTGAAATAAAATTCGAGCCCTTGATCTAGTTTGATATTTTGATTTCTTTGATAAAATCAGATGATTAACTTTTGTAATCGTAAAACATAAACACTGTATCTGTAGATAAAGTTCTACGAAAAGATAATAGGTACTATCGACATATTTACATCAATGCACATGTTACATAGTATAATATATTATTATTTTCAAGACTTAATCACAAATTATATTTTTCAAGAAAATATATTATAATATTATCAATTTATTTCAAATGAATTCATAATAATATATACATTGCATATTGTGTACAATATATAAAGTAAAAGCGTAGAAACCAATCTTTTAGAATAATTTTTAGTGTTTATTAGTTATACTATATTTTTACCTTTAAGGACCTTTGGTACATATAGTACCACTTTAAGAGACTGGGCCTCCTCCAAAAGCCTTCGCCAGTTAATACGATCAGCTGCAGCAGCTCTCCAGTTTCGGACTCCCAGCAGAGCCCGTGCCTCCGATGTCACTGAGTCCTCCTATCTGACATTTGGCCTGCCAACCCTTCTTTGTCCATGCATCCTTCCGGACAGCATCCTCCTGGGTATCGTTAAATCATCCAAACCGGCCCATCGAAGTCGTCCTATCTTGATAACTTGACCGAGTCTATATCCTTATAAAGGGCTGTTAGTTCAGCATTTCTCCTTCTTCTCCAAATTCCACCCTCTCTAACAGGGCCAAAAACCCTTCTCAAGATTAGTCTCTCAAAGATTAAAACAGGGAGGACCAAGGTTTTGTAGAGAGTGATGTTGGTCCTGTTCGAGAGAAATCTGCTTCCAAAATGCTTGACAAGGCAGAAGTAGCTCAGTCTCACATATATGTGTCTGACGAAAGCAATCGGTGGGTTTGCATTGCTGCTATCCTCCTGTTGACTTCTCGAGAGATGTTGTTTCCAGAGTTGATCTCAGGCTCGAGGTTGACAAAGCTGCTTACCTTTTCGAAATTATATGGTCCAGCCTCAAAAGTACGGGTCCCTAGTGCATCTAGAATTTGCAAAGTTTGCAATAAAAAAAATAAATTTTTCAACTTTTCAATACTATTAATTTATGGCCATGAAATATATATTTAATTTGAAAATAAAGATTTTTTCAACGGTTGAATTGTGGGCGTCAAAGGGTTAAATATGACTTGTCAAAAATATTCAAATTACTAGGTTTGCCACAAATTTGGAGTAAAATATATGGGATAACTAAAATTACACAGCATGCCAATAATATATACGTTACGTACGAATGATACAGTCTGCCTAACTAAACTTAAAAATTTCACATAAAGAAAAAAATTGTTTATTTTCTTTTGATTAAGGGCCTTGTTATTGAGATACCTGAACATGTTCTAAGCTGAAAATACATTAACACCAAGATCCAATTTTGCCAAGAAGTGGTTTACATTGTGTTACCATTTCAGATCTAATTATCAGCACTCTTCTTCATTGTCTCTGAGAAGATTAGCCTTCTCACTACTGCCAATATGTTGTCAATGGTTTTAGGAAGTGAGTGTATCTTCGAATTTTGAAAGGTTGATTCCTAATTAGAAGCATTATAGTCATGTAAATGTTCAGGCACTGTTGAATACTGTTTCATTTTTATTAATCTGCAAATCTAAAGGATCTTATTTTATTCTCAACAGTATGCCACACTTTGTTAGTTAGTTGAAAATAGGATTATTTAAAACTCCTTCCCATTTTCAATAAGTTGCATCATTAATTGATAATAAAATATCTTAAATGTTTTAATTATGTCTTGATCTATAGGCTGTGCTGAAAAGCAAAACCCAGAAAAGAAGAATACCCCACCACTAAGTCATCTGTCTTTTTTTTCCTGTCTAATTATACTCACTTATTGAATATTTTGCTTATTTATTGGCATGATATGTCATCGGAAACATTTTTTAAAATAAGAGGAAGATAATGGTCCAGGTGAAGGTCAGAAAAAAGTCTTTAATAAGGAGAATTAATTTTTTTAAATCCCACATTTCGACCCACTTTGCAGGACTTATAATGAGGTCAAGGGTAGACAATTGAAATACTTTGGTTTTGTGAACTTGCTTATGAATTCATCGATGTTGGTCATCAAAAATATGGTACATGCTATTGCTTAAAAGACAAAATTAATATGAACTAGTAAGTAATCTACAAATCCATACAGCTTCTTGGAATTTACAAAATACTGGGTTAAGAAATATCATAATTCTACTGTATTTCTTACTTAATGCTTGGATTATCCAACTATATCTAGTGAAATATTGGGATTATTTCACCAAATGATGTAGATCTATTTCAGGTTTCTTCTTTAACATAATCATGTTTAATAATTTTATATAATACTGCATTAAAATATTGCCACCAGTCTTTTAAATATAGATTGTTTGAAATACTTGCCTGATTAATGTTTACACTTTCTGAATCAACGTGAATCTTATTTTGAATTTTAGGGTATATCTAAATAGCTTTATAGTATATATAAGCTTATAGCTTATATTCATGTGTTTTTTATGACTTAAACACATGAAATATTTTAATATTTGATTGTTGTATAAATAAGTGAATTATATTGTATTTTTATTTATTTCCTACTAGAAAGGACTACCACCCTCTTTTGATTGGAATAATTATAAACAAATGAGAAATTGTTTACAGTAATTTTCTCTATAGATGGAATCAAAAGGAAAAATTATTTTAAAAGTGCATGGTTCATCAAAATAATGCTTACATATCCTCTTACTAAATTTTTAAATATCTAAAACAGTGTAATTTTGCATGTATTTGTCTCAATTCTAGGTTAAGAATGATACCCCATTTGATAATCTTTTTTTTATTTAAATATTAGACTGTTCATAAACATTAAATTTTATGAAGGTAAGGTTTTTTTATGTCAAAACCTGAACCATTTTTATTGAAATAGAACTAATAATATGTAAACAAATTGAACCAATTCTATAAACATGTTTTAGTAACTTAAAAGTTTTTAGTGAGTGCTTATTAACATCTTTGTTAAATATAAGTTATAAACTGTGAATATTACATTTTTAACAAGCATATTTGAATATAATGCCTTTATATATATATATATATATATATATATTTTTCTAAATAAATTATAAAAATTTATTTTTTCTTTATGCATACATATTGTAGATATAGTAGAAAAACCCTTCATATAACTTTTCACATTTTTTTTTTTATTTTATTTATTTTTATTGCTTCTTTTTAAAAGTTTCCTGTGTCTGCTGGGATAATCTAAAATTAATTATACTCACAAAGGTTTTTAGGTCATTACAGTAACTAAAAGATAAAAATTAGTGGGATTTTTTTATTTCAACTTATAAAGTTAAAAACTTTATTTATGCATTTTAATTGAGATATTTAGTATCAATATGTTGCAATCATTCAGACAATTAATACTTAAATGAACCCCATTCAAATGATAAAGAAGCTTCATTGCCGAAATGATAAAGAGGAAAACCAAATTGATATTTTCATCATTATTTGTTTGTTATTTAAATTTTTTTATTGGTGAGGTAGATGAAGAAGTGTTACGTTATTGATTTCCAAATTCAACACTTTCTTTGCTATTGTTTCAGTGATTCTTTACTATTCAATTATGTTTGGTAACTGAAGTTCTTAGGCTTACATCTAATGATCTGTTCTGTCCTATGTAAAACATTTTTTAAATTGATTTAGATCTAATAGAAATAAATATTAATGAGCCAATTAGTGATAATTGAAAATATAAGTTTTTTTATGCTGAGAGAAAATATTTAATAATATATTTTTGTTATTCTTATTTGTATATTTTTCTCAACAAATTGTAAACAAACCTAATGATAAATATGTTTGGTTATATTGTTTGTATACGATGACAAATCACTGCCAAGTATTATATAAGATATATTTAATTTTGTAATATTTTTTAATTATTAATGTTGTTATAATGCACTATTATTTTTATTTAGGTGTTAAAGTTTTGTATTGTTATTTACATTATTTTAATTTTTGGATTGTAGTAATGTATATTGATTTTTCTTAATAGGCAGCAGTCCATTAGCCTGGGTAAATCAAGGCTGTATTTTGTATGATGAATTGAAGTAAAATAAAATATTTGATACAAGTTTTTTATTGATAATGCATTTTATTAGTTTAAAAATACAATACTTCCAATTTATAAAGCCCAAAATAAGAAAGAAATAATCAACCACTGAACATCTGTCTTCAGATTAAACCAATCTCTAAAAGTGAGGAAACCGTTCAAGTTTAGTTCAAACAATATAGTATATCGAACTCCTGGTTTTAATATATATTTACTTACTATCAAGGATTCATTATAAATATGAAGTTTTAGAAGATGTTTTGAGTACCACCAAACCTGGTTGAGACGAGGCATATTTATTAGCTATTAAATAACCAACCGGCTACGAACCCGCGATCTTGGGCTTAGTAGATTGTTACGCTAACCACAAACCATCTTTTTGGTTTATGAATAAAATCCTATTGTTATGTCTACTTAACCAAGAGGATATAAAAATCAAAGAAATCAGAAGGGAAACTAGGTAAATTCTACTAAGGATTTAAGAATTCATGTCAAATCTTATGTTTTGGCTAAATCTTTAATTTAATTTTTGATATGAGAAAAGAAATGAAAATATAGGGAGGATATTTCTATGAGTTTGCCTATATAGTCAAGTCAAACCTCACTATAACAGGTCCAGTTGTATCGCCATTTTATAGTTCTCCCTAACTTATAATTTTAAATCCTGAGTTTAAGTGAGGTGTTTCGATACTCGTGTTGCACTGGATACCAAGCTAAGTGAGTAACCAGCTTAAACAAGTATTGTCAAACTTTCTATTCGGGTACCTGGTGCTTAAACCACTTATTACCCAGTATCTTGAGCCTATTCTATAAAATAGCCCAATGTCTAGTTTAGTTTTCAACCCAGCTTTAAGTTTGTTTTACCATAGTGAGATCCAAGACTATATTAGTGGTATTTGGTGAGCTTAAGATTTTGAGTAGATCTCTGTGTTACCCTCCAACTAGCTTCAAGTGCTGCTATCATTGATGGACTTAATGACTTGAATAGCCTGGAGGAACATTCTAGGAATTCCCAAAGAACATCCATCCCCTCTGGGACTCTTCTATGCCTTAATGATATCTGCATGAGGAATTTATTTTCACATAAATATTTCAAGTGAACTTGACCAGGGCCAGGTATGAGTGGAAACCTTTTGAGTGACAGAATGGTTCTAAAGATCAAAAATGAACCAAGTAGTAGTTCTTATTTAGAAAATTGTGGATAAAACTGGTTAATTTTTAATTGCAAAAAAATTAGTTGTCCATCACTAGTAAAACTAATTTGATTGTTAGGCAACAATATACCAAACAGTAACTAAAAATTAAAATATTTGTATTTTTATTGCTACTAATCTAACATCTCTTAATTACCAACTTGAGTTAACTAAAAATTCAGTCAGCTGATGCTCAACTCTGCATGATACTGCTGGCATCAGTGTTACACCAGTAATACATTTATTACCCGGTATTATTAATGAATAAAGTCTTACATAACAAATAATAATATGGAATAAACAAAGCTTAAGATTTTAAGTTAACCAAGGTATATTTTTGGCACCCTGTACCTGACTAATACCTGGACTATAACATTAGTCATCACCAATAATAACGGCTTCTAAAAATTATATTTAGGAGCTGAAGTGAAATACAATCTATGTTGAAGAAATTGGTCCGGGTAGAGGTCACTGAATGAAATTCTCAAGTAATTTCAGATGATATTTATTGTTAGCCAACGTTTCGACCTACGTTGTAGGTCTTCTTCAGGGCTATAAGCAAAATACAGACAATTTAAGAAAGCGGTATGAATATAATAAAACATTTTAAATATAGATAAACTAAAAGAAGGTGAAAACAGGCAAAAAGTGATAAGAATTACGCACTAAAATTATAGGTAATAAAAATTGTAAAATTATAAAAATCTAGAAACGAATTATATAAAATAGAATAAAATTGAAAATAAAAATTATTTTAGAAAATACAGTATTAATATTAATAGGTAGAAAATACTTTATACTAGTGTAAAGAATATTAATTACATAAGAGAATGTAAGAAGACAGTTTATAAAAATGTAAAATATCAATTGTATAAAAGTAGGTATGTTTTAAGTAAGGTACGTGATAATATAATCAGGCTATATTGGACTAATTAACAGGCTAATAACAGGCTATATTGGAATTATGATATATATTGATGAATATTTAGGGTGGTATATAGATAACTAAAACAAATAAACGCCTTACAGTAATAGTGAGCTTGGAAGTAGTGATAATAACGGTAAATTGGGTATAGTACTGTTTTAGGTTATGAGGTAAAGAAATTAAAATGAAATGGAGGAGGGAGGGTGAGTAAATAGTGCAAAACATAAGTTACCTGTGGGGGGTGGGACGGGGGTTGGGTCCTCTCTGGCTATGAAACACTGACTGATATAATTGAGAAGGAAGGATGGTCCCCTACCCTTACTAAGTGTAAAAAAATTTCTCAGAATATAAAAGCCGTTACAATGGCTATAAGTAACGTATAAAGGGAAAGAAGCAAATAGTGTAGAAGCCTCATATAAAGACTTGAAAATCCATACACACACACTCACATACACATATTCGTATGTATATGCATATATATATACATATATATATATATATATATATACATATATATATATATATATATATACACACACACACACACACAGACTAACATACATACTTATATATAATATTGGCACGTATGAGAGGGGGGGGGGGGGGAGGAGAAGGTCATTAGGAAGCGGGGGTGGTTAGTTATTTTGTATTAGGTCTAGTATGTGTCTGTAAACTATTGATAGGTTATTTTTGTCAGTCTTTGTGTTTAACGGATTTTTTTCTAGGTTAATGTATAATGATTCTGTAATTAGTCTTTTGGTATAATTAGGAACAGTGGCGAGAACAGAGGATTGGTCAAAGTTAAAGGTGTGGTTAAGGGTTAAGGCATGTTCTGATAGTTTGGAAGCAGATATGTTCCGGGTAGATATAGATGTCTTATGTTGTGATAGTCGTCTGTAAAAGTGGTTTTTTGTTTCCCCAATGTAGGAGGAGGTACAGTTTGGGGCAGAGCAGGAGATGCGGTAAACAATGTTGGAGAGATTTTTAATGGGGATCGGGTCTTTTAAATATGTGAATAGTTGGGATAATTTGTGATATGGCTTAAAACCAAGGCGAAGGTTGGGAAAGGTAAGATTTAAGATTTTTTGGATATTGTCAGACAGACCAGGAATATAAGGAAAAGATCGGTATATGAAGGAACTGGGGTTCGGTACTGTTGGGTACGGGGAGGGGTAAATTACATTACTAGGGTGTTTAAGGGGGTCTAGTAGTTTATTGGTAATGTGGGCTGGGAAGTTGTTAGAGAGTAGTATGTTTTGGATTCGTAGGATGTTGGTTGGTCGAAATTGGGTGTCTGATAGGGATAAACACCGGTGAATAAGGTTTTTTGCTGTATTGATCTTCTGGTGGTAAGGATGCTGTGAGAAAAAATTGAGGAGTCTGCCGGAATATGTGGGTTTGGTGTACCAATCAAAGGACAAGGAGCTATCATTATTTCTTATAATGAGGAGGTCAAGAAAGGGGAGGGTGTGATTGGTTTCAGTTTCTATGGTAAATTTGAGACGGGGATGGTAGGAGTTAAAGGCTACTAGTATTTCAGGGATTTTTTCAGGATTGAGAACTAAAAGGAGGTCATCGACATATTTCTTGATGAGGAAGATGTCATGGGGGAATAGAGGGATGATGGAGTCAAGAAGGTCATTAAGAACAATGTTAGAAATGTCTGGAGCAAGGCAATTACCCATGGCCAGACCTGAGATTTGATTGTAAAATTTACCATGGAAACTAAGATATCCGGATTTACAACACAGTGTAAGGGATTCAAGGTAGGAAGTGAGGCAAAGAGTTGTGTGTGGTTGGATGATATTCCAGTTTTTTTCTATAATGCTGAGGGCTTTGTCAATGGGGATATTGGTGAATAGACTAGTGGCATCAAGGGAAGCTAAAATGAATTGGTCAGGAATGTGAACGGAAAGTAGTTCTTGTTTTAGATGAAAGGAATTAGTAATGTCAATTAGTAATTCCTGACCAATTCATTTTAGCTTCCCTTGATGCCACTAGTCTATTCACCAATATCCCCATTGACAAAGCCCTCAGCATTATAGAAAAAAACTGGAATATCATCCAACCACACACAACTCTTTGCCTCACTTCCTACCTTGAATCCCTTACACTGTGTTGTAAATCCGGATATCTTAGTTTCCATGGTAAATTTTACAATCAAATCTCAGGTCTGGCCATGGGTAATTGCCTTGCTCCAGACATTTCTAACATTGTTCTTAATGACCTTCTTGACTCCATCATCCCTCTATTCCCCCATGACATCTTCCTCATCAAGAATGTCAATTAGTATGTAAGAATGTCAATGTCAATTAGTAATTCCTGACCAATTCATTTTAGCTTCCCTTGATGCCACTAGTCTATTCACCAATATCCCCATTGACAAAGCCCTCAGCATTATAGAAAAAAACTGGAATATCATCCAACCACACACAACTCTTTGCCTCACTTCCTACCTTGAATCCCTTACACTGTGTTGTAAATCCGGATATCTTAGTTTCCATGGTAAATTTTACAATCAAATCTCAGGTCTGGCCATGGGTAATTGCCTTGCTCCAGACATTTCTAACATTGTTCTTAATGACCTTCTTGACTCCATCATCCCTCTATTCCCCCATGACATCTTCCTCATCAAGAAATATGTCGATGACCTCCTTTTAGTTCTCAATCCTGAAAAAATCCCTGAAATACTAGTAGCCTTTAACTCCTACCATCCCCGTCTCAAATTTACCATAGAAACTGAAACCAATCACACCCTCCCCTTTCTTGACCTCCTCATTATAAGAAATAATGATAGCTCCTTGTCCTTTGATTGGTACACCAAACCCACATATTCCGGCAGACTCCTCAATTTTTTCTCACAGCATCCTTACCACCAGAAGATCAATACAGCAAAAAACCTTATTCACCGGTGTTTATCCCTATCAGACACCCAATTTCGACCAACCAACATCCTACGAATCCAAAACATACTACTCTCTAACAACTTCCCAGCCCACATTACCAATAAACTACTAGACCCCCTTAAACACCCTAGTAATGTAATTTACCCCTCCCCGTACCCAACAGTACCGAACCCCAGTTCCTTCATATACCGATCTTTTCCTTATATTCCTGGTCTGTCTGACAATATCCAAAAAATCTTAAATCTTACCTTTCCCAACCTTCGCCTTGGTTTTAAGCCATATCACAAATTATCCCAACTATTCACATATTTAAAAGACCCGATCCCCATTAAAAATCTCTCCAACATTGTTTACCGCATCTCCTGCTCTGCCCCAAACTGTACCTCCTCCTACATTGGGGAAACAAAAAACCACTTTTACAGACGACTATCACAACATAAGACATCTATATCTACCCGGAACATATCTGCTTCCAAACTATCAGAACATGCCTTAACCCTTAACCACACCTTTAACTTTGACCAATCCTCTGTTCTCGCCACTGTTCCTAATTATACCAAAAGACTAATTACAGAATCATTATACATTAACCTAGAAAAAAATCCGTTAAACACAAAGACTGACAAAAATAACCTATCAATAGTTTACAGACACATACTAGACCTAATACAAAATAACTAACCACCCCCGCTTCCTAATGACCTTCTCCTCCCCCCCCCCCTCTCATACGTGCCAATATTATATATAAGTATGTATGTTAGTCTGTGTGTGTGTGTGTGTGTATATATATATATATATATATATGTATATATATATATATATATATATATGTATATATATATGCATATACATACGAATATGTGTATGTGAGTGTGTGTGTATGGATTTTCAAGTCTTTATATGAGGCTTCTACACTATTTGCTTCTTTCCCTTTATACGTTACTTATAGCCATTGTAACGGCTTTTATATTCTGAGAAATTTTTTTACACTTAGTAAGGGTAGGGGACCATCCTTCCTTCTCAATTATATCAGTCAGTGTTTCATAGCCAGAGAGGACCCAACCCCCGTCCCACCCCCCACAGGTAACTTATGTTTTGCACTATTTACTCACCCTCCCTCCTCCATTTCATTTTAATTTCTTTACCTCATAACCAAAAACAGTACTATACCCAATTTACCGTTATTATCACTACTTCCAAGCTCACTATTACTGTAAGGCGTTTATTTGTTTTAGTTATCTATATACCACCCTAAATATTCATCAATATATATCATAATTCCAATATAGCCTGTTATTAGCCTGTTAATTAGTCCAATATAGCCTGATTATATTATCACGTACCTTACTTAAAACATACCTACTTTTATACAATTGATATTTTACATTTTTATAAACTGTCTTCTTACATTCTCTTATGTAATTAATATTCTTTACACTAGTATAAAGTATTTTCTACCTATTAATATTAATACTGTATTTTCTAAAATAATTTTTATTTTCAATTTTATTCTATTTTATATAATTCGTTTCTAGATTTTTATAATTTTACAATTTTTATTACCTATAATTTTAGTGCGTAATTCTTATCACTTTTTGCCTGTTTTCACCTTCTTTTAGTTTATCTATATTTAAAATGTTTTATTATATTCATACCGCTTTCTTAAATTGTCTGTATTTTGCTTATAGCCCTGAAGAAGACCTACAACGTAGGTCGAAACGTTGGCTAACAATAAATATCATCTGAAATTACTTGAGAATTTCATTCAGTGACCTCTACCCGGACCAATTTCTTCAACATAAATTATCATAGGTCAACAATTATTATCAATAGAAATACAATCTACATAGAATCATCAAGTTACAAAATACTAAGATTAGTGATACGCTAACATTTCTTCAAAGAGATGTCAAGTGGAAATATAGGGTTAATAGTGAGGTTTAACAACCAAGTTGATTTTGTGATTGATGTTTAATTCATAAACATTTTAAAAACTCGTGAGATATAAGTATACACAGTCAGTGAACTAAACACTAAGTAACAATTTGTGTAGTGATCAATAATAATTGAACTTAAAATATTATAATGAGACATACAGAAAATATGTGAATATCAAAGGCAGTAGCTCTTAAAAAAGTGTTAACTTTTAAATTAATGTATCCTTAAAATGTATAAAGGTAAAGAAAATTAGATAAATACATATGATTGTTCTAAGAAATATGAAAGCTATAAGACCTTTGACAATTTAAGTATTTGGATGTTGGATTAGTATATACATCCAATAGTCCTCATGTATGTATGTGTGTATATATATATATATATAAGGTTAACAGTTATTATTCAAGAAAAATGGATTAGGTTGTGGAATAACTAGAATTAAATATTTGCAAACATCTGGAGCAGTGTCACCTTAGTGCCTCTCCGAAATTGGTAAATCTTAGTCTTCAACGCAATGCCGAATTCCAATTTATTATTTTTTAAAAATTCGCAGGCAAATTAAACAAGCAGATTTACTCAGTCCTCAATGGTTTTCTAAGCCCTAGCCCCTTTGAGTCATATATTTCGAAGCGGAAACATTGGTTACCAATTGAAAATAAGGGATTAAAGATCCATCATCAGCCATAGTCTCTGCATTGATGACCTCAAGTTACATGCCAAAAAAAAAAGAATCAGTTACAAAGCATGATGAAACTTGATTCTACATTTAGTAGCGCCATCTGTATGTCTTTTCGAATCGAAAATTGTGCAACAGCCACTGTTACAAAAGTAAATATAAAGGACAAGACCTCTCTAAAACTTTGTTCAGGAACTACCATGAATCACCAATCACTGGGAGAATTTTATAAATACCTGGGCATTAAGCAAGCAATTAAAATCGCCAAGAAAGATGTATTGAGTGAAATATCTCCCAAGTTTAAAAAAATACTGCAGGTAATTCTTAAAACTCAGCTGACCAGAAAAAATAAAATCAGTACATTGGCAATACTTGTGGTGGCATAATAAACTGGTCAAAAACAAAATTACAAGATCGCATGTTGCACTCAATGATGACAGAAGGTAAAATTCATCACCCGAAAGCATCTATATTTGCATATATGTGCTAGGCTATATTTACCTAGATAAAAAGGTGGTCATGGGCTAGTCTTAATTGAAGATTCATGCCAAAAATAAGCAAATTCCATAAAGGAGTACTTTATTACAAATGCATCATCAATAATTGGCATTATGAGAGAACAGGATAAAGATTACACTGCCCTTAATCTCAAAGATCCTAGCACCCATGATCTAAATAATGAGTATCACTTTGAGACAATTTGGAAGGAGAAAGAATTGCATGGTAGATTTTTCACCATCAACTACATCAGCCTGAGATTGATAGTGACCTCTCAGTTGAATGGTTTAAGATAGGGGCAACTGTTTGGAGAGACTAAAGAATTTGCCATGGCTATACGGGCCTAGATAATTGCCATAAGAGCTTATATAAATCATATTCTTGAGGAGAACCTGATCACGGATAAATGCCATCCCTGGACCTAATGAACACCAGAGCCAAAAAGATTAGGAAGTTGCCATAGAGTTGAATTCCTTTATCATTTGGAAAAATTGCAAGTAACTCCTATAGTCATTTCATTGAATATTCTCATACCAAAAAACACAAGAGAGGATATAGAGAGAAAAATAAATTTGTAATAATAAAAAATTGCAATTCCTCACCAGGTATTTTGCAAAGTTACTATAATATAATACATAATATTAAAGAGTAATATTAAGTATTTGAATGTTTAATTAGCTACAATTTGCAATTGGCACCCTTTTGGTGGAGACGGACAGCCATATTTATGTCACCAAGAGATAAATTTACTCCTCTGAACAGTCACTCACCCAAGGGTTACAATTGAAAAACATATTCTATGAGTTTTTTACACATTTAAGCAAGGAAATATTTTGAAGGTATACTTATTTATTCATAAATATGACTGATTTATTGATTAAAAAAATTAGAACCACAACACTGTTATCACATAAAAAATATTTTTTTTTTTTTTACTATAAAAGCAGTCTAAAATAGTAGGTTCAGTCTCAGTAAAACCTGATTTATTCCTGGAATTACCACCATCAGCCTACACAAGCACAACCAATGAAGGTACCACCAGGTCTACAAGAATTTCTGACTCAAATATTTGTTTGCCTGTCGTATTGCAGGTTCTTCTTTTCTTTTTTTTTATAAGTATTTATTGTAATTATAATCAATTATTTTTATATTAGTTCATTTTATTTATAAATTATTTGTATATATTTTTCTCAGCAACATATCCTCATTCCATTGAGATGAACAGGGACCTTCATAGCCATGAAGAACGGATCTGATTGTGTTAGATAAATAATTTATTTATTAAAAAAAAAACATGTATTAAGAAACAAAACTAATTTAACTCATCATTATTTTTTTTTTAAGTAAGGACTGGTTTCCATTATTTCATCTTACCACTTAGAATTTGGATAGTATTTTTTTAAAAAGAAATAATGATAACAGCCCCCAAGTAAGAAATTTTTCCATTCCCAGGATTAATACCCATTGATATTCATTAATTAAAATTATAGTGAGTAATTTATGAGTTGCTAAAGTATAACTAATAAATTATAATGCAATTGGGAAAAACCACAATGCAAAGCCTTATGTTTCAAATCCAGTAATACACCCACTTGCCAGTCGACGTTTCGCCCATTCAGGCATTATCAAGACACAAAAACAAAAAAGGGTTATGTGAATCACATCTCGAAGAAAAAGGTGCAATATATCCCAACGATCAACAGCCCAAACATGAGACAGCATCCCACCACCAAGACGTTCAACATACAACTCCATTCCTCAGAAATTATTTCAAATACCATTTCAAGTGGCAACAAGGTAAACAAAGAGACTACATCAAAGCTTATAAGTCGTTCATTTTCTTCTATAGTTTTCAAATCATCAATCTTATTTTTAGCATCAAATGCATTTTTGACATCAAACGGGTTATTATTGTACAGGCCATTTAAGAACAGTTTAAAGAATTTTTCCAGTTTATAAGAAGGTCCCTTAATGTTATTTACAATCGGTCTGAGAGATTTGTTTTCTTTGTGCAACTTAATTAATCCATATATTCCAGGACGCTGCAGGACATAAGTAGAATAACTAATAAAAATTTGTAAGATCAATCTTGTCATGTATCAACATAAAAAATACTGAAAATGATGATGCTTTAAATTATAGAAAAGAATAGAAAAATAATTTTATTCTGCGACCAGGTTCCCTTAAGAATAACGGATGTGTACAAAATTAAATGAATATATATCTGGTCAAAGGGCTAAATTATAAGAATGATACAATATTTACAAAAGTACATGAAAATAAATATGAACTAAATAGTATGTTCTGGTGAAGAAAAAAAATATAACAAAAATTGTCTAACATTACAAAAAATATTTTATTTATTTTTAAGTTTAGAAAATTTATCTATTACTTCTGGTGGATATGAACTATTAATTATTACTGGTTAGAGAGTATCTATTTTGGAATTTAGGAGATGTAGGAAAAGCTTAGATTTGAATGTGGGTAAGGAAGACGCATGACGGATATCAGGTGGGAGTGAGTTCCAAAGTATGGTGGAATGGGCGAGAAAAGAATGCTCAAATGTTTTGGTTCTGTGAGAACAAGTATTAAGGTCAGAAAGGCAAGATCTTGTGCACTTGGATTGGACAGAGAATTTGAATTGTAGGAGACTATAGATGTAAGAGGAATGTTGTGAGTTGATGGTTCGGTATAGGAATGAACCTAGGAAATAAAGTCTATGGATGGAGAGGAAGACACATCATAGAGGTGAGACACACTAGACCTCCTCGGGGCATAAAAGACATTCCAGCAGTTCATGATTTGCCTCAATTTATCATCAAGCATATTTGAGAGAAGCTCCCATATGCCACACAGCCATAGTCAAAGTGTGGAAAGGCGAAAGAAGAAACGAGGAGCTTATTGATCAGCGGTAGATTTGGATGATGTGGGGTTTCCAGGATAGGGATTTGTCAAAAATGATACCAAGGATTTTAATAGAGGAACTGAAAGTAATAGGGTGATCATTTACGATTAATCGGCAGAAGGAGTGGATGGATTTAAGAAGGTTAGTGAAACCAATTAGAATGGCCTGAGTTTAACTTAAATTTAACTTCAGCCTGTTGAGGTTAGCCCAGGTACTGATCCTTTTTAGGTCATCCTGAATGTTGGCAAATGCCGCTAATATCTCTGAGAGAAGAAAGGACAGGTAGTTTGGAAGTTGATGGCGTACTGATGGTGAGAACAAAGGTGGAGTGATTCAGGAAGATCATTATTGTAACAGTGAAAAAAAAAGTGAGAAAGTAACACTTTGCTATTCCTGTTTTCAGTAGGAGTAAAGGGGATAGGGGTTGATTTGGGATGGAAACAGCCCGAGTCTCATCAGAGAGGATAGTTTGCACCCAGAGTATGGAATGGTTCAGCACATCGAAAACTTTAATAAAGTCAAGTTGTATTAGTAGTTTTTTTTTTTTGTTCATGACGGTATGTATATAACTGGTGATTCTAACAAGGGCAGATTGTGTGGGGAAAACAGGACGGAAGAAGGATTGGATTGGATCGCAGAGTTTGGATTGTTCCAGAAAATTTGAGATTTGCGATTGAACTATTCTTTCATGAGTTTTGGAAGGGGAGCAGGCAGTGGTCGGAAGGTACTTTTACTATCATTGCTGTATATATGACTGTTATATTTTCTTTGGTATCGAACCGTTGATATAAGTTATTTTGTGGAAGAAAGTAGTCCGGGTAGAGGTCACAATGAATTTCTCGTAGAATTGGAGAAAAACTTTATTGATTAGCCAACGTTTCGACCTACTTTGTAGGTCTTCTTCAGGGCTGTGGGGGGGGGGGACTGGGGTATTAGGTCCACACTAGCTAGGAACACAGACTGTGTGTTTCACCCCTCCCCACAGCCCTGAAGAAGACCTACAAATTAGGTCGAAACGTTGGCTAATCAATAAAGTAGAATTGGAGAAAACAATTCTACGAGAAATTCATTGTGACCTCTACCCGAACCACTTTCTTCCACATATATTATCAAGGTCAACAATTATCATTCAATATAACTTATTTTGTTTTGTATTTTTCTCCGCCAAAAATTTGGCACAAAATAAACAAGTTTTATTTAAATGTTAAGACTGTAGAAAAATTCCAACGAAAAGCCCTTAAATCTCCAAACTAAAACAGAAATTGAAAATAAGGGAACTTCAGGGCTTTTCGTTGTAATTTTTCCATGGTCTTAACATTTATGTAAGGTCTCTTTTTACCTTTCCCTTTTCAATATTAAGTTTTATTTATTTGTGTAAAACTCACTGACTGCATCCCCTGACAATTTTAATCATGGCTCAAGATACTTAAAATCAATCATTTCCTCAAAAAATTTGCCGATTATGACCACTAGACCAATATTAATATTTTTAATAAAAATATTAATTGATATTCATTAGTTTAATTTATAACATGCTAAAGTATAAGCAATCATAATAATGATTCATTGATGATACTAGCAATAAAAATGTGTAAATTAGTACACTGTACTTTCTGCAAAATATGTTTACAATTGTAATTGGTCATTTAAACACAGCTAATAACTTATCAAGGGTGAAGATGATAAGAGCGGACAGTCTTTAAAGAAGAAACATAGAGAAGTGTAAATCTTATTTTTAGCATTGTAGGCATTCATCGAAATATAAAATGCACAACTGAAGATATTCACATTTACACAATTTAATCAATAATATAATATATGTAAACCAGTGGTAACTAATCAATAATTATTACAGAAAACAATTAAATTACCATATTTATTGAAACAAATTACAAATTTTAATTAATTATCATTTCCCGGGAAACTTGGCTATATCCAAGCCTCAGCTTACAAACATTCTCATCAGACTCCTGAAAGAAAATATAAGAATTAATTTATAAATGTTGACACTAATATAAAAAAAACATTAAAGTATTTTTTGCTTAAAATTCTAAAAGACACAGCTATAATAAAAATAAAAGTCAGAGGGAATTAGAATGACTAGTATGACTGTTACTAAGGTGCGATTCTGAGCCCAATTACTTCTTACAAAATTTGTCTCAGTTATAATATTTTCAACCATTATGTAGCCAAAAGTGCATTGAGTGTACCGATGGATAAAGAAAATGAAGTTTAATGTTACTTCAACAGACATGTTAAGTAAAATATTATGAAATATACTCAAAATATTAAGTAAAATGTGGCACAGCAAGAATCACACCAACAAAAAAACTTCAGCTTCTGGTAAGGTATTGGGCCCAAAATTCATTGTTCTTAAAAATAAAGTCTTGGTATGTCACAAGAGACTGCTTTAGCAAAATAAACTTTTGGGATTTACAAAATGTTATACTAGGAGAGCTACTTTCAACATCTGTTAAATTTTCCAAGGTAGTTACCAATTAGAATGGCCTGAGTTTAACTTCAGTCTGTTGAGGTTAGCCCAGGCACTGATCCTTTTTAGGTCATCCTTAATGTTGGCAAATGTCGCTAATATCTCAGAGAGAAGAAAGGGCAGATAGTTTGGGAGTTGTTGGCGTATTGATGGTGGGAACAAAGGTGGATTGATTCAGGAAGATCGTTATTGTAACAGTAAAAAAAGAAGTGAGGAAGTAACACTTTGCTATTCCTGTTTTCAGTGGGAGTAAAGAGGATAGGGGTTGATTTGGGATGGAAACAGCCGAAGTCTCATCAGAGAGGATAGTTTGGACCCAGAGTATGAAATGGTTCAGTGCATCAAAAACTTTAATAAAGTCAAGTTGTATTAGTAAAGTTTTTTTTTTTGTTCATGACGGTATGTATAAAACTGGTGATTCTAACAAGGACAGATTATGTGGAGAAACCAGGACGGAAGGATTGGATTGGATCGCAGAGTTTGGTTTGTTCCAGAAAATTTGACATTTGCGATTGAACTATTCTTTCATAAGGTTTGGAAAGGGAACAGACAGTGGACGGAAGGTACTTTTACTTTCATTGCTGTATATACGACTGTTATATTTTCTTTGGTATCAAACTGTTGATTCTGTTATGTATTTTTCTCCGCCAAAAATTTGGCACAAAATAAATAAGTTTTATTTAAATGTTAAGACTCTAGACAAATTCCAACGATAAGCCCTTAAGTCTCCAAACTCAGAAATTGAAAATATGGGAACTTCAGGGCTTTTCGTTGTAATTTTTCCATGGTCTTACCATTTATGTAAGGTCTCTTTTTACCTTTCCCTTTTCAATAATAAGTTTTATTTATTTGTGTAAAACACACTGACTGCATCCCCTGACAATTTTAATCATGGCTCTAGATACTTAAAATCAATCATTTCCTCAAATAATTTTGCCGATTATGACCACTAAACCGATATTAATATTTTTAATAAAAATATTAATTGATATTCATTAGTTTAATTTATAACATGCTAAAGTATAAGCAATCATAATAATGATTCATTGATGATACTAGGAAAAAAAATGTGTAAATTAGTACACTGTACTTTCTGCAAAATATGTTTACAATTGTAATTGGTCATTTAAACACAGCTAATAACTTATCAAGGGTGAAGATGATAGGAGCGGACAGTCTTTAACGAAGAAACATAGAGAAGTGTAAATCTTATTTTTAGCATTGTAGGCATTCATCGACATATAAAATGCACAACTGAAGATATTCACATTTACACAATTTAATCAATAATATAATATACGTAACCTTTAATTATTACAGAAAACAATTAAATTAACACATATATTAAAACAAATTACAAAATATTACTGAATTATCATTTCCCAGGGAACTTGTAGCCTCTAAGAAACTTGGCTATTGCCAAGCCGCAGCAAACGACCGTTATTCTTATCAGACTCCTGAAAGAAAACATAAGAAACATGTACATTGATTAATTAATAAATAAATGTTGACACTAAAATAAAAAATACTTTCAAAGTATTTTTTGCATAAAACTCTAAAAGACACAGCTATAATAAAAATAAAAGTCAGAGGACAAAGTGTCAGAGGGAATTAGAATGACTAGTAGGACTGTTACTAAGGTGCGATTCTGAGCCCAATTACTTCTTACCACATTTGTCTCAGTTATAATATTTTCAACCATTATGTAGCCAAAAGCGCACTGGGTGTACCAATGGATAATGAAAATGAAGTTCAATGTTACTTCAACAGACATATTAAGTAAAATATCATGAAATATACTTAAAATATTAAGTAAAATGTGGCACAGCAACAATCACACCAAAAAAAACTTCAGCTTCTGGTAAGGTATTGGGCCCAAAATTCATTGTTCTTAAAAATAAAGTCTTGGTATGTCACAAGAGACTGCTTTAGCAAAATAAACTTTTGGGATTTACAAAATGTTATACTAGGAGTGCTACTTTCAACATCTGTTAAATTTTCCAAGGTGATTACCATTTCATTCAAAGGCCAGATATTGCTGGAGCGAAAGTACTTGAGAAAGTTATTTTTAGTGAGTTGAACATATTCTGTATTGTGATTTTTTTCTCTGGAGCACTTGTGTTTTTCTATGTTTCAGTTTTTAAAAATTGTTATTAATTATTGTATTTGTTGGTTTTATTCCAATTATAGTATGATTGATCAGTTCCATCTGTATGCCTTTGAGAATAACTGATGTAAATATATAAAAAACAAAATTAAGGCACAATTAGATAATTTTATAGAGCTAAATTACAAATTTGCTTAAAGAATAAAAAATAATGTGGAGGAGGAATCTATTGGCATTATAAATTAAATGCAGAAGTATACTGGATACTGTTCTTCATTCCTCTCAATTCATTTTGTTTTAATTTTACTTACAGGCAATCTGCCCATTGTATTTGTCAGATGAGCATAAAAATATAAAACTAAAAAAGTAAAATAATGTACAGAAGTGAAATTAGAAATTATGGGAAAAAACAGAAGAGGTAGCTTACCTTTTTGTCGGATCATCGTATAATCCCGATAGCCAATCCGTTTTCGGATTATCTGTTTTCTCGCCAGGGTTCATATTATTCGATCAGTTATAATTAAAAATCTGCACGCTGAGGTGGTCAATTTCGTTGTTGTAATAACTTTTGACGCGTAACCTTTAATGTAACAGTTGAAGGAAATGCCTTATAGTCTTGTAGGGATTGCGTCATAATCGATCTAGTAAACCCTTTCGATCGATTCTTAACAATATGTATAACATTTTAAAAAATGTTATAAAAAGCTAAGCTGTCATAAAAAAAAGCGATGTTTTCTGTTGAATTAAAATAATACTATTAAGAAATTGGATAAAGATTGGGTAATAGGACGCGTTTTTATTTAAATACATTGCATGTTATACACATGTTTTTATAATATGAGCGATTGTCAAATATCTCCCTCGTTAGAACAACTTTTACAAAATCAGTGATGTACAAAATGAAACTGCAATTTTTTAAAAACTGCTTTCTTGTCTTTTTCGTCCGCATTTCGGGGTTCATCCTCTAGAAGTGATATCTTGGTATTTAGGTTCCTTAATATTAGGAGTTGTGACGATGTGAACGTAGTCCGGCAATTGGAGAATTCCTAAAATTTAATTAAGGTTAAAATCCCCATTGTTATACTGGCATATTCTTCACATACCTACCTATTTTATTTTTTACGGATTGGTATCAGCGATTATAATGTTTGTTTCTCCGACGAGTGTAAACATCAATAATAGTACTGATTGTTTTATTGGCAATCTCTACAACTTCAGCCTAGCTGGAGTAGCAGTCCACTAGAATCAGAAAGTCCTCTCTGTTAAACAAGGCAATGTATATGAAACCTAAAATATGGAAGCCTCGGGTCATTACGAGTAGCGATGAACGAACTTATCAATGATCATATCTTTGAATGATATCATAGTAAAGTTATCAGGTTCTGATATGTGTTTCAGATCCCTTGATAATAAATCAGCTATGTATTGGAGTTATTTAAAATCAAATTGATAAGGCAACAGTTTTAATCTTTCCTGTATAAAATATAATAGGCCTTTCGGTCTATTATTTTTAATTTCTTTTTCTAAGTGAGCTGTGAGGTGTGTGCAGTCACATCCTTGTGGTCATAAAAATAATTTTGAAATTACTTCGAATAAAAAAACAAGCTCTTTTTGTCATTTCATTTTAATTTGGAAGTGAACTGGAATATATGGATACATGGATAGTTAAAGTTAAGTGTTATTTTTGAAATAATTTCTAATAGTGTGTTCAATTGTTTATCATTCACAAGGAGTTTCCTTAATGGTGAGATGATTTCAGATAAATGTGGTAGGTGATCTCTTAAAAAATTAACTGAGCAACATTAAATAAAATTAATTAAGTCATTTTTCTCTACAATTTTTCCAAAAGGAGGTGAAAATGGGTACGTAGTATCTCTTCTACTAATATTCCAACCAACGTTCTTAATAATACTTCATGTTATGTTAAGTCATAACTTTTCCGCACCCATATCTTCAGTCGAAAAAATTGTTAACTGATTTAGAATATATTTATAATGATCCATTTTTCCATTATAAGGAGTTGCCGTGTTTTTCAATTACTGATATTGTTTATAATTATCTCCTACAAACTCCTTACGACCCATCTAATTTCTCTCTCCTTACCTTTTCCTTCCTAAAATAGCATAGTAACGGCAAAATCAGATAAAGGAGACAAAACAGATATAATGGATCCCTCAAAATATAATGACAAAATTACTTTACTGCTATTATACTGATCCACATACACTCCTATTCTCCAGGACCCCACCTCTTCTCTCCAAACCCAATTTAATCAACATTTCGAAAACCTTTTTAATTCAAAATTAATTACTTATTCTACCTACTGAAACCTTTAATACTGTAGCTATCTTTTCAAAAACCCGTCAACCCCGTGCACCCTATTACGAACAACATCAATTCTCTTTCTCAATAAAACTCAGGAGATTCCTACTTCTCTCCTTCATTTAATAATATCCTATCTTTTCTTGACATCTTCATCATTGGAACCCGTGGCTAGACAATATCAACAGATTAGTAAACCAAATTTACCTAATCCGGCAGACTCCCAGTGGGGCGAAATCGCTAAAAAGCGCATAAAAATGTGTTTTTTTCTACTATACCTATTCTATCAATTGAGGATTAGTAAATTTGCATAGGCCTACCTTTTAGGCAATCAGAACTGAAATTTTAGAGCCCTTTGTCCACTACAAAGCTAAAGGGAGCCTTTAGACGGTGAAGAATCATGATTGCGGGAATTTAAAATACAGTCGAACCTCGATATAGCGAATTCCTTGATAAATCGAAGTTTTTCTATTCCCCTTGAATCTGCCTATCTTTTCTACGTTATTTTTACCTGTACATATCGAAGGATTGGTTTAGAAGACCTTGATATATCAAATTTTCCAAGATTCCTTAGCTTACACTGCACCTCTACAAAACGAAGTTTTTGTAGGAAAACCTCTACATATCGAAGTCAATTCGTTAAATATGAACCGTTTAGCCTGAACAGCTCGTTCTGAGAAGCATTGCCATTCTCAGAACGGCCTTTTTTCTCAAGTAATCCTGTAACTCCCCCACTCACATTTGTTTCCAGTTTGTATCGGTTTCTGCTAACACTTGTGCAATAGGTTTCCTCTTCTGTCGTATTAGGTTAAGTATTGGATGATGCATTGGATAAAGTGTCGTTTTCAGGTATACAAACTACAATTTCAGATTTTTTTAAAAGCTCAGCTTATTTTTTTCACAAATTCAATATGTATCTGTTTTTTCTAGTCTCTTGTTTGATTATTAAATAATGACGAAGTATAGTTTTTATTCTAATTGCGTATTTTTTTTTCTAACTGCTTTTAGTTATACTTGTCATAAAAATTCTTCATTTCAATATTCAAAAATAGCTATCTTAAGCAATGTAATTGGCGTAAATTGTATTGTTGTACATATAGGTACAATATTTTAATAAAATAGGTACATTTTTCCTATATTAGATTGATTATATACATATTTTATTATGAACATCTACCTCTATATATCGAAGTCAGTCAGAAATAGCAAATAGTCTATATATTTTTTTTCTTATTAAAGGCGGATAAATTTAATTTCTCTCGTCCAGATATTGCGAAATGATAGTAATAGGAAGAAGAAAATGAATAATTCAATATTCAAACCGAAAATAGATTTTGATCAGCGATGAAAAATTAGGGAATTCAAGGTTTTCAAAGCATTTTTTTTTCAAAAACAATCTCAAAAAATGGCTTCTTGTGTACTCTTTGAAATAAATATTAATAAGTCATCAATTAATAAGAGTCTGAATGAAGATCCTGAGTGGGAATTAGCTGTGTAAACCTGCGAACTTTGGACACTGAGCCCAAACAAATCGAAAAAACTCGCTAATTCCATGCACTTGTAAACAAACAAATGGGAGACGGGAGATCGTAATCCTTTTATTTTTTACTCCATTCTTATATTTTTTTCAGCTATCGTTTATGTGTTTTATTACGCTTACCATGTCATCAATAAAAGTGAAAATCCGTGTCCTTGTGGAAGAATTATTGAAGTCAAAGGAGCAAATACGCACACTTTATTTAAATATTTAGTGGATGAATTTCACCTGTCATATCTTCATCAACAGTTAATTGAAGATAAGTTAAGATTGAGCATTATTAATAAATTTAAAACAAAATGTTCCCGCATTTCTCCCGAACGAGGATATAATGCACAACCTCCTCATCTCTTCAGACCCTTTAGTTTCGTCATAACGGACTCAATGGGTACCAATCGCACTGGATGTTGCTTAACAGTTAATTTCTCATGTTGAGGGAGCATCAGGTGAAATTAATGAAACTGCAATGGATGTAGTTTAGTATTAATGTAGTTTTTTTTTTTATATAAATAAAATAAATTTTCTTTCATATAAATTCTTAAATTTATAAATACCTATAAAAATTTCATTTGTATTACATGGCCTCCCACACAAGTTAATATAATATGACTTTATATATTGGAATGACACATCAAACAACTTTTTTGAAAAATATTTTTCTATTTCCTCACAATCGTCTTGTATACTGAACATTTCATTATCCTCTAATTCGTTTCATAGTACATACTATCCAACTACTAGGTAGCACAAACAAGACTACCAAATGTCTAGGCTATATTCAATTCAAAAAATTCAATTTCCTGAGGATTTAATGATTTTTAAGCGTTTTCGCCCCACTGTGCGATTCCTCAACTCCCTCACATCCTCACAACCGAAAAATTAATGTTCTCGCCAATTAATATCTCCAGCCATATTATATTTCACACATTACGTCACGAAATTTTTTCAATGTAAAACTATCATATTTTATCATGTTGGTTTTAAGATATTATGTTATAACAGTTTACTGAAAACAAGTTACTGTGTAAATTATTGAAGGGCTTTTAATTGTTAAAGTAACTTATTTTAGGGTTAAAATTGTGACTTAAGCTCACCTACAATAAAAATTGTATAAAAGAATGAGAAAATGTTTTAGAAGAAAAACATTTTATGATGGAGTCAAGGTGGAGGAAGTTAGTGGTGAAATCAAAGTGCCTAAATGGAAAAGGAAGTAGACCCCAGACTTGACATAACCTTTCAATCTATGTGTATTCTATCTTCCAATTATTTTGCCTCTTGTATTAGCACTATTATTTTTTTTAATACTTAAGTGTAAGTATTTATTGTACTAATAATAAGAACCGATGTTTCAAGAGAATAATTTAACATATCATTTGTAACTACAATGGTTGAGCGTGATCGAGGACTAATCACTTCCCTGCACGACCGTTGTCCAAGAAACAGTACACTCCCTACCATGTACTGAACTCTAGACCCTTGACGAGTTGTAATTGTAGAGGTTTTTTTTTTATTTGTAACTATAATTAAAGAACAATCTCCACTACTTCACCTAAAAATTTATATTTTTAGGCTAGTATATTTTCTTAAAGAATTAATGCTTATTTAAGGATTAGCATTAAAGGATTAATGCAAACAGGTTCTAAGTAAGCAACCAAACAATGTTTCAAGCCCTCAGTATTGATTCCCAATAATAATAATAATAATAATAAAACGAACCCTAAGGCACGATGCCGATACCACCAATCACTGCTTATAGTCACCAGTCAACGAATGATTCTAGAAGGCAAGACCAAATCGGAAGCAATTAGTAGTTTAACATACTAAAAGTCCTGGGAGTGGCGAAAGAGGAGGATAGGGGGGTTAAATGTTCCTTCTTTGGTGGTAAAATTCTCTACATTTTCCATTCATATAGTTGTTTTCCTATATGTAACCATTAATGAGACATGCGCTCTAGAAGATCGGTCATTTTCTAAAAATACTTTTTTCACAATTAAAACCCTCCACCAGTTGTTTGTCCATTTAACATGACTTTCTGCTGCTATGGCTAATCGGACGATGCTACAGTAGGAGCCCTAAATTTTGGGACATCGTAAAGTCTCGGAACCCCTGTTTAACGTCCCTTTCGAAGGACGGCATAACCAAGCTTTTTTTCCTCCCTTTAAAAAATCCTACGGCCATCTGCCAGACTACGAACACGTGATCTTGGGTTTAGTAGTTTGTTATGCTAACCACTAGACCACAGGTCGCCCCCACATCAAAGTTTCTGTATTTAGTTTATAGTTTCCTCGGGCGGATCTCATTACAGCCCCACGGGTGGTGGATGAGGGGATAGTCGGTGGAAATTCCCTGGAAGTTCCTCCCGACTAAGCCTGATGGACTCGATGACCAACAATGAGAATGGAACACACACAGGCTTGCTGGAGGAATGTAATAAAGGTTAGAATGTCATACTCACATTATTTTTTTAGTTTAAAAAAGTATCACTAATAGTCCTGGATCTTTCTGAGGTAAAATGCTCATTATCTGAATTCCCGATGATGAAAATAATTATTATTCATTAATGAAAATACTAATTAATATTATAAGTAGTAATTTACAAGTTGCTAAAGTATAAGTAATAAATCTTTGTAAGACCAATTTTGTCATGTATTAACATAAAAAACAAAACAAAAACTGAAACAATTATTCTAAAAATTGTCCTATTTAGGAGAAAACTTGTAAAGAACATGTTCCAATGAATTATGATCCATATGAAGTTATAAGGGAAAAATATTTAAATTAGCATGCTGCACTATTTACAGTTTCTTCCTATAACTACACAGCTGTAATTGGTCATACAAATTAATAGCTAATGATAATTAAAGCCAAAGATAGTTGGGTGTTCAGTCCTTGAAGAAGACAGACAGAGGAGTGTAAAACTATTTTTAATGCTGTAGAAATTTGTCAGCATATAAAAAGCACAACTTTAAATATTCATATTTACATAATTTAATCATAATCATTTAATACTATACATGTAAACCAATGAAAACTGTTAGGTTGGTAACCAACAACATAACCTGTGGGTTACCTCCTGCACAGTTACAGTTATACTATTGTGTTTATGTGCATATGTGTAATAAAGTGTGTAATATTATTAACTGTTATTTAATAATATATCCAAACATAGCGCAGTCGAGACCGTTAATATATCCAAACAAAAACTAGTCAATAATAATCAAACAACACAATTATCAAAAATTTATTAACATAAGTACGATTAAGAAATTACAACATTACTAATTTTATTTGTACAGAACATATCAAAAGGTCAAAAGAAAGTACTTTTTCATGAAAATAAATTGCAAATAAATATTAGTTCACAGAAGGCATAAATTCAAATCCTCTGCAATATCTTGCAATTTTGATTCCAACAGCAACAAATGCGATGCTTTTAATGAGATTCCTGAAAGAAAAGATAAGAAATTTATATAAGTACATTGATTAATTTATAAACGTTCATAATAAAACAAATTATAGCTTTAAAAAAACAATTAAAATTAATAATTACGACAAACGTAATGTGATGATTAACTCCTGAATGGGAGAACTATTTACAAAAACCGATTCGTCAATGTTATGGAGGGGTGAAAGCCTCCAGTAGCCAATGCATAATCTAATTCAAGTTTAATGATATATCCTCATACAAGACTGAAAAGACAAGAAACAGCTCAATGTTTTCGCCTACTTCAACATTTACTGGACAAACGTTCAAAGCTCCCAATTAATTACAAAAGACTCATTTACATGACAGTTATCAGACCTATTTGGACATACGGAATTGAGCTTTGGGGCTCTACTAAACCATCCAATTCATCTCGTATCCAATCCTTACAATCCAAAATCCTTCGTAAAATCCTCAATGCTCCTTATTATATCACAAATAAACTCATCCATCATGATCTTAATATCCCAAATGTTGCTTGATTTGGCCCAAAATAGATACCTATCCTTCCATGAAAAGCTCCATACACACTTGAATCCGCTAGTCTCTCAACTTGCTTCCCATAATATTCCTGATAACCCACAGAGGCGTCTGAAAAGAAGATGGCCTCGATACCTTCTACTATAGAACTTTATTGGAGTGCTATGAATGGATAGTTTCTCCACAAGTGTTTTTTTTTCATGTTCTTTGTTCATACAACAGATTTACTTGATATAATATAATTACAGTTCTAATATCAATAAATTATTCTATTCTAAAAAAAAAGTTTAATGATATAACTATTACCACAGGACCTAATTAATAAACAAAAACGCTAAAATTATTTACAATCATCCTAATCCATAGGATTCAACTCTGTACTTATTCATGAGGAACGAGCGATTCTTTTTCGAAAAGAAGGGGCTTTGTTGAACACATTCTTTCAGTCACTTATCAATATGATTCTTCTTTATGAAGGGAAAGTGTACCAAAAGAAAATGAAAATGATGTTTAATGTTACTTCGGTAGAGAACTTAGTTAAGTAAAATTTGGCCAGCATTTAATTACATCTGTTACGGCCGGATAATTTGATGGTCTTATAAAAGATGTTTTGCTTCATTGTTTCAATCATCTTACTAATATTATAAAAATGAAAGTTTGTATGTTTGTCTCTCTTTCACGCAAAAACTACTGAATGGATTTGGATGAAACTTTACAGTAACATAGGTTATACAGCAGAATAACACATAGGCTATAGCTAGCGCGGATTTAGGGGGGGAGGGGGCACGTGCCACCCCCGACAGTTTTTTAGGTGCCGTGGAGAATCCATTATAGTACATAAATAAAGGAAAATCACATGATAATTGTGGTTAAAATAATAGAAAGGACAGGAGTGAAACTATTTGTTTTGATATCCTACGAATATTATAAATGCGAATGTTTGTTACTCATTCACGCAAAAACTACTGAACGGATTTGGATGAAACTTATTGAATAAAATAGGTTATACATCATAAGCTACATCAAGGGCAGATTTATGTGGGGTCACGTGGGCATGCCCCCCGTTATAGTACATAATAACTTAGCCTCTTGAAATTTGTAGATAGGTTCTTTGTATAGTTTAAGAAAGAAATTTGGATAATTCCACCCCAAGGGTTTCCCATTTAATATAATGGGGGTTCAAAGGTTGTAGAGAATCCGTCAGTTTTGAAGTTAGACATCTGAAATTATGGATGTACGAGTAACTTATATTTTAAAAAAATAATTAAATTATTTATTTAAAATGATCTTTCACGAAACTTTATGTGTCAGGCCGAATTCCACGCGAGCGAAGCCGCGGGCATAAGCTAATAATAATTTTAATAATTTTATTATTATCTGTCACTATTTTAATTTTATAATATTCTGTAACCACTTTTATATTCGTTATCTTTAATTATCATATCTATTCACTATTTCATCATAGCTAGTCACTATTTTAATTTCCACATTACTTGTCACCATATTCTTATTACTGCCACGCTTTTTTTATATAATATGCAAGACCAGCAGATTCAAAAGATATTAACTAAGCCAAACCTTTCAATGGCAAAAGCCCTAAATAGGTGTAGGGTGAGTGAGGAGGCAACTCACCAGGCTTCTAGTATAAATCTAGGGTATAAGAAAGAGGAGTGTGTCCATAAAGTTAAAAATAAATCTAAAAGAGATTGCATCACCCAGGACGATACACCATCTGATGTTCAATGCAAATTTTGTGGTCTGAAACATAAGTGGGATAGGGCGGCATGTCCAGCTTTTGGCAAAGTGTGTAGCAAATATAAAAAGAAGAACCACTTTGCCAAAATGTGTAAGGTAAAAGCAGTTAGGCAAGTAGCTGACAACGAGGAAACTACATCTTTAGGTGAATCTGAAACAGTCTACTGGGTGAATGCTCTTGTCAAAAAAGTTAATAGGCAGTTTATATCTAACTTGTGCCTAAAATGTTCTTCTAAGAACGATTTTCATGAATGTCAGGTGCAATTAGACACTGGTGCCACTTGCAATGTCATCGGGCTCTCACATGTTTGCAAGATTACTAAGTCTACCAATCCCCGGCTCCAACCCTCTAATGCTAAGCTAAAGTTTTACAATGGGGAGTCAATTCAATCCTTAGGTAAAATTGAGTTTATTTGCAAACAGACTCAGGAAAAACCACCCTTCAGTTTGAAGTAATTAAAAGTGATGAAATGCCACTTGTTGGAGCAGACGATTGTGTACGTCTAGGCCTAGTCCATGTTAAGGTTGCATCAGTGAAGTCCGTCTCAGGCTTTGATAGTAAGGAAATAATTTTAAAAGAATTTGAAGATGTCTTTTCTGGCCAAGGCTGCCTCCCAGGTAAACTTGATTTGTGGGTGAATAAATACATAAAACCAACTGTAGTTCAACCCCACACCTGACACCATGTTTATGTGTATTATTTTATTAACTTAAATAATTAATTAGGCTTGTTTAAGCAAAGCAAAATAAATAATGAATGTATTTTTAAAAAGTATGATTTTTAGATAATAGAACAGCTGAACTATTTGCATATATTTTATCAACACGAGTATTGTGAATAATATTTGATGAATGAGCTGAGTAAACATTCTTCCAATAGCCAACGTTTTTGACCCTCAGGATACTACTTATATGATTTATAGTCTTTTTAGTAATTTGCTTAGTATTTGGCTTCCAATTCATTAAGATAGAAGTGCATTTCAAAAGATTATGCCGCCTTAACAGAGAAATGGCTTCAATAATAATTTCAGAAAGATGAGTGGAATTAGACTCTTGAAGCATATGTTCAAATACACGTATCTCTAAAGTAATTTTAACGATATGGACAGCTTTGGCGATAGGTAATCCTCGAACGATTCTCCCTATGGTTAAAATATATTCACACATTGTTGATTCATCCATTGATCCCGGAACCTGTAGAATGGGTAATAGTTTTTTCTCTAAAACAGTTGAGGACCATTCCCAAGGCTCACATTTACATATTAGAACAAGAGCTGCACTACCTCCTTTTGCAGCAATATTGTTAATTATTTTGTCGACAAGTTCTTCCCGTCTAATATAATTACACTTGTAGCCGAAGTACTTAAAAAGATAGCTCTTTTATTGGAGGTTTATGTAGCAATGTACTATTTTGTACATCAGCTACTTCTTCTTTAGAACAATGAGAATTTGTAGAAGCAGAAGGGTTTTGTAATGGAGCTGGCATCACTTTTTCTTGAGATAATGTCTGAGAAGTAGAGATATATTTTGTTTTGTTTTTAGAAATACTAGAATTGGTAATTGATATTGCCAGTTGAAACATCTTTTTCATGATCCAAGTCAAAAATTGATTTTGAGCAATCTTTATTAGGCCGAGGAAGAACAGATTCACTTATGGAAGTCCCGCTAAGATTTGCCTCCTCCCCCCGTTATAGTACATAATTAAAGGCAAATCAGGAACTATTGAACTATCTTGAAATTTGTAGATAGGTTATGTGTATAGTTTAAGAAAGAAATTTGGATAATTCCACCCCAATAGTTTCCCCTATAATATAATAGGGGTTCAAAGGTTGTATAGAATCCGTCAGTTTTGAAGTTAGACATCTGAAATTTCGGATGTACGAGTAACTTATATTTTTCTTAAATAATTAAATTATTTATTTTAAATGATCTTTCACGAAACTTTATGTGGCAGACCAAATTTTACGCGAGCGAAGCCGCGGGCATCAGCTAGTATAAAATAAAAGATGAATATCAAGCCCCGATAGTGTTGGAACGAAAATATTGACGTGCACATCCTAAACAACAGGTCAGAGCTGCCCACTTATAAGGGTTATTAGTAAATCTCTTAATCCATTCGACCACTTCCTCAACATCCTTGCTCGCCCCGCCGACGTGGATTTATTTCGACTTACAGAAAATGAAATTTTTTAAAATTTACAATATTTCTAACAGCAGCCCTGATAAACATTGATACTGATAACCAGGTATTTATTTGTAATTAATAAACATTTATTTTATTTGTAATTAAATAGGGTTAGATTTATTTATCATAATTTAAAATATAAATTTGTTCTTTAATTATTAATTAGTTGTGTTGTTATACGTTATTATTAATTTGATCATAATAAAAAGGTTTGAATTACATTTCAATATTCAGTTCAACTATTATTTTTTTTTATCAACTATCAAAAACTATTAATTTATAAATACTATTAAACTATTATCGGGTTTGTGAATCCGGTAATGTCCACGTGTACTTATGAATATGTGTACACTTGTACTATATGTTTAAACATAGTACTTTTGATTAATAGGATTTTCGAGATAGCAAAGTATATAAATCATATCCCTTTATCATTGCTAACTTCATTTAAACTGTCCTTACCGATCATCGGATAAAATACCTCTTCCCTTCCCACCTTAGCCCCTTCCTTACTTAATACTGCACCTTACTACACCTTACACAATACTACCCCTTTGTTAGTCAATCTTATTGAAATTTTTTTTATAGTAGTGTTGATGTTTATATTTAATTACATTGTATTAATTTATATTTTAATTGTTATTAATAAACTTTGTATACAATTATTATTAATTAAAATTATATTTAATTATTATTGATTAAATTTTATTCAATTATTATTAACTAAATGTACATTTATATTTTAATTATTTTCCCCAATTCCCGTGGTAGCATTTTATCCCGAATTTCAACCTCTAATATTTCTCTATCCTTGCACCCATTTGCTTATTGGCCTACATCGCTCAAAAAACGTCCAGATATTCTTGATATATTTGTTTTCTCACAGATTTCCTGCAATCAAACAACTATAAAATCCCTGGATGACCTTTCCTCTGATCACAGTCCAGTTCTACTTCAAGTACATTCAGTTCCCATTCCTAAGCCCTCTCATCCCAGACTGATTACCGGACGAGTAGACTGGGATAAATTTCGATCTAATCTGGAAAATAATTTAAACCTCAAAATTCCGCTTAAAACAAAAGGAGACATCAATTCTGCAATAGACAAACTTACAGAATCAATACAAACCAATATAATTGATAGCTCCTTACCAAGGAAAAACCATTATCAACAGAATAACTGGCCACTTCATATTCTCGATTTATTAAAAGAAAAACGACGGGCAAGAGCGAAGTGGCACCGCACCAGATATCCATCGGACAAGAGTCATTATACCAAACTGACAAACAAACTAAAATCAGAGATCAGAACATTCAAAATTCAAAATTTGTGTTACCGTACAGAAAATCTCAGTACTACTGACAAATCCTTATGGAATACCACTAGAAAACTCCTAAAATATAAAAATTTCAACCATCCACTTTTAACCGAATCCCAAACCTGGTCAAGATCTGATGAAGAAAAATCACAAATTTTCGGCCAGCACCTATTCAACACATTTAACCCTCACCCAGATATCCTTAATCCTACCCAGTCTGAATGCATTGAAGCAGAGTTAAGTATTCCTCTTCAGTTGTCTCCTCCTCCTAAAGCATTCCATCCTTCAGAAATAGCAAACATTATTCACAGATTACCCGCCAACAAAGCCCCTGGGTACGACGTAATCACATCCTATATTCTAAAACGCCTTCCTCGGAAAGCGATCCTACTCCTTACATATATATACAATGCCGTATTGCGTACCACATACTTTCCTGATTCCTGGAAATTATCCATAGTTAAGATGATACCAAAACCTAAAAAAACACCAGAACTTCGATCTTCTTACCGTCCTATATCTCTCCTGCCTATAATGGGTAAAATGCTTGAAAAACTCATTCTGAAACGTCTACATCCTATAATAGAATCCAACCAAATAATCCCAGATCACCAATTTGGTTTCAGAACATCGCACTCCACAATCCAGCAATGCCATCGAGTGGTGGACGTTGTCTCATCCGCATTAGAGCGCGGAATGTACTGCACGGGAGCTTTTCTCGATGTAGAGCAGGCTTTTGATTGAGTCTGGTATCCGGGACTGTTGTACAAACTCCGTAAATTCTTACCTTCTACTTACTTCCTTATTATCAGTTCCTACCTCAGTAATAGAACCTTTAAAGTAGACCATAATTTTTCCTACTCTTGCCTCTTTACCCAGTTAGCTGGTGTTCCTCAAGGTAGTATCCTGGGTCCCATCCTATACACAATATATACAGCTGACATCCCAACCCATCCAAGCACAGTCCTCACTACGTACGCTGATGACACATGTGTGTTATCAGTAAATAACGATCCATTTGTTGCATCCCAATATCTTCAATCCCATATCTCAAACCTTCAAGAATGGTGTCAAAATTGGAGAATTAAAATAAATCCTAACAAATCCCACCAAATTACCTTCACTCTTCGTCGTAAACCTACGAATTCCTGCCCTACTGTATCCTTTAATAACACTCCACTGATCCCTGTCGAACAGATACGTTACCTAGGACTCCATCTGGACAAACGTCTCACTTGGAATCCTCATACAAGACTGAAAAGACAAGAAACTGCTCGACGATTTCGCCTACTTCAACATTTACTGGACAAACGTTCAAAGCTACCAATTAATTACAAAAGACTCATTTACATGACAGTTATCAGACCTATTTGGACATACGGAGTTGAGCTTTGGGGCTCTACTAAACCATCCAATTCATCTCGCATCCAATCCTTACAATCCAAAAACCTTCGTAAAATCCTCAATGCTCCTTATTATGTCACAAACAAACTCATCCATCATGATCTTAATATCCCATATGTTGCTGATTTGGCCCAAACTAGATACCTATCCTTCCATGAAAAGCTTCATACACACTTGAATCCGCTAGTCTCTCGACTTGCTTCCCATACTATTCCTGATAACCCTCCGAGGAGTCTGAAAAGAAGATGGCCTCGAGACCTTCTACTATAATACTTCATTGGAGTGCTATCAATGGATAGTTTCTCCACAAGTGATTTTTTTGTTCATGTCCTTTGTTCATACAGCCAATTTACTTGATGTAATGTTATTACAGTTGTAAATATCAATAAAATAAAAAAATAAAAAAATAAAATAAAAAATAAAAAATTATTTTCCCCTGGAAACAATATCAACATTTTATATGTTTTAAATGGATGGACAAATACTTTCGACCCTAACTATAATTATTATTTATTAATGACATTTTTACACAGAAATATGTAAAATAAATTAGATTAGATTACGAAAAGCCTTATTTTAAGTAGTGCACTAGATGTTATAATATGAAATCCATTTGTGGTTACCATTTGGCCACAATATATACCACTTCATCAATTTATTTATACTTTCAAGAATTTTCATATTGATAGGGTAATATAATCCAATGCATTAGCGGTGCATTTTCACAACTTCAATCTCCTTCGATATCCCATTTAAAACTTAAAGAAGGTATATAAATATCTTAATAAGAAGTGATTCAAATGCAATGTGATATGAAACATAACAATATCATATGGTTATCCACTCACCCACTTTTTGGCAATGTAATGGCTAAACTTTATTTTGACACAATTACCTTGTGGTGGTCACATAAATGTATTATTTAAACTTTAGATACTATGTTTTCATTTGATGTAATAGTGAGTATTATATTTAGAATTTTACGGATAGAATTAAGTATAGGCAAATTGTACTTTAACCTAGGATGTATATATTGTAGTATTTGCGAAGATATATATAATTGAAATTTGATTGGCTCACGAAAGTTAAGGAGAGGTAGTGGGGGACGGCTTAGCCGATAGCGGGATAAAATTGTGTCGTCACTCTCATCTGATCTGTCGGCCGGGAATCACCCCTCTACTTCTCTCTCCAGACAAGGCATATATTAGAATATTAGAACATTGTATGATTATATGATTTATGAATAAGTTGATGTATATATATTATCACAACAGATGGATCACAACAGAGGAGCAGAAACATATAATTTTGAAATATATCTTAATTTGGGTCCCTATTTTTGTAACTGGCTTTCTTTCTTCTCCTGCTTTTCGGTCCACGAACCTTATTGAGTATATTTAAAACATTCAGGGAGAAGGGTCATTACAACCTCACATAGATTAGATCCTCTGTTTTAAAATCAAACAATGATCTCAGATACATAATATATTTAGTGGAGGAATGCTGCATAAAACTTGATGAATTAGCTGTTCACAACAGAGTTAATATATTTTGGATCCATGAACACTGCAATATACAGGGAAATAAGAGGGCCGACCATTTGGCAAAGAAAGGAACAGGAATTGCTCCAATAGGAGCAGAACCATGGTGCGGGATTCCCTTCTCCCTGGCTAAGGATACAATTAACAAACTAGCCAAGAGGAAGGTTAAAATGCATTGGGGTAGAGCCAAGATAAGGCACACAAAACTTTTTATGAAGGATCCCACTGACAAACTTTCTGAGAAAGTTCATCAAAGAAGCTGCTCACATGTTGAGATCCAACCTCAAGAGTATGGTAAAAGCTATTACTGGGCACTGCAAACTCAGGAAGCATATGCACCACCTGGGCCTCAAAAAAGAACCGCGATACAGATGGTGCACAGAGGAGGACGAAACACCCTGGTACATTCTCTTTGAATTTAATTCACTATGCCGGAAAAGGGCATTTGACCTTGGCTCTGGTAGACACAAGAAACTTCAAGAACTGAGATTTAAAGATTACCTACAATATCTCAGGAAGTCTAGACCTACGATAGGGATCATCCAAATTATTGTGTTGGGACTCGAGCAGAATGGGCCTCTTTAGGCCGAGGTGCATGGTAGAAGAAGAGCCAATCACTATTATTATTATTAGATACACTATTATTATTATTATTAAAATTACAAAAAATAAATATTCGTATGTCGCCTTAATTTTTAAAGCTACTGTTTCTAGGAAGAGGTCTATTTTTAACTAAATTCTAAATTTAATCATTTCTAACGATAATATAATTATTTAATAATTTATATTATTCTTCAATTGTATCAGTTAACATATTCATTGATGAAGCCATATCCAGATTTATTAATATTACGTATATATTAACGTTAATTTATCATTTTTTCCATATTTCAGTTTAAATATATTTTGCCTAATGGTAATAACAACAACATGATATTTCAGCTGATGTAGTTATTTAGATCGAGCAAATGACAGCAACATATAACTTGTTTTTATAATCATTAAAAGTAACCAAGTTTTAAAACACAAATAAAATAATAAGGACTGTAATTCCAATACATTCATTCAAATAAATTCTAATATTGTTTGGAAAAAGATTTTTTTTAATTATTTTTACTCGCAACAATAGTATTTATAATAATAGAATCGAAAAATACTCTTGTCAGGTGGATGCACCAATATAAATGATGGAGTGTTTATAACAATGTGATATTGAACAATAACAGTTCACATAATATACTTAATGATTGACTTATTCATAATAAAGATGTAGAGTAGGAAGAAGAGAATTTACAGAACAGCAACAGGGCTTCCCAAGTATTGCACGTCTCAAGGCTCAATTTTCGTAGTCAGATATTATTTGTAGATTTGGAAAAAGACATAGGCTTGACAATGGATGGTAATTACTTTATCAGATTGGGTCATCAAAATAATATACCTCTTTCAAGAAGACCAAAAATAATGATGAAACGTCACCACAAAAGTAGCATTAAATTACTACTGTCAACACCCTCTCCTCAAACCTTAATCCTCTTATTTTAAACCAGATTCACTACAGAATTTAAAGTTGCCACAGTTCCATTTTAACATTAATTTCGTTTGATAAAACAATAACAGGAACATTTTTCAGGTTTACTCCTAGGACTTTGACTGCATCAATACATCAAGATCAAATTAAACCAATCCATAAAGGAAAACCTATGTATGAGTTTGAATAATTTCATCCAATTTTAACAAGGTGTTAACTTTTAAATTAATGTATCCTTAAAATGTATAAAGGTAAAGAAAGTTAGATAAATACATATGACTGTTCTAAGAAATATAAAAGCTATAAGACCTTTGACAATTTGAGTATTTGGATGTTGGATTAGTATATACATCCAATAGTCCTCATGTATGTGTATATATATATATATATATATTGTTACGGGCTACTGGGTATTAAAATGAATTAAACAATTCCTTAATTAAAGATACGAATATTTATTAACAAAATTAACAAAAAGGATACAACTAAACTATTAACAATAAAATTATTAGACTAATATAAATTTATAATGACAATATTCTAAATATTATAATCTAGGCCTAACTCCTATTTAATTATTACAATAATATAAGATATTACTAATTCTAGATAGCTTAACTGGTTACAATAGTTTCTATGAATATATTACACTACAATTTATAACTAATAATTAACACTTACAGTTCACTAGTCCACCGACCGTAAGATTCTCCAAGTATCACAAACTGACACACAGTAACAAACAGAAACAGTTTATTACACTCGCGAGACTGTCACAGTTCACTGATGCACTTATTACACGGGCCGGTTCAACACTGACTAGTTTATCACACTGACACTCACTTATCACAGATCTTGCATGGTCTACTCTCAGGCTAAGACTGACTGACTCGAGGTGAGGGAAGTCTTTTTATAGGCAAGGCCGAACATTATAGAACACGAAGGGGCCAGAAAATTCTGGAATCTTCTTAATCCTTTGCCGACAAAAGGAGACGATCTAGAACGGTCCTAATCCTATTTTAACTTCTCCCGCCGACGGATTTAAGCCGCTAATCCTCTTGCTTCCGTCTTCCTGCCGGCGCCCGTAACACTGCTCCCTCTTTAAAAGTGCTCTGCCCCAGAGCAAGTCAGGAGAAATCGGGCATTTATGAGCTTCTACTGATGGAGACGCACTTTCTTTCCAGGGGTTGAACGTGCACACCAATATGGCAACTCCAGAGTTGGCGAATGTCTGTTCGATCATGTCCCTAACAATCTTCCACTCCAAGCCCTCGTATCCACAGCCCAACTTCGGAATAGCGAGCTTAGTGACACGCAATCTCAGAAGCTTACTCCGAAGGTCGTCGAGGCTTCGCCGCAGTGCGTCATATGTCGGCTTCTGATCAGTGGCATGCTTGGTAACCAAGTAAAACAGGTGTCGTCCTTCGTGCGGCTGGTGGAGTGCCTTCCCGACACTTGGTCCTTGGCGTTCCAGCTCCTCAGTTCCGCCGAACTTCGTCCTGAAGACCGTTGCAATCCCTCGAGAAGTCCTCAGATCTTCGGCAACGCAATGGCCCAGAGAATACTCCACTGGTAACGAGAAGATATCCCTGTAGATTACCTGAGTTACTCCACGGGTCCCTGGTACTTTCGTATGAGCAACTAAGTTATTTGTCTTGACGTTGTTTAGGTGCCTGACCTGCTGGTCTTCTTTCGGGCCGTGGTCTCCTTTGTACGGGGCCAGTCTATTGAAATGGACTACCTTGGGTTTCCCTTTAGGCTGCTTTCTGATCCTATATATGATGTCGTTGATCCTCTTGACGATCTCAAACGGGCCGTCCCAGGAGTTCTGCAGTTTAGGTGAGTAGCCTCGCCTTCTTCGAGGATCATGTAGCCAGACCAAGTCTCCAGGTTGGTAGCCACCTTTCTCAGCCCTGATGTCGTAGCGCTCCTTCATTCTGTCACTTGTCCTCTGGATGTTTGTGCGAACCTTCTCGTGGATATTATCCAGTCGCTTCCGTAGATCCGAGACGTACTCCTCTCCGGCAATTTCCTCATCAGGCTTGAAACTGAATTTCAGATCACAAGGCAACCGAAGTTCTCTGCCGAATACCACATTTGCGGGAGTCTGCCCCGTTGCCTCGCTGACTGAACTGCGGTAGGCCAGCAGGAACAGATGAAGATACCGGTCCCAGTCTCGCTGATGGTCGGAGACCACTTTGGACAAATATCGACCCATAGTCCTGTTCATACGCTCCACCATGCCATCGGATTGAGGGTGAAGAGGTGTCGTCCTGGTCTTCCGTATTCCCAGTGCTTCGCACATCCCGGAGAAGACTGCAGACTCGAAGTTTCGTCCCTGGTCAGAGTGAAGTTCCATGGGTACTCCGAACCTACTGACGAGCTGCTTCACCAGTACGTCCGCAACCGTGACTGCCTCCTGATTCGGAAGGGCGTAAGCTTCCACCCACTTGGAAAAGTAGTCCATGGCCACGAGAATATACCGGTTACCTTCATCCGTCACAGGGAAAGGGCCAGCGATGTCAATTGCTATTCTCTCAAACGGTGCTCCCACGTTGTACTTCCTCATTGGGGCCTTCTTTCTTCTTATGGGTCCGTTAGAAGCCGCACAAGTCGCACAACGCCTGCACCAGTCCAACACATCGTCCTTAAGGTTTGCCCAGTAAAAGCGTTCACGTACCTTTTCCAATGTACGGTGAATTCCAAGATGGCCGCCAGATACTCCGTCATGAAGTTCCCTGAGTACTTCGGGCACTTTACTCTTTGGAACGATGCGCTGTAGCCTGCGCTGATCTCCTTCCGTGTTCTCCAATGCCCGTTTCAGCAGCCCGTTGTCCACTAGAATGGAGTCCCATTGGGTCCAGTAAGTCTTTACATTCTTCAACATTGGAGCAACATCGTGCCAGGTTGGTCTTCCTTGCCCTGATAGTTTCCACTGCTTCATTTGTTTCAAGTCCGGGTCCCTGTCCTGCTCCTTTGACACCTCTGCATCCTGCCAACTGTCCATGACCACCGTTGTCCTCAACACTACTGCCTGCTTCTCTTCTTGTCGAGAACAATGCCCGCATTTTTCGTCATAAAGTCTCCTAGAGAGCGCATCCGCATTTCTGTGACTCGTTCCAGCACGATGAGCAGATTCAAAGTCATATTCTTGAAGGCCCTCTATCCACCTCGCCACTTGTCCTTCTGGTGACTTGAATCGTAGCAGCCACATTAGAGCCGCGTGGTCCGTTCTCAGGAGGAATCTTCTGCCGTATAGATATTTGTGAAAATGCTCTATAGATTTCACCACTGCCAGAAGCTCCTTCCTTGTGACACAGTAGTTGCGTTCCGGAGCTGAGAGCGCTTTACTGAAATATCCAATAACCCTTTCTTCTCCATCTTGGAGCTGGGAGAGGACGCTTCCAATAGCGGTGTTGCTAGCGTCTGTGTCAAGTATGAACTTGCCCTCGGGACGTGGATAGCTCAGAATAGGAGCACTACTCAACTTATTCTTCAACTCCTCGAAAGATGCCTGACATTCGTGATCCCAAAGGAAAGTCCGTTTTTCCTCGGTGAGCCTGGTAAGAGGTTTTGCAATGTTAGCAAATCCTTTCACGTACCTCCTGTAGTAGGTGCAGAGGCCGAGAAAACTTCTTACTTGGTGCTTATCTCGAGGTAATGGCCAGTCGGTGATCGCTGCAATCTTCTCTGGGTCAACGGCAACTCCGTTGTCTGACACAACATGCCCCAGGTAGTTGACTTGCCTTCGGAAGAGATGACACTTCTTCGGGTTCAATTTTAGGTTCGCTGCACGTAGTCGTTCGAAGACCTTCTCCAGATTGTTCAGATGGTGAGCGAAGGACTTTCCCAGAACAATGATGTCATCTAGGTATACCAGGCAAATTTCCCAAGAGAGACCTCTTAACACGCTTTCCATCAGTCTCTCAAATGTTGCAGGAGCATTGCAAAGTCCGAATGGCATTACCGTAAATTACCAGAGTCCAGTCCCAATCGAGAACGCTGTCTTTTCTTTATCTTCAGGTTTCAATCCAACCTGCCAATATCCACTGCGGAGATCCAAGGTAGAGAAAAGTTCACACCCCTCTAGGGTGTCCAGCGTATCGTCAATCCTGGGGAGTGGATAACTGTCTTTCTTGGTGACGTTGTTCAGCAGGCGGTAGTCTACGCAGAATCTCGTTGTGCCGTCCTTCTTCTTCACCAATACAACAGGAGACATCCAGGGGCTACTCGAAGGCTCAATGACACCATCAGCCGCCATCTCCTTGATGATCTTCTCGGCGTCCTCCCGTTTGGCTAACGGCAGCCTCCGCGGGACCTGTCGGATGGGCTTAGCATCGGTGGGATGATGTTCCAGCTGACGTACCACTGAGGTAGCGGTTGCACATTCCCCGACCGGTGTTCCTTTGTTCAGCGTTACTGGGAAGCTGTTCAGGTTCATTAGCCGAATCGGAGTGGTACGTCCAACCTTGATGAGAGACCTTGCAACCATTACGCCGCGTCCGATCTCCTGTTCTTCTTGCCTTCCAGGTTCAAGTAGCACACATTGACCCTCAGGTAGATGTCCTTCGATCGTCCCATGCGTTATGATTTGGCTCCGTGCAGGTAAAGTGGTGTCTTCTAGTAAGCGCACTCGTGCGTAGATGTCCTTTCCCTGCCGAAGGATGACTTCTTCGTCTCCCATCGTCATCACACCTCTCGCCATATCCAGCTTGATCCCATATGCGATCATCAAGTCAGTGCCCAATATGACATCTTCATCAATATCTGCCACGAGAGCGCGGTGCTTCAGATGTTGATCCCCGATGATGAAGTCGGCAACTGTCTCCCCGTAGACCTTGGCTGGCTCTCCTGTGGCAGTCCGTAATGTCCAAGTCGTTGGCAAGATCTTCTCAGCGGGAACTGTCCTTGAGTTCAAGATTGTCATGGTTGCGCCGGTATCCAGTAGCAGACTTCGCAGCTGCCCGTCCACCATCCTATCTACGTAGAAACTGTTCGTTCTGCTTCCTATTGACGCAACTCTGATGGTCTTCCCGGGGCCTTTGACTTTACGGGTTGACAGTTGCCCCTTCCCATCAACCCTGCTTAGTTTTCCTGTAGCTTTTCTTGTTTCTTGGATGGACACTTGCTTCTAGGGTGTCCAAGTTGGCTGCAGCTCCAACAGCGTATCTCCTTCTTACGGGTCCTGAGAGCCTCCAAAACTTTTGTCATGATGTCCTCGACGCTAGGAACCAAATAAGGCTCCGCTTCTGCTGCTCGAACTCGTGCTTAGCCCCGAACTGACTGTCTGACAGCCTCGAACTCCATGGCCTGAGATAATGCGTCGTCTAGAGTTTTTGGCCGGGCGAGCTTCACTGCTTGTTGTGTCTCGGGGTCCCGAAGTCCATCCAGGAATTTGTCGACAGCCAGACTCTCGTACACATCATCGGTGACCGAGGGGTAGGCATTCCTCACCAGCCGGGCGATATCCGCTTCAAATTCCTGCAGCGTCTCGTTGGTCTTCTGGATCCTGTTTCTCAGCTGTGAGCGATAAAGCTGGTCCATGTGTCGGTGGCCGAAACGCATCTCCAGTCTTCTAATCAGCTCCCCGTAGTTAGACCGCTCTGACAGTGGCATCCCCTGCAGTACTCCCAAGGCGTCTCCACGCAAGGCCAGGAACAAAGCTGAAGCTTGGGTCTCTTTTGACCACCCGTCGATCGAAGCCGCAGTCTCGAAGAGAGTCATGTAGTCCTCCCACGGCGTCTTTCCGTCGAATACTGGAATGGTGTTGTGATTTGGTGGCGCCCCAGTATTGGCGGGCATAATGGTGCTATGAAGGCTGCCCTCGGATGAACGGTCGGTGTCGTTAGTCGGTGGGTTGCTCCTACGTCCTTCGAGAGCTTCTACTCTTAACATAAATTCGTTTTCAATAGAATTCAACTTTTCTCCTAACCTAGATTCTACATTAGCTACTTTATTATTTACATCTGCCAACTTATTACCAAAATTAGCTACTTCATTATTTACATCGGCTAACTTATTATCTACATTAACTAACTTATTCTCAACATTTTCCATTAACTTAGTCTCTAATGTGCCTAACTTAGACTCTAATGTATCCAATAAATCACATTTTACAGTACCTAGCTAATTTTTTACACTGCTTAATTCATTACCTAGCTTATTTTCTACATTGCTTGACTCATTTTTAAAAGTTGCAGACAACCTGCTTAAATCAGTTTCAAACAGAACGTCATCTGGATTTCCCCCTAAATCTACAAAAAATTGACGCAAGCGCTGTTGCAGCACACTTTTAGTTCCAGATGAATCCAGATCACGTTCCTCCAATTCCCGTTTCAAATCCGCAACTTTTAAATAAATTAATTCAACACTTTTAGAAGCCATTTTACATATAGTAGCCAAATAATTACAAAATGCAAAATAATAGCAATTACACGATAATCCCACTTCTGACACCAATTTGTTACGGGCTGCTGGGTATTAAAATGAATTAAACAATTCCTTAATTAAAGATACTAATATTTATTAACAAAAGTGATAAAAAGGATACAAGTAAAGTATTAACAATTAAATTATTAGACTAAGATACATTTATAATGACAATATTCTAAATATTATAATCTAGGCCTAACTCCTATTTAATTATTACAATAATATAAGATATTACTAATTCTAGATAGCTTAGCTAGTTACAATAGTTTCTATGAATATATTACACTACAATTTATAACTAATAATTAACACTTACAGTTCACTAGTCCACCGACCGTAAGATTCTCCAAGTATCACAAACTGACACACAGTAACAAACAGAAACAGTTTATTACACTCGCGAGACTGTCACAGTTCACTGATGCACTTATTACACGGGCCGGTTCAACACTGACTAGTTTATCACACTGACACTCACTTATCACAGATCTTGCATGGTCTACTCTCAGGCTAAGACTGACTGACTCGAGGTGAGGGAAGTCTTTTTATAGGCAAGGCCGAACATTATAGAACACGAAGGGGCCAGAAAATTCTGGAATCTTCTTAATCCTTTGCCGACAAAAGGAGACGATCTAGAACGGTCCTAATCCTATTTTAACTTCTCCCGCCGACGGATTTAAGCCGCTAATCCTCTTGCTTCCGTCTTCCTACCGGCGCCCGTAACAATATATACATACAGAAACTAGAATTAAATATTTGCAAACATCTGGAGCAGTGTCACCTTAGTGCCTCTCCGAAATTGGTAAATCTTAGTCTTCAACGCAATGCCGAATTCCAGTTTATTATTTTTTAAAAATTCGCAGGCAAATTAAACAAGCAGATTTACTCAGTCCTCAATGGTTTTCTAAGCCCTAGCCCCTTTGAGTCATATATTTCGAAGCGGAAACATTGGTTACCAATTGAAAATAAGGGATTAAAGATCCATCATCAGCCATAGTCTCTGCATTGATGACCTCAAGTTACATGCCAAAAAAAAAAGAATCAGTTACAAAGCATGATGAAACTTGATTCTACATTTAGTAGCGCCATCTGTATGTCTTTTCGAATCGAAAATTGTGCAACAGCCACTGTTACAAAAGTAAATATAAAGGACAAGACCTCTCTAAAACTTTGTTCAGGAACTACCATGAATCACCAATCACTGGGAGAATTTTATAAATACCTGGGCATTAAGCAAGCAATTAAAATCGCCAAGAAAGATGTATTGAGTGAAATATCTCCCAAGTTTAAAAAAAGACTGCAGGTAATTCTTAAAACTCAGCTGACCAGAAAAAATAAAATCAGTACATTGGCAATACTTGTGGTGGCATAATTAACTGGTCAAAAACAAAATTACAAGATCGCATGTTGCACTCAATGATGACAGAAGGTAAAATTCATCACCCGAAAGCATCTATATTTGCATATATGTGCTAGGCTATATTTACCTAGATAAAAAGGTGGTCATGGGCTAGTCTTAATTGAAGATTCATGCCAAAAATAAGCAAATTCCATAAAGGAGTACTTTATTACAAATGCATCATCAATAATTGGCATTATGAGAGAACAGGATAAAAATTACACTGCCCTTAATCTCAAAGATCCTAGCACCCATGATGTAAATAATGAGTATCACTTTGAGACAATTTGGAAGGAGAAAGAATTGCATGGTAGATTTTTCACCATCAACTACATCAGCCTGAGATTGATAGTGACCTCTCAGTTGAATGGTTTAAGATAGGGGCAACTGTTTGGAGAGACTAAAGAATTTGCCATGGCTATACAGGCCTAGATAATTGCCAAAAGAGCTTATATAAATCATATTCTTAAGGAGAACCTGATCACGGATAAATGTCATCCCTGGACCTAATTAACACCAGAGCCAAAAAGATTAGGAAGTTGCCATAGAGTTGAAATTCCTTTATCATTTGGAAAAATTGCAAGTAACTCCTATAGTCATTTCATTGAATATTCTCATACCAAAAAACACAAGAGAGGATATAGAGAGAAAAATAAATTTGTAATAATAAAAAATTGCAATTTCTCCCCAGGTATTTTGCAAAGTTACTATAATATAATACATAATATTAAAGAGTAATATTAAGTATTTGAATGTTTAATTAGCTACAATTTGCAATTGGCACCCTTTTGGTGGAGACGGACAGCCATATTTATGTCACCAAGAGATAAATTTACTCCTCTGAACAGTCACTCACCCAAGGGTTACGATTGAAAAACATATTCTACGGGTTTTTTACACATTTAAGCAAGGAAATATTTTGAAGGTATACTTATTTATTCATAAATATGACTGATTTATTGATTAAAAAAATTAGAACCACAACACTGTTATCACATAAAAAATATTTTTTTTTTTTTTTACTATAAAAGCAGTCTAAAATAGTAGGTTCAGTCTCAGTAAAACCTGATTTATTCCTGGAATTACCACCATCAGCCTACACAAGCACAACCAATGAAGGTACCACCAGGTCTACAAGAATTTCTGACTCAAATATTTGTTTGCCTGTCGTATTGCAGGTTCTTCTTTTCTTTTTTTTATAAGTATTTATTGTAATTATAATCAATTATTTTTATATTAGTTCATTTTATTTATAAATTATTTGTATATATTTTTCTCAGCAACATATCCTCATTCCATTGAGATGAACAGGGACCTTTCCTTAGCCATGAAGAACGGATCTGATTGTGTTAGATAAATAATTTATTTATTAAAAAAAAAAACATGTATTAAGAAACAAAACTAATTTAACTCATCATTATTTTTTTTTTAAGTAAGGACTGGTTTCCATTATTTCATCTTACCACTTAGAATTTGGATAGTATTTTTTTAAAAAGAAATAATGATAACAGCCCCCAAGTAAGAAATTTTTCCATTCCCAGGATTAATACCCATTGATATTCATTAATTAAAATTATAGTGAGTAATTTATGAGTTGCTAAAGTATAACTAATAAATTATAATGCAATTGGGAAAAACCACAATGCAAAGCCTTATGTTTCAAATCCAGTAATACACCCACTTGCCAGTCGACGTTTCGCCCATTCAGGCATTATCAAGACACAAAAACAAAAAAGGGTTATGTGAATCACATCTCGAAGAAAAAGGTGCAATATATCCCAACGATCAACAGCCCAAACATGAGACAGCATCCCACCACCAAGACGTTCAACATACAACTCCATTCCTCAGAAATTATTTCAAATACCATTTCAAGTGGCACCAAGGTAAACAAAGAGACTACATCAAAGCTTATAAGTCGTTCATTTTCTTCTATAGTTTTCAAATCATCAATCTTATTTTTAGCATCAAATGCATTTTTGACATCAAACGGGTCATTATTGTACAGGCCATTTAAGAACAGTTTAAAGAATTTTTCCAGTTTATAAGAAGGTCCCTTAATGTTATTTACAATCGGTCTGAGAGATTTGTTTTCTTTGTGCAACTTAATTAATCCATATATTCTAAGACGCTGCAGGACATAAGTAGAATAACTAATAAAAATTTGTAATATCAATCTTGTCATGTATCAACATAAAAAATACTGAAAATGATGATGCTTTAAATTATAGAAAAGAATAGAAAAATAATTTTATTCTGCGACCAGGTTCCCTTAAGAATAACGGATGTGTACAAAATTAAATGAATATATATCTGGTCAAAGGGCTAAATTATAAGAATGATACAATATTTACAAAAGTACATGAAAATAAATATAAACTAAATAGTATGTTCTGGTGAAGAAAAAAAATATAACAAAAATTGTCTAACATTACAAAAAATATTTTATTTATTTTTAAGTTTAGAAAATTTATCTATTACTTCTGGTGGATATGAACTATTAATTATTACTGGTTAGAGAGTATCTATTTTGGAATTTAGCAGATGTAGGAAAAGCTTAGATTTGAATGTGGGTAAGGAAGACGCATGACGGATATCAGGTGGGAGTGAGTTCCAAAGTATGGTGGAATGGGCGAGAAAAGAATGCTCAAATGTTTTGGTTCTGTGAGAACAAGTATTAAGGTCAGAAAGGCAAGATCTTGTGCACTTGGATTGGACAGAGAATTTGAATTGTAGGAGACTATAGATGTAAGAGGAATGTTGTGAGTTGATGGTTCGGTATAGGAATGAACCTAGGAAATAAAGTCTATGGATGGAGAGGAAGACACATCATAGAGGTGAGACACACTAGACCTCCTCGGGGCATAAAAGACATTCCAGCAGTTCATGATTTGCCTCAATTTATCATCAAGCATATTTGAGAGAAGCTCCCATATGCCACACAGCCATAGTCAAAGTGTGGAAAGGCGAAAGAAGAAACGAGGAGCTTATTGATCAGCGGTAGATTTGGATGATGTGGGGTTTCCAGGATAGGGATTTGTCAAAAATGATACCAAGGATTTTAATAGAGGAACTAAAAGTAATAGGGTGATCATTTACGATTAATCGGCAGAAGGAGTGGATGGATTTAAGAAGGTTAGTGAAACCAATTAGAATGGCCTGAGTTTAACTTCAGTCTGTTGAGGTTAGCCCAGGCACTGATCCTTTTTAGGTCATCCTGAATGTTGGCGAATGCCGCTAATATCTCAGAGAGAAGAAATGACAGATAGTTTGGGAGTTGTTGGCGTATTGATGGTGGGAACAAAGGTGGATTGATTCAGGAAGATCATTATTGTAACAGTAAAAAAAGAAGTGAGGAAGTAACACTTTGCTATTCCTGTTTTCAGTAGGAGTAAAGGGGATAGGGGTTGATTTGGGATGGAAACAGCCCGAGTCTCATCAGAGAGGATAGTTTGCACCCAGAGTATGGAATGGTTCAGCACATCGAAAACTTTAATAAAGTCAAGTTGTATTAGTACAGTTTTTTTTTTTTGTTCATGACGGTATGTATATAACTGGTGATTCTAACAAGGGCAGATTGTGTGGGGAAAACAGGACGGAAGAAGGATTGGATTGGATTGCAGAGTTTGGATTGTTCCAGAAAATTTGAGATTTGCGATTGAACTATTCTTTCATGAGTTTTGGAAGGGGAGCAGGCAGTGGTCGGAAGGTACTTTTACTATCATTGCTGTATATATGACTGTTATATTTTCTTTGGTATCGAACCGTTGATATAAGTTATTTTGTGGAAGAAAGTAGTCCGGGTAGAGGTCACAATGAATTTCTCGTAGAATTGGAGAAAAACTTTATTGATTAGCCAACGTTTCGACCTACTTTGTAGGTCTTCTTCAGGGTTGTGGGGGGGGGGACTGGGGGATTAGGTCCACACTAGCTAGAAACACAGACTGTGTGTTTCACCCCTCCCCACAGCCCTGAAGAAGACCTACAAATTAGGTCGAAACGTTGGCTAATCAATAAAGTAGAATTGGAGAAAACAATTCTACGAGAAATTCATTGTGACCTCTACCCGAACCACTTTCTTCCACATATATTATCAAGGTCAACAATTATCATTCAATATAACTTATTTTGTTTTGTATTTTTCTCCGCCAAAAATTTGGCACAAAATAAACAAGTTTTATTTAAATGTTAAGACTGTAGAAAAATTCCAACGAAAAGCCCTTAAATCTCCAAACTAAAACAGAAATTGAAAATAAGGGAACTTCAGGGCTTTTCGTTGTAATTTTTCCATGGTCTTAACATTTATGTAAGGTCTCTTTTTACCTTTCCCTTTTCAATATTAAGTTTTATTTATTTGTGTAAAACTCACTGACTGCATCCCCTGACAATTTTAATCATGGCTCAAGATACTTAAAATCAATCATTTCCTCAAAAAATTTGCCGATTATGACCACTAGACCAATATTAATATTTTTAATAAAAATATTAATTGATATTCATTAGTTTAATTTATAACATGCTAAAGTATAAGCAATCATAATAATGATTCATTGATGATACTAGCAATAAAAATGTGTAAATTAGTACACTGTACTTTCTGCAAAATATGTTTACAATTGTAATTGGTCATTTAAACACAGCTAATAACTTATCAAGGGTGAAGATGATAAGAGCGGACAATCTTTAAAGAAGAAACATAGAGAAGTGTAAATCTTATTTTTAGCATTGTAGGCATTCATCGAAATATAAAATGCACAACTGAAGATATTCACATTTACACAATTTAATCAATAATATAATATATGTAAACCAGTGGTAACTAATCAATAATTATTACAGAAAACAATTAAATTACCATATTTATTGAAACAAATTACAAATTTTAATTAATTATCATTTCCCGGGAAACTTGGCTATATCCAAGCCGCAGCTTACAAACATTCTCATCAGACTCCTGAAAGAAAATATAAGAATTAATTTATAAATGTTGACACTAATATAAAAAAAACATTAAAGTATTTTTTGCTTAAAATTCTAAAAGACACAGCTATAATAAAAATAAAAGTCAGAGGGAATTAGAATGACTAGTATGACTGTTACTAAGGTGCGATTCTGAGCCCAATTACTTCTTACCACATTTGTCTCAGTTATAATATTTTCAACCATTATGTAGCCAAAAGTGCATTGAGTGTACCGATGGATAAAGAAAATGAAGTTTAATGTTACTTCAACAGACATGTTAAGTAAAATATTATGAAATATACTCAAAATATTAAGTAAAATGTGGCACAGCAAGAATCACACCAACAAAAAAACTTCAGCTTCTGGTAAGATATTGGGCCCAAAATTCATTGTTCTTAAAAATAAAGTCTTGGTATGTCACAAGAGACTGCTTTAGCAAAATAAACTTTTGGGATTTACAAAATGTTATACTAGGAGTGCTACTTTCAACATATGTTAAATTTTCCAAGGTAGTTACCAATTAGAATGGCCTGAGTTTAACTTCAGTCTGTTGAGGTTAGCCCAGGCACTGATCCTTTTTAGGTCATCCTGAATGTTGGCAAATGTCGCCAATATCTCAGAGAGAAGAAAGGACAGATAGTTTGGGAGTTGTTGGCGTATTGATGGTGGGAACAAAGGTGGATTGATTCAGGAAGATCGTTATTGTAACAGTAAAAAAAGAAGTGAGGAAGTAACACTTTGCTATTCCTGTTTTCAGTGGGAGTAAAGAGGATAGGGGTTGATTTGGGATGGAAACAGCCGAAGTCTCATCAGAGAGGATAGTTTGGACCCAGAGTATGAAATGGTTCAGTGCATCGAAAACTTTAATAAAGTCAAGTTGTATTAGTAAAGTTTTTTTTTTTTGTTCATGACGGTATGTATAAAACTGGTGATTCTAACAAGGACAGATTATGTGGAGAAACCAGGACGGAAGAAGGATTGGATTGGATCGCAGAGTTTGGTTTGTTCCAGAAAATTTGACATTTGCGATTGAACTATTCTTTCATAAGGTTTGGAAAGGGAACAGACAGTGGACGGAAGGTACTTTTACTTTCATTGCTGTATATATGACTGTTATATTTTCTTTGGTATCAAACTGTTGATTCTGTTATGTATTTTTCTCCGCCAAAAATTTGGCACAAAATAAATAAGTTTTATTTAAATGTTAAGACTCTAGACAAATTCCAACGAAAAGCCCTTAAGTCTCCAAACTCAGAAATTGAAAATATGGGAACTTCAGGGCTTTTCGTTGTAATTTTTCCATGGTCTTACCATTTATGTAAGGTCTCTTTTTACTTTTCCCTTTTCAATAATAAGTTTTATTTATTTGTGTAAAACACACTGACTGCATCCCCTGACAATTTTAATCATGGCTCTAGATACTTAAAATCAATCATTTCCTCAAATAATTTTGCCGATTATGACCACTAAACCGATATTAACATTTTTAATAAAAATATTAATTGATATTCATTAGTTTAATTTATAACATGCTAAAGTATAAGCAATCATAATAATGATTCATTGATGATACTAGGAAAAAAAATGTGTAAATTAGTACACTGTACTTTCTGCAAAATATGTTTACAATTGTAATTGGTCATTTTTTCACAGCTAATAACTTATCAAGGGTGAAGATGATAGGAGCGGACAGTCTTTAACGAAGAAACATAGAGAAGTGTAAATCTTATTTTTAGCATTGTAGGCATTCATCGACATATAAAATGCACAACTGAAGATATTCACATTTACACAATTTAATCAATAATATAATATACGTAACCTTTAATTATTACAGAAAACAATTAAATTAACACATATATTAAAACAAATTACAAAATATTACTGAATTATCATTTCCCAGGGAACTTGTAGCCTCTAAGAAACTTGGCTATTGCCAAGCCGCAGCAAACGACCGTTATTCTTATCAGACTCCTGAAAGAAAACATAAGAAACATGTACATTGATTAATTAATAAATAAATGTTGACACTAAAATAAAAAATACTTTCAAAGTATTTTTTGCATAAAACTCTAAAAGACACAGCTATAATAAAAATAAAAGTCAGAGGACAAAGTGTCAGAGGGAATTAGAATGACTAGTAGGACTGTTACTAAGGTGCGATTCTGAGCCCAATTACTTCTTACCACATTTGTCTCAGTTATAATATTTTCAACCATTATGTAGCCAAAAGCGCACTGGGTGTACCAATGGATAATGAAAATGAAGTTCAATGTTACTTCAACAGACATATTAAGTAAAATATCATGAAATATACTTAAAATATTAAGTAAAATGTGGCACAGCAACAATCACACCAAAAAAAACTTCAGCTTCTGGTAAGGTATTGGGCCCAAAATTCATTGTTCTTAAAAATAAAGTCTTGGTATGTCACAAGAGACTGCTTTAGCAAAATAAACTTTTGGGATTTACAAAATGTTATACTAGGAGTGCTACTTTCAACATCTGTTAAATTTTCCAAGGTGGTTACCATTTCATTCAAAGGCCAGATATTGCTGGAGCGAAAGTACTTGAGAAAGTTATTTTTAGTGAGTTGAACATATTCTGTATTGTGATTTTTTTCTCTGGAGCACTTGTGTTTTTCTATGTTTCAGTTTTTAAAAATTTTTATTAATTATTGTATTTGTTGGTTTTATTCCAATTATAGTATGATTGATCAGTTCCATCTGTATGCCTTTGAGAATAACCGATGTAAATATATAAAAAACAAAATTAAGGCACAATTAGATAATTTTATAGAGCTAAATTACAAATTTGCTTAAAGAATAAAAAATAATGTGGAGGAGGAATCTATTGGCATTATAAATTAAATGCAGAAGTATACTGGATACTGTTCTTCATTCCTCTCAATTCATTTTGTTTTAATTTTACTTACAGGCAATCTGCCCATTGTATTTGTCAGATGAGCATAAAAATATAAAACTAAAAAGGTAAAATAATGTACAGAAGTGAAATTAGAAATTATGGGAAAAAACAGAAGAGGTAGCTTACCTTTTTGTCGGATCATCGTATAATCCCGATAGCCAATCCGTTTTCGGATTATCTGTTTTCTCGCCAGGGTTCATATTATTCTATCAGTTATAATTAAAAATCTGCACGCTGAGGTGGTCAATTTGGTTGTTGTAATAACTTTTGACGCGTAACCTTTAATGTAACAGTTGAAGGAAATGCCTTATAGTCTTGTAGGGATTGCGTCATAATCGATCAAGTAAACCCTTTCGATCGATTCTTAACAATATGTATAACATTTTAAAAAATGTTATAAAAAGCTAAGCTGTCATAAAAAAAAGCGATGTTTTCTGTTGAATTAAAATAATACTATTAAGAAATTGGATAAAGATTGGGTAATAGGACGCGTTTTTATTTAAATACATTGCATGTTATGCACATGTTTTTATAATATAAGCGATTGTCAAATATCTCCCTCGTTAGAACAACTTTTACAAAATCAGTGATGTACAAAATGAAACTGCAATTTTATAAAAACTGCTTTCTTGTCTTTTTCGTCCGCATTTCGGGGTTCATCCTCTAGAAGTGATATCTTGGTATTTAGGTTCCTTAATATTAGGAGTTGTGACGATGTGAACGTAGTCCGGCAATTGGAGAATTCCTAAAATTTAATTAAGGTTAAAATCCCCATTGTTATACTGGCATATTCTTCACATAGCTACCTATTTTATTTTTTACGGATTGGTATCAGCGATTATAATGTTTGTTTCTCCGACGAGTGTAAACATCAATAATAGTATTGATTGTTTTATTGGCAATCTCTACAACTTCAGCCTAGCTGGAGTAGCAGTCCACTAGAATCAGAAAGTCCTCTCTGTTAAACAAGGCAATGTATATGAAACCTAAAATATGGAAACCTCGGGTCATTACGAGTAGCGATGAACGAACTTATCAATGATCATATCTTTGAATGATATCATAGTAAAGTTATCAGGTTCTGATATGTGTTTCAGATTCCTTGATAATAAATCAGCTATGTATTGGAGTTATTTAAAATCAAATTGATAAGGCAACAGTTTTAATCTTTCCTGTATATAATATAATAGGCCTTTCGGTCTATTATTTTTAATTTCTTTTTCTAAGTGAGCTGTGAGGTGTGTGCAGTCACATCCTTGTGGTCATAAAAATAATTTTGAAATTACTTCGAATAAAAAAACAAGCTCTTTTTGTCATTTCATTTTAATTTGGAAGTGAACTGGAATATATGGATACATGGATAGTTAAAGTTAAGTGTTATTTTTGAAATAATTTCTAGTAGTGTGTTCAATTGTTTATCATTCACAAGGAGTTTCCTTAATGGTGAGATGATTTCAGATAAATGTGGTAGGTGATCTCTTAAAAAATTAACTGAGTAACATTAAATAAAATTAATTAAGTCATTTTTCTCTACAATTTTTCCAAAAGGAGGTGAAAATGGGTACGTAGTATCTCTTCTACTAATATTCCAACCAACGTTCTTAATAATACTTCATGTTATGTTAAGTCATAACTTTTCCGCACCCATATCTTCAGTCGAAAAAATTGTTAACTGATTTAGAATATATTCATAATGATCCATTTTTCCATTATAAGGAGTTGCCGTGTTTTTTAATTACTGATATTGTTTATAATTATCTCCTACAAACTCCTTACGACCCATCTAATTTCTCTCTCCTTACCTTTTCCTTCCTAAAATAGCATAGTAACGGCAAAATCAGATAAAGGAGACAAAACAGATATAATGGATCCCTCAAAATATAATGACAAAATTACTTTACTCCTATTATACTGATCCACATACACTCCTATTCTCCAGGACCCCACCTCTTCTCTCCAAACCCAATTTAATCAACATTTCGAAAACCTTTTTAATTCAAAATTAATTACTTATTCTACCTACTGAAACCTTTAATACTGTAGCTATCTTTTCAAAAACCCGTCAACCCCGTGCACCCTATTACGAACAACATCAATTCTCTTTCTCAATAAAACTCAGGAGATTCCTACTTCTCTCCTTCATTTAATAATATCCTATCTTTTCTTGACATCTTCATCATTGGAACCCGTGGCTAGACAATATCAACAGATTAGTAAACCAAATTTACCTAATCCGGCAGACTCCCAGTGGGGCGAAATCGCTAAAAAGCGCATAAAAATGTGTTTTTTTCTACTATACCTATTCTATCAATTGAGGATTAGTAAATTTGCATAGGCCTACCTTTTAGGCAATCAGAACTGAAATTTTAGAGCCCTTTGTCCACTACAAAGCTAAAGGGAGCCTTTAGACGGTGAAGAATCATGATTGCGGGAATTTAAAATACAGTCGAACCTCGATATAGCGAATTCCTTGATAAATCGAAGTTTTTCTATTCCCCTTGAATCTGCCTATCTTTTCTACGTTATTTTTACCTCTACATATCGAAGGATTGGTTTAGAAGACCTTGATATATCGAATTTTCCAAGATTCCTTAGCTTACACTGCACCTCTACGAAACGAAGTTTTTGTAGGAAAACCTCTACATATCGAAGTCAATTCGTTAAATATGAACCGTTTAGCCTGAACAGCTCGTTCTGAGAAGCATTGCCATTCTCAGAACGGCCTTTTTTCTCAAGTAATCCTGTAACTCCCCCACTCACATTTGTTTCCAGTTTGTATCGGTTTCTGCTAACACTTGTGCAATAGGTTTCCTCTTCTGTCGTATTAGGTTAAGTATTGGATGATGCATTGGATAAAGTGTCGTTTTCAGGTATACAAACTACAATTTCAGATTTTTTTAAAAGCTCAGCTTATTTTTTTCACAAATTCAATATGTATCTGTTTTTTCTAGTCTCTTGTTTGATTATTAAATAATGACGAAGTATAGTTTTTATTCTAATTGCGTATTTTTTTTTCTAACTGCTTTTAGTTATACTTGTCATAAAAATTCTTCATTTCAATATTCAAAAATAGCTATCTTAAGCAATGTAATTGGCGTAAATTGTATTGTTGTACATATAGGTACAATATTTTAATAAAATAGGTACATTTTTCCTATATTAGATTGATTATATACATATTTTATTATGAACATCTACCTCTATATATCGAAGTCAGTCAGAAATAGCAAATAGTCTATATATTTTTTTTCTTATTAAAGGCGGATAAATTTAATTTCTCTCGTCCAGATATTGCGAAATGATAGTAATAGGAAGAAGAAAATGAATAATTCAATATTCAAACCGAAAATAGATTTTGATCAGCGATGAAAAATTAGGGAATTCAAGGTTTTCAAAGCATTTTTTTTTCAAAAACAATCTCAAAAAATGGCTTCTTGTGTACTCTTTGAAATAAATATTAATAAGTCATCAATTAATAAGAGTCTGAATGAAGATCCTGAGTGGGAATTAGCTGTGTAAACCTGCGAACTTTGGACACTGAGCCCAAACAAATCGAAAAAACTCGCTAATTCCATGCACTTGTAAACAAACAAATGGGAGACGGGAGATCGTAATCCTTTTATTTTTTACTCCATTCTTATATTTTTTTCAGCTATCGTTTATGTGTTTTATTACGCTTACCATGTCATCAATAAAAGTGAAAATCCGTGTCCTTGTGGAAGAATTATTGAAGTCAAAGGAGCAAATACGCACACTTTATTTAAATATTTAGTGGATGAATTTCACCTGTCATATCTTCATCAACAGTTAATTGAAGATAAGTTAAGATTGAGCATTATTAATAAATTTAAAACAAAATGTTCCCGCATTTCTCCCGAACGAGGATATAATGCACAACCTCCTCATCTCTTCAGACCCTTTAGTTTCGTCATAACGGACTCAATGGGTACCAATCGCACTGGATGTTGCTTAACAGTTAATTTCTCATGTTGAGGGAGCATCAGGTGAAATTAATGAAACTGCAATGGATGTAATTGTTTTTTTTTTATATAAATAAAATAAATTTTCTTTCATATAAATTCTTAAGTACCTATAAAAATTTCATTTGTATTACATGGCCTCCCACACAAGTTAATATAATATGACTTTATATATTGGAATGACACATCAAACAACTTTTTTGAAAAATATTTTTCTATTTCCTCACAATCGTCTTGTATACTGAACATTTCATTATCCTCTAATTCGTTTCATAGTACATACTATCCAACTACTAGGTAGCACAAATTTCTAGGCTATAATTCAATTTCCTGAGGATTTAATGATTTTTAAGCGTTTTCGCCCCACTGTGCGATTCCTCAACTACCCATTCGCTCCCTCACATCCTCACAATTAATGTTCTCGCCAATTAATATCTCCAGCCATATTATATTTCACACATTACGTCACGAAATTCTTTCAATGTAAAACTATCATATTTTATCATGTTGGTTTTAAGATATTATGTTACAACAGTTTACTGAAAACAAGTTACTGTGTAAATTATTGAAGGGCTTTTAATTGTTAAAGTAACTTATTTTAGGGTTAAAATTGTGACTTAAGCTCACCTACAATAAAAATTTGATGAAAAAGAATGAGAAAATGTTTTAGAAGAAAAACATTTTATGATGGAGTCAAGGTGGAGGAAGTTAGTGGTGAAATCAAAGTGCCTAAATGTAAAAGGAAGTAGACCCCAGACTTGACATAACCTTTCAATCTATGTGTATTCTATCTTCCAATTATTTTGCCTCTTGTATTAGCACTATTATTTTTTTTAATACTTAAGTGTAAGTATTTATTGTACTAATAATAAGAACCGATGTTTCAAGAGAATAATTTAACATATCATTTGTAACTACAATGGTTGAGCGTGATCGAGGACTAATCACTTCCCTGCACGACCGTTGTCCAAGAAACAGTACACTCCCTACCATGTACTGAACTCTAGACCCTTGACGAGTTGTAATGGTAGAGGTTTTTTTTTATTTGTAACTATAATTAAAGAACAATCTCCACTACTTACAGTCTCGGAACCCCTGTTTAACGTCCCTTTCGAAGGACGGCATAACCAAGCTTTTTTTCCTCCCTTTAAAAAATCCTAGGGCCATCTGCCGGACTACGAACACGTGATCTTGGGTTTAGTAGTTTGTTATGCTAACCACTAGACCACAGGTCACCCCAACATCAAAGTTTCTGTATTTAGTTTATAGTTTCCTCGGGCGGATCTCATTACAGCCCCACGGGTGGTGGATGAGGGGATAGTCGGTGGAAATTCCCTGGAAATTCCCTGGAAGTTCCTCCCGACTAAGCCTGATGGACTCGATGACCAACAATGAGAATGGAACACACACAGGCTTGCTGGAGGAATGTAATAAAGGTTAGAATGTCATACTCACATTATTTTTTTAGTTTAAAAAAGTATCAATAATAGTCCTGGATCTTTTAGTTCTGGAGATTGAGGTAAAATGCTCATTATCTGAATTCCCGATGATGAAAATAATTATTATTCATTAATGAAAATACTAATTAATATTTAAGTAGTAATTTACAAGTTGCTAAAGTATAAGTAATAAATCTTTGTAAGACCAATTTTGTCATGTATTAACATAAAAAACAAAACAAAAACTGAAACAATTATTCTAAAAATTGTCCTTTTTAGGAGAAAACTTGTAAAGAACATGTTCCAATGAATTATGATCCATATGAAGTTATAAGGGAAAAATATTTAAATTAGCATGCTGCACTATTTACAGTTTATTCCTATAACTACACAGCTGTAATTGGTCATACAAATTTCATAAAACTTTAAATATTCATATTTACATAATTTAATCATAATCATTTAATACTATACATGTAAACCAATGAAAATGGTTAGGTTGGTAACCAACAACATAACCTGTGGGTTACCTCCTGTACAGTTACAGTTATACTATTGTGTTTATGTGCATATGTGTAATAAAGTGTGTAATATTATTAACTGTTATTTAATAATATATCCAAACATGGCGCAGTCGAGACCGTTAATATATCCAAACAAAAACTAGTCAATAATAATCAAACAACACAATTATCAAATTTATTAACATAAGTACGATTAACAAATTACAACATTACTAATTTTATTTGTACAGAACATATCAAAAGGTCAAAAGAAAGTACTTTTTCATGAAAATAAATTGCAAATAACTATTAGTTCACAGAAGGCATAAATTCAAATCCTCTGCAATATCTTGCAATTTTGATTCCAACAGCAACAAATGCGATGCTTTTAATGAGATTCCTGAAAGAAAAGATAAGAAATTTATATAAGTACATTGATTAATTTATAAACGTTCATAATAAAACAAATTATAGCTTTCAAAAAAACAATGAAAACTAATAATTACGACAAACGTAATGTGATGATTAACTCCTGAATGGGAGAACTATTTACAAAAACCGATTCGTCAATGTTATGGAGGGGTGAAAGCCTCCAGTAGCCAATGCATAATCTAATTCAAGTTTAATGATATATCCTCATACAAGACTGAAAAGACAAGAAACTGCTCAATGTTTTCGCCTACTTCAACATTTACTGGACAAACGTTCAAAGCTCCCAATTAATTACAAAAGACTCATTTACATGACAGTTATCAGACCTATTTGGACATAAGGAGTTGAGCTTTGGGGCTCTACTAAACCATCCAATTCATCTCGTATCCAATCCTTACAATCCAAAATCCTTCGTAAAATCCTCAATGCTCCTTATTATATCACAAATAAACTCATCCATCATGATCTTAATATCCCAAATGTTGCTGATTTGGCCCAAAATAGATACCTATCCTTCCTTGAAAAGCTCCATACACACTTGAATCCGCTAGTCTCTCAACTTGATTCCCATAATATTCCTGATAACCCACAGAGGCGTCTGAAAAGAAGATGGCCTCGATACTTTCTACTATAGATCTTTATTGGAGTGCTATGAATGGATAGTTTCTCCACAAGTGTTTTTTTTTTCATGTTCTTTGTTCATACAACATATTTACTTGATGTAATATAATTACAGTTCTAATATCAATAAATTATTCTATTCTAAAAAAAAAGTTTAATGATATAACTATTACCACAGGACCTAATTAATAAACAAAAAAGCTAAAATTATTTACAGGCATCCTAATCCATGGGATTCAACTCTATACTTATTCATGAGGAACGAGCGATTCTTTTTCGAAAAGAAGGGGCTTTGTTGAACACATTCTTTCAGTCACTTATCAATATGATTCTTCTTTATGAAGGGAAAGTGTACCAAAAGAAGATGAAAATTATGTTTAATGTCACTTCGGTAGAGAACTTAGTTAAGTAAAATTTGGCCAGCAATTAATTACATCTGTTACGGCCGGATAATTTGATGGTCTTATAAAAGATGTTTTGTTTCATTGTTTTAATCATCTTACTAATATTATAAATGTGAAAGTTTGAAAATTACTGAATGGATTTGGATGAAACTTTACAGTAATATAGGTTATACAGCAGAATAACACATAGGCTTCAGCTATCGCGGATTTAGGGGGGGAGGGGGCACGTGCCACAGTTTTTTAGGTAATGTGGAGAATCCATTATAGTACATAAATAAAGGAAAATCACATGATAATTGTGGTTAAAACAACAGAAAGGACAGGAGTGAAACTATTTGTTTTGATATCCTACGAATATTATAAATGCGAATGTTTGTTACTCATTCACGCAAAAACTACTGAACGGATTTGGATGAAACTTATTGAATAAAATAGGTTATACATCATAGGCTACATCAAGGGCAGATTTATGTGGGGTAACGTGGCCATGCCCCCCTTTATAGTACATAATAACTTAGCCTCTTGAAATTTGTAGATAGGTTATGTGTATAGTTTAAGAAAGAAATTTGGATAATTCCACCCCAAGGGTTTCCCTTTTAATATAACGGGGGTTCAAAGGTTGTAGAGAATCCGTCAGTTTTGAAGTTAGACATCTGAAATTATGGATGTACGAGTAACTTATATTTTAGAAAAATAATTAAATTATTTATTTAAAATGATCTTTCACGAAACTTTATGTGGCAGGCTGAATTCCACGCGAGCGAAGCCACGGGCATAAGCTAATAATAATTTTAATAATTTTATTATTATCTGTCACTACTTTAATTTTATAGGTATACCAGGTCTGCAAGTTTAAAATGTCGTTTATTTCTTAAAATATAATTTAATTTACAAAAAAAAGTATAATATATTTTATTCAAAGTACTGGCCCTCGCTTTCTACACATTTTGTCCATCTCTCGGGCAATTTATGGATACCATTCCAAAAGAATGCTTCATCTTTATTTGAAATCCATTCATCGAGCCATTTTCTTACATCCTCCAAATTGTTAAAGTGTTGCTCAGCCAATGAGTGTCCCATCGATGAGAATAGGTGATAATCAGAAGGCACCAGGTCAGGTGAATACGGCGGGTGGCGTAGGAGTTCCCAACCAAGCGAAGAAATCGTTTCCTTAGTCAATCTGGCTGAATGTGCAGGAGCGTTATCATGCTGAAGAATGACTTTGGCGTGCCTGTGAGCCCATTCTGGGCGTTTTTCGATCAATGCGTGACTCAAATTGATCATTTGTTGTCGGTAGCGGTCGGTATTGACTGTTTCGCCGGGTTTGAGAAGCTCGTAGTAGACTACTCCCTTCTGATCCCACCACACACACACATTGTCTTCTTCCCAAAACGATCCGGTCTTGCACTCGATGTGGATGGTTGTCCTGGCGTTACCCATGATTTTATTCGTTTGGGATTCTGAAAATAAATCCATTTTTCATCGCCAGTTACAACTCGATGCAAAAAACCCTTTCTTTCGTGGCGTAAAAGCAGCATTTCGCACACAATTTTTCGTTTTTCCATCTGTCGTTCGTCCAATTCATGTGGAACCCATTTTCCAACCTTTTGAATTTTTCCCATAGCTCTCAGGCGATCGGAAATGGCTTGTCTAGTGACATTCCACTGTTCTGCCATCATTTGTTGGGTTTGGGTATTGTCTTCGTCTAATAAAGATTGCAATTCGACGTCCTCAAACTTTTTTGGTCGATTTTCTCGTTTTTTATCAGTAACATCAAAATCACCACGTTTGAAACTTTGAAACCAACGTTCACATGTCTTGACGGTTGGAGCAAGATCGCCATAAGTCTCAACAAGAATTCGATGACATTCAGATGCCTTTTTCTTTTGATTGAATAAGAAAATCATGACATGCCGCAAATGCTCTTTATTTGGCTTAAAATTAGACATTTTTAACACCAAAGAAAGGTATGATACGTCCACGTAAACGACTTAAAAACAACTGACTTTTGTAAACAAATGACTAACAAACAAAATAGCGTTAAGAGATAAGCAAATACTTCAATAGGCTAAGAGCGCATTCTATTGGAATTAAAACGACATTTTAAACTTGCAGACCTGGTATGCCTTATTTGCGTTATTTGTTTGGAATATTGTTATTCTTTTGTTATAATTGATACTGTTCTGTTCTGACTAAAAAATTTTGTTTATTTATTTATTAAACGAGTGTTGATTATTTAATTATTGTAAAATATTTACATATTGTAGATATTTTATAACTGTAAATAAAAATAACTGTAATTAAGTGACGATATACTAATTACTAAAAATTAACACTAAGTGGGCCAGACTCAATGGCTACAATGTTATACATTAAAGCCAATAAAGAATTTATTATATTATTATATATATATTTTAATTTTATAATATTCTGTAACCACTTTTATATTCGTTATCTTTAATTATCATATCTATTCACTATTTCATCATAGCTAGTCACTATTTTAATTTCCACATTTCTTGTCACCATATTCTTATTACTGCCACGTTTTTTTTTTTTTTATATAATATGCAAGACCAGCAGATTCAAAAGATGTTATTAACTAAGCCATTGCCAAACCTTTCAATGGCAAAAGCCTTAAATAGGTGTAGGGTGAGTGAGGAGGCAACTCACCAGGCTTCTAGTATAAATCTAGGGTGTAAGAAAGAGGAGTGTGTCCATAAAGTTAAAAATAAATCTAAAAGAGAATGCATCACCCAGGACGATACACCAACTGATGTTCAATGCAAATTATGTGGTCTGAAACATAAGTGGGATAGGGCGGCATGTCCAGCTTTTGGCAAAGTGTGTAGCAAATGTAAAAAGAAGAACAACTTTGCCAAAATGTGTAAGGTAAAAGCAGTTAGGCAAGTAGCTGACAACGAGGAAACTACATCTTTAGGTGAATCTGAAACAGTCTACTGGGTGAATGCTCTTGTCAAAAAAGTTAATAGGCAGTTTATATCTACCTTGTACCTAAAATGTTCTTCTGAGAACGATTTTCATGAATGTCAGGTGCAATTAGACACTGGTGCCACTTGCAATGTCATCGGGCTCTCACATGTTTGCAAGATTACTAAGTCTACCAATCCCCAGCTCCAACCCTCTAATGCTAAGCTAAAGTTTTACAATGGGGAGTCAATTCAATCCTTAGGTAAAATTGAGTTTATTTGCAAACAGACTCAGGAAAAACCACCCTTCAGTTTGAAGTAATTAAAAGTGATGAAATGCCACTTGTTGGAGCAGACGATTGTGTACGTCTAGGCCTAGTCCGTGTTAAGGTTGCATCAGTGAAGTCCGTCTCAGGCTTTGATAGTAAGGAAATAATTTTAAAAGAATTTGAAGATGTATTTTCTGGCCAAGGCTGCCTCCCAGGTAAACTTGATTTGTGGGTGGATAAATACATAAAACCAACTGTAGTTCAACCCCACACCTGACACCATGTTTATGTGTATTATTTTATTAACTTAAATAATTAATTAGGCTTGTTTAAGCAAAGCAAAATAAATAATGAATGTATTTTTAAAAAGTATGATTTTTAGATAATAGAACAGCTGAACTATTTACATATATTTTATCAACACGAGTATTGTGAATAATATTTGATGAATGAGCTGAGTAAACATTCTTCCAATAGCCAACGTTTTTGACCCTCAGGATACTACTTATATGATTTATAGTCTTTTTAGTAATTTGCTTAGTATTTGGCTTCCAATTCATTAAGATAGAAGTGCATTTCAAAAGATTATGCCGCCTTAACAGAGAAATGGCTTCAATGATAATTTCAGAAAGATGAGTGGAATTAGACTCTTGAAGCATATGTTCAAATACACGTATCTCTAAAGTAATTTTAACGATATGGGCAGCTTTGGCGATAGGTAATCCTCGAACGATTCTCCCTATGGTTAAAATATATTCACACATTGTTGATTCATCCATTGATCCCGGAACCTGTAGAATGGGTAATAGTTTTTTCTCTAAAACAGTTGAGGACCATTCCCAAGGCTCACATTTACATATTAGAACAAGAGCTGCACTACCTCCTTTTGCAGCAATATTGTTAATTATTTTGTCGACAAGTTCTTCCCGTCTAATATAATTACATTTGTAGCCGAAGTACTTAAAAAGATAGCTCTTTTATTGGAGGTTTATGTAGCAATGTACTATTTTGTACATCAGCTACTTCTTCTTTAGAACAATGAGAATTTGTAGAAGCAGAAGGGTTTTGTAATGGAGCTGGCATCACTTTTTCTTGAGATAATGTCTGAGAAGTAGAGATATATTTTGTTTTGTTTTTAGAAATACTAGAATTGGTAATTATATTGCCAGTTGAAACATCTTTTTCATGATCCAAGTCAAAAATTGATTTTGAGCAATCTTTATTAGGCCGAGGAAGAACAGATTCACTTATGGAAGTCCCGCTAAGATTTGCCTCCTCCCCCCGTTATAGTACATAATTAAAGGCAAATCAGGAACTATTGAACTATCTTGAAATTTGTAGATAGGTTATGTGTATAGTTTAAGAAAGAAATTTGGATAATTCCACCCCAATAGTTTCCCCTATAATATAATAGGGGTTCAAAGGTTGTATAGAATCCGTCAGTTTTGAAGTTAGACATCTGAAATTTCGGATGTACGAGTAACTTATATTTTTTTTAAATAATTAAATTATTTATTTTAAATGATCTTTCACGAAACTTTATGTGGCAGACCAAATTTTACGCGAGCGAAGCCGCGGGCATCAGCTAGTATAAAATAAAAGATGAATATCAAGCCCCGATAGTGTTGGAACGAAAATATTGACGTGCACATCCTAAACAACAGGTCAGAGCTGCTAAACCCCTGCCCACTTATAAGGGTTATTAGTAAATCTCTTAATCGATTCGACCACTTCCTCAACATCCTTGCTCGCCCCGCCGAGGTGGATTTACTTCGACTTACAGAAAAGGAAATTTTTTAAAATTTACTATATTTCTAACAGCAGCCCTGATAAACATTGATACTGATAACCAGGTATTTATTTGTAATTAATAAACATTTATTTTATTTGTAATTAAATAGGGTTAGATTTATTTATCATAATTTAAAATATAAATTTGTTCTTTAATTATTAATTAGTTGTGTTGTTATACGTTATTATTAATTTGATCATAATAAAAAGGTTTGAATTACATTTCAATATTCAGTTAAACTATTATTTTTTTTATCAACTATCAAAAACTATTAATTTATAAATACTATTAAACTATTATCGGGTTTGTGAATCCGGTAATGTCCACGTGTACTAATGAATATGTGTACACGTGTACTATATGTTTAAACATAGTACTTTTGATTAATAGGATTTTCGAGATAGCAAAGTATATAAATCAAATCCCTTTATCATTGCTAACTTCATTTAAACTGTCCTTACCGATCATCGGATAAAATACCTCTTCCCTTCCCACCTTAGCCCCTTCCTTACTTAATACAGCACCTTACACAATACTACCCCTTTGTTAGTCAATCTTATTGAAAATATTTTTATAGTAGTGTTGATGTTTATATTTAATTACATTGTATTAATTTATATTTTAATTGTTATTAATAAACTTTGTATACAATTATTATTAATTAAAATTATATTTAATTATTATTGATTAAATTTTTATTCAATTATTATTAATTAAATGTACATTTATATTTTAATTATTTTCCCCTGGAAACAATATCAACATTTTATATGTTTTAAATGGATGGACAAATACTTTCGACCCTAACTATAATTATTATTTATTAATGACATTTTTACACAGAAATATGTAAAATAAATTAGATTATGTAAAGGAGATAATTGGGATAATTGGGGTGCAGTCAATAAGAACACAGAATAAGTGAAGTACTTATATTATGTGCCGACGTTTCGACCTACAGGGTAGGTCATCTTCAGGGCGAATGTTGGAAAGCGTGGCCGTTACATATAACGGCTGGAACGTACCAGCAGCCGCTGGTATGCAGGTACGTTCCAGCCGTTATATGTAACGGCCACGCTTTCCAACATTCGCCCTGAAGATGACCTACACTGTAGGTCGAAACGTCGGCACATAATATAAGTACTTCACTTATTCTGTGTTCTTATTGACTGCACCCCCCAACTATCTCCTTTACATTAGATCATCCAGTCAACTATTTTCATCTCATAAATTAGATTATATTAACGAAAAACCTTATTTTAAGTAGTGCACTAGATGTTATAATATGAAATCCATTTGTGGTTACCATTTGGCCACAATATATACCACTTCATCAATTTATTTATACTTTCAAGAATTTTCATATTAATAGGGTAATATAATCTAATGCATTAGCGGTGCATTTTCACAACTTCAATCTCCTTCGATATCCCATTTAAAACTTAAATAAGGTATATAAATATCTTAATAAGAAGTGATTCAAATGCAATGTGATATGAAACATAACAATATCACATGGTTATCCACTCACCCACTTTTTGGCAATGTAATGGCTAAACTTTATTTTGACACAATTACCTCACATAGATTAGATCCTCTGTTTTAAAATCAAACAATGATCTCAGATACATAATATATTTAGTGGAGGAATGCTGCATAAAACTTGATGAATTAGCTGTTCACAACAGAGTTAATATATTTTGGATCCATGAACACTGCAATATACAGGGAAATAAGAGGGCCGACCATTTGGCAAAGAAAGGAACAGGAATTGCTCCAATAGGAGCAGAACCATGGTGCGGGATTCCCTTCTCCCTGGCTAAGGATACAATTAACAAACTAGCCAAGAGGAAGGTTAAAATGCATTGGGGTAGAGCCAAGATAAGGCACACAAAACTTTTTATGAAGGATCCCACTGACAAACTTTCTGAGAAAGTTCATCAAAGAAGCTGCTCACATGTTGAGATCCAACCTCAAGAGTATGGTAAAAGCTATTACTGGGCACTGCAAACTCAGGAAGCATATGCACCACCTGGGCCTCAAAAAAGAACCGCGATACAGATGGTGCACAGAGGAGGACGAAACACCCTGGTACATTCTCTTTGAATTTAATTCACTATGCCGGAAAAGGGCATTTGACCTTGGCTCTGGTAGACACAAGAAACTTCAAGAACTGAGATTTAAAGATTACCTACAATATCTCAGGAAGTCTAGACCTACGATAGGGATCACCCAAATTATTGTGTTGGGACTCGAGCAGAATGGGCCTCTTTAGGCCGAGGTGCATGGTAGAAGAAGAGCCAATCACTATTATTATTATTAGATACACTATTATTATTATTATTAAAATTACAAAAAATAAATATTTGTATGTCGCCTTAATTTTTAAAGCTACTGTTTCTAGGAAGAGGTCTATTTTTAACTAAATTCTAAATTTAATCATTTCTAACGATAATATAATTATTTAATAATTTATATTATTCTTCAATTATATCAGTTAACATATTATTCATTTATGAAGCCATATTCAGATTTATTAATATTACGTATATATTAACGTTAATTTTATAATTAATTTATCATTTTTTCCATCTTTCAGTTTAAATATATTTTGCCTAATGGTAATAACAACAAGATGATATTTCAGCTGATGTAGTTATTTAGATAGAGCAAATTACAGCAACATATAACTTGTTTTTATAATCATTAAAAGTAACCAAGTTTTAAAACACAAATAAAATAATAAGGACTGTAATTCCAATACATTCATTCAAATAAATTCTAATATTGTTTGGAAAAAAATTTTTTTAATTATTTTTACTTGCAACAATAGTATTTATAATAATAGATTCGAAAAATACTCTTGTCAGGTGGATGCACCAATATAAATGATGGAGTGTTTATAACAATGTGATATTGAACAATAACAGTTCACATAATATACTTAATGATTGACTTATTCATAATAAAGATGTAGAGTAGGAAGAAGAGAATTTACAGAACAGCAACAGGGCTTCCCAAGTATTGCACGTCTCAAGGCTCAATTTTCGTAGTCAGATATTATTTGTAGATTTGGAAAAAGACATAGGCTTGACAATGGATGGTAATTACTTTATCAGATTGGGTCATCAAAATAATATACCTCTTTCAAGAAGACCAAAAATAATGTTGAAACGTCACCACAAAAGTAGCATTAAATTACTACAGTCAACACCCTCTCCCCAAACCTTAATCCTCTTATTTTAAACCAGATTTACTACAGAATTTAAAGTTGCCACAGTTCCATTTTAACATTAATTTCGTTTGATAAAACAATAACAGGAACATTTTTCAGGTTTACTCCTAGGACTTTGACTGCATCAATACATCAAGATTAAATTAAACCAATCCATAAAGGAAAACCTATGTATGAGTTTGAATAATTTCATCCAATTTTAACAAGGTGCTAACCCATTAATGGTACGGTGAGCTGGGAGAACATAAATGGTATGCTGGGGTCCTCACATACCCCCAACTTTTTTTTAAGGTTTGAGGTGCTATGGCTTCGGTTCCTCTCTACATATCAATAAGAACATAACTCTAATACTGTAATAGGACTTTATTATTCATAAAAATACATTTTCAAAGCATCCTGGAGTCGGCCCTAACCCCACTGTACCTTTTGAGGGTTAATAACCCTCATGAGTAGAAAAGAAAAATTAAGGTGTTAAAGAAATTAAGATTTAACTAAGAAAAATGTATGGCTTATGAACCTCTGGCTTGTAACTAATGGGATAGAGCTAATTACAAACACCCTCCAAGGTGAGTAAAGTGTATCACGACAGTTGATGTACCAAATTATTAGAAACACCAGCTAAATGTGTCAATTTTCCTGACCATACTGCCAACTATAAAGGCAGCCAAGCAATGAAAAACCTCAGGATTCAACGTAACTCTAGGAATTATCACTAGATGCCTACACAACCACATATACGTATAAGTATCTCCAGGTCTACAAGAATTTTAGAATAGTAATCCTAATACAATAGTAAACAAATACATGGGAGCAAGAGGTCCATTGTGTTAGAAATTCAATCAAGGCACTAAAGTTGATACTGTTCCTCACAATTACATTCATGACATTAGGTTCTAATTTTACTGAAGGGCAATCTGGTAAATGTCAAGTTTGTTTGAAAATCGTAAAGAGTAAAAAATATATAGTAATGCCTAACAGAAAAATTTAAATTATGGAAAAACCAAAAGAGTAACTTACCATTTGTATGGATCGTAATACAAGGACTGAATAAAATTTGTCGGTTTTGCTTCGCTTCTCATCTCTTCTATCTCCATGATTAATATTTAGTAATTATGATGAACGGATTTCAAGTATTACACAAACTTGTTATTAACAAGACAATCACACATATAACCAGTACTGGAGGAGCCGAAATAACCTCGCGGTCTAAGAATCAACAATAAAAAACGTGTTATTAGAAAATAACGCTCACTGCGATAACGTATTACTAGAATTAGCCGTGATTGGAATAACTGCTTCACTTCACAATAACGAAACAGTGACTTCAATAACAGATTATAGATAACAGAAAGAGGCGTTATCATCTTAAGCGCGATAACTATATTATTCAACGTTATAACTGTTGCTCTTGACGTTATAACAGAAGAGTGAAATCAAATCACATCTTTATCTTGATCACTTTCAGAACCACTTTTAGTTGAAATTAAGACCATGGGTATGCGAAACAGTGAAGGATTTAATTTACAATAGTGATTAAATATTTGGAAAAATATATAAATTGTGTTAAATTATACATAATAATAAACAAAATTATTAATTAGTTTGGAAATATATTAAAAACAATGATATGTCCTCATATTGTCCATGTGCGGGCTCAGTCTCAGAGAGTGCAGGTACAGTGGAAGGTAATGGGAGAGTCGTTTCGCAAGTTGAATGTCGGGCCTGTCTTCTGTCAGTCTTGAGAATAAATGTTTTACTGCAGCCTTTGTGTATCATTTCGCTTCCCAAAATCATTAAAAGATTATGGGTCCGGTCCAGGACGCTTCCACTGCGAGCTATGCCACGGTTGGCCGTTGGCACTGTCAGGTAGGCAAAGCCAAAGTGGCAAAGTCGACTGCTGGCCTGTTGTCTACATCTAAGGCGCACAATGCCTGCCGAGGAGGATTTGCTGCGTTCATAAACATTGAAAATTATGAAAAAATACACAAACGATGGTTTTGGGTGCATTATAAATTATATTATCGCCATGATAAATTATATCATGGCGATGATATAATTTATTGATTTCTACGTATTATTAACTTATTTTATTTTATACTAATTCTGTTTCTCCAAGCCTTCAAAGTAGAGCACAATACGGAACTAGTGACTTAATTGAGGATTTATTATTTGATGACCTAGACGAATTGAATTCGAGTACAGAAGTGGTTTCCAAAACTTTTTTCGTATTAAAATTAGTGACTGAAGTTCTTCCAAATAAGATAGCTCATATCATAGACACACCCTACAGAAGATCTATTCCTCCAGATGAACGTCATTCAGCTGCGATTCTTAGCGACGGGAGATTCTTACCACTCGTTAAGTACAACTGAACCCGCGTGGAGCCAACGATTGGCAAGTCCACACGTCCCGCTCTCAGTGGCTTTCTTTGTAGTAGACCGACACTCGAGCGATTTTCGTTGGCACTCCATTGGCTCGGTGGCACATCCTAGCGACATGGCATTGGCTTTGGCAACCTGGCAGTGGGGACAGCCACCGGTGGCATAGTGTGGATGCGCCTTTAGATAGGGAGAATGCTTATTAAATAGCCTTCGTTTCGACCCGCTGGTATTCTTCAGGGCTGTCGAGGGAGTGGGCGGGGTGCCCGGTACATAAGTTCACATGTAATACCACAAATCTAACGACTGACTGTTAGGGCAGAGTAGCTACCAAAGAGAAAACTTTTTAGAAATATTTCTATGTGTTAGGTATATGAATTTCTTTTCATGAAGACATTAATGTAGTCAAAGACATTTTTTTAATCATTTTTTTTCTTTTAATAAAATGATATAATTTATTGATTTCTACGTATTATTAACTTATTTTATATTATACTAATTCTGTTTCTCACTCTTCTCTCCAATTTAAATAATTTCAAATTGAATATTATGAATTAAAAGTCAAAATGAAATCTGACAAATAATGAAATAACAGTTACTAGAGTAACGTGTTATTTCATTACTGGACCACGTTATCAAATGGTAGCGGCTACTCATAACACGTTACTACGAATTCACTATTTAGCCCGTCACTGATCACCAGATTTGGGCTATAACCTTACAAAACAAAGAAGATAAAACCCTGAAATAAGCTAAAACTTTCACAAAATCAATAATACAAAGAATTCAACTGAAATAACAAAAAACAATAAAACAAGTAACGGACATGATCATTACCAACGACGTAATACTTTTTGGGATTTTTAACGAATCATCCTGATCTGGTTGTATAGTGATGGTCACCAATGTCCTCTCTCTCCCTCGTTGCTTACTGCACAACCTCCGATAGTCCGTCATATATCTAGTGTTCCTGTGACTTCTCAAGAAATTTTTAGTTTTTCAAGAGATCCATTTACTCTGTATCCCGTACCATCTATGATCAAGCTTTTTTATTGCCACACCTCTTATCCATTAGGTGGAAGTGTGTTTTGAACCAGAACCATCTGCCTAACCTCGAAGATTTCCGCTTTCCTGCCTTTTTTTTATCTTAATGGTGTGCCTGATAACTTTTATCTGCAACGTTTTCGTTCACGTTTCGGAGTTCATGGCATCCTCTGGAAGTGATATCTTGGTTTGTACACATCAGGAATTGTAACGATGGGAACGTAGCCCGGCAATTGGAGAATTCCTACTGTTTAATTAATACGCGTTAAAATCCGCTTTGTTATACTGGCATATTTTTCACATAGCTACCTATTTTATTCTCGACATGCCAGTCTTTAGCAAACTCTAGAAACCCGGACGATCCAAACGGATTAGTATCAGCGATTATAATATTTGATTCTCCGAACAGTGCAAATACGGATTTTAACGCCTCAACTATAGTATTATACTGCTATATATACTATAGTGTTACTGGAAACAGCAAGTCCTCTCCGTTAAACTTGGCGAATTCCGGACTATTTGATGTAATGGAATCACCTGGACCTCATGAGGTAGAAGCTCTTAATATATTTTATTCAACAACTAATCTTTAAAAAACATGACACAATGTGATCAAGTTATTGATATCTTAAATTACTCCAGGCCAATAAAAAACCTTTTTAACTTTTTATTTAATTTTTTATAGTTCTGAGTTGGTTTCATGTAGCTATAATTCTAGAAAAATGTTCTTAGTGTTGTTGATATGATTAACATTTCATTTCTACAGACTAGGCCGTTTTCTAACCACTACTTCAATGCAGATTTTTAATAAATGCTTCTATCAGATCAATTTACAATCAGATCATTAGGTTGATAAAATTAACAATGTCTGTCAAAGCAGGAATATATTGTGGAGAATAAGAAAATCTGATATATTTGATATTTGTCGACGATGAATGAACTATATCATCAAAGTTATCAGAATCCGATGTAAAATTCTGTTGATGCTGCAGGTTTTATTCCAAGGCAAATAACCAATCAATAGCACCTTTATTCTTTTCTTGGAGATCATTATAGTCATACATGACAATTAGGCTTTTTAAATCTGAATAAAATCTGTCAAAAGATACATCAGATATCCTCGATATGTTAAAATTTTAGAAATTTCTTTCTTTTTTTTGATCTGATACGCTTCTAAACCATCAGTGATTTGAAGAACCGTTTCCTTTTTTCTCCCATAGTATGAATAGTATGATAAAGTTTCCTTGTTCCGAGTTAAATCAATTTTGTTTTTCACAGTTTGTGTGGAATATTATTAATTTCTTCTTTGAAAACCCTACTTTCTTAGGTTTTGTGCAATTTTCCCAGAAATGTTAAGATATGTCAGTAAGTTAAAATCCATTTCGTGCTCGAAATCGTCCATTCACAAAAGACCGAAAGAAATTCAATTAACCTAGACAAAATCACGTTCACGACCTTAGAATTTCATAATAATGCTGACTGCGTTGTATATTGTATTGAATTAAAATTATACCAATATTAAGAAATTGGATACCATTTACTTAGGTTGTAAAGAGTAATGGCCCACAAATCAGAGGACAGCAAGAATTCAAGGGACTGAATACAAAGGATGTCAGAAATAGGTGCATAAAGGCAGTCAATGTTACTGTTAACAGTAATACCTCTATGATTCAAAATATTCTTTGTAACCCCCCCCCCTAAATAGGTCTAATATATTTTTAAATCCAATCCTCCGGAAAAGCTTCTCTTTTAATATTGATATTTAAGTTCACGGGAACCACGCTGAACCAGCTTGATAGGGATATTCCCTAAACCATGAGATCTCCCGTTTTAATATCTTTAAGAGCTTCAATAGACGCCAGTTCCATTTAAATATAAAACACCAGCAATGGGCTGATGGAACCATTTTTCCTACGGCGAACATTGCTGCCTCTACTTAATTCCTGTTATGGCAATATTCTACATCTGGTTTACTGATCTCGACCACAACCCTGATTATCTTAATTCTTTCATTCACAAAGGTCTAGGGCCACTATATTTATTACCTTTCATTGAAATTGGTGATATACTGTTCTCCAAAAAATGGTTCATCAGCCCAGTAGCTATCATTTTGTATTCAACAAGCAAGATTCCAAATTTTATCTTATACATAATTTTGTCTGTTCATTGATTATAAGACGGCATATGATTCAGTTTTGAAAGAGAAATTGTTCCAGGCAATGAAGGAGATGAATATTCCCTTAAAATTATCAGACTCGTAATATGCACAATTAAAAATACAAGCTGCAAAGTTAGAGTCAATGGCAAGTTAACCAGCGCATTTCAGGTAAATGATGGACTCAAGCAGGGTGATTCTCTAGCCCCGCTACTCTTCAACATTATATTACAAACTATAGTAGCAAGAGCCTGTCTGGATGTGGGAGGTAATATCTTCTGCAAAGGGGCCCAATTATTAGCATATGCCGATGATGTGATGATAGCTGGAAGGTCTCTCCAGTATCAATGTCAAAGATGCTTTTGGGAAGCTGGAAAGGGAGGCCAGGAGATTTGACCTAGAAATTAATGAAGAGAAGACAAAAATTATGATCTTGGGGAAAAAAGAAACCCATACGACACCAGATGTGCTACACAATTGGAAACTACACATTCCAATGCGTTGTCAGTTTTAATTATCTTGGTGCACATTTTAATGAAGCATTGGAGGAGGAGGAGATTCAGGCGCAAATTATCTTGGCCAATAAAGATTTTTTCTCTATAGCTCACCTTATGAGAAGTAGATTAGTTAGCTTCTTGATTAAGGCTATATAAGACCCTCATTAGACCAGTCGCAGCATATGCATGTGAGACGTGGGTACTTAAAAAATCAGCAGCTAAAGAGATGGACATCTTTGAACGCAAAATATTAAGGCGCATTATGGGTTCTGTGAAAGAAAATGGGGTATACCGTCTTAGAAAGAATAGAGAAGTATATTCCCTACATGACAATGTGAAGCTTTCCGACTATGTCAGAATACAACGCCTAAAGTGGTTGGGGCACCTCCATAGAATGGATAATGGCAGAACCGTCAAAGGACTGTATAAGGATTGTCCAGAAGGAGTGAGAGTTCGAAGGAGGCCACAAGGCAGATGGAAGGACAGCCTCTCAGAGGAACTCCGAAAACGTGTCTCTGAGGCTTGCTACAGACCGACAAGACTGGGCAAGAGTGATTGAGCAGGCCAAGAAGTAACATGAATTTGCAGCATGAAATCCAAACCCAAAACATCAGCAGCAATTTGTAAGTACTGTCAAATACAGTCAAGTGACACAGCAGTCTCTAGTACATTACAGAGCCACTTCTAGAAAATGAAGCATTTGATTTCTTCAGTATACACAAATGAATAAATAATAAATAAACAAAACAAATGAATAAAATTAATAAAAGATTTTTATAAGGTATTGTGGGTAGAAAAAATATATAATGAATATAACAACTGTAACAAAAAACAATCAGTAATTTATTAATTTAATATCACAAAATATATAATTCTATATAAATATTTTTCATAAAATAAAAGTCATTGTATGATAAACACAAATGAATATGAATATAAATGAAAATGAATATAAATCATAAATGTATTATAGAGAATAAAAATAATAATATTATAACCAACAACAAAAAGATCAGAGTACTTCTTTCTTTCATAAATTTTAAAGAACTCCAAACATAAAATAAATAAACCTGAGTAATACAAATTTATTTTCAGAGTTCTTATACAAACAATGGCAACTATATTTACTTCAGGAATGTTGAATATTATACTGAAACTAATTAGACATTAGAAATTACTTTAAAAAAGAAACTATGGAAGAGTAAAAAATATTAGGTAATCTTAAATTGAAGTATAAATAAATCAACCTAGATAATCGATTCTAAAATAAATTTATTTATTATTTGAATTAGCTTGAAGAATTAATGGATTAGATAATCGAAATATACAGGGTAACATACTTGCAAGTGAATTAAATATTTCTTCATTAAGGCCCTGAAAAAATCAAAATTAATTTTTAATTTGAAATATTAGTATAATTTTGATTATGTCTAAAATATTGTCATGCACAAAAATTACATTTATCCATAAACAATCCTGATTCTCCAGGTTGGAGGTTGATGCGTGGGGCCAGTCTCTCGATCATCATAAAAAAAAAATCAATTGCTAAAGAAAGAAAGAAAAGCTTGAACCAAAAAAAGAGAAGCTCAAATGGCACAAAATTTTTTCTATTTAGTTCACTGAAAATCTTTTTATTAATCTATGCTTATTCACAATGTCGAGACAACTGATACAATATTCTATTATATTAAACTATTACTTAAATACAAGCAAAAATAATATGACTTCGCAGCATGAAAGCCAAACCCAAAATATTGGCAGCAATTAGTTAGTACAGTCAAGTATTTTGATTGCTGAACCGTACAAGGTTTATCAACCAAAACAGTTGAAATGAAGGAAATCTAGAAGCCTGGCCAAAAGGAATGGTTTGGCCAAGTACTGAGGATGGAGATATGGACTATTTTTTTTTACATATTTTACCGATCATTGTATAATAAACATCTTCTCTTCCCTGCCTTCGCATTTCTATACAGCCCCCTAATATTATTTTTATGAAGTTTTGTGGTAGTTTTTAACAAACCCGCTCTAGTTTTTCTTAAAATTTAAATTTAATTTCATGTTCCTGATGGTAGAAGACAACTAAGAGCCCCAAAGTCAAACATTGGATATGCCAAGCATTTGTGAAAGAGGAAAGGTTTTTTAAATTTATCTAAACCCGAATTTTCGGAATGAAAATGCCTATTCTTTTTCTATTGCTAGACCTTACCTTAGTTATACTGTTAAGGCCAGATAGTTTATTTGGTTGACTAAAAGAGTATTTATATTTTAATCATAAACAAAACAAATATCTTGTAAAAGAAAAGAACTTTTTTCCTTTTATTTTAATTTTCATATTTTGTAAATATAGTAATATAAATGTTTATTTTCATATTTTATTATTTGTTTATTATTATGTTTTTTATTATTGTTTAAATAATTAATATAATTTATTTATAAGTTTAAGGAAAAAAAAAAGACATGCCAACGGTGGGTTCGATCAGGTATTGTTTATTTTGTCGATGTAATCCAAACAGTGTTGGCCCGAGTGAGTCCATAATATAAACAATAGTGTAGTTGTTTGGTGGACTTCAACTAGACTAATTCGCTGTCCCACTGCAGTTCAAGTTCAAGCACAGGACAGTATTGGTGTGTCAGTCGGTTTGACCGCTTCAAACCGACCCGATATTTTGACCCTCACTCGCCCTGTTGGAGTGAGGAATTTTGTGGACAGTATTGGTACGTCAGTCGGTCCGACAACTTCGAACCGACCCGATATTTTGATCCTCGCTCGCCCTGTTGGAGCAAGGAATTTGATGGACTTTATCTCTCGCCCTGCGGAGAAAAATTATATTGAGGTCACGCCCGCCCGGCGGAGAATTCCTTTGACATATCGGCATCTTCCAACGCCCCGCCGTCGAAATCTACGAGTCAGATAAGGAAGATTTTGTTTTATATTATTCCATTTGGCCAAATAGACAAACATTATTAGTGTCTTGATAAACATTAATGTTCTCCTTTTTCTTATTTGTTTTAAGTAACTATTTTCATTTGCAAAACGATTAAATTTTTAATTTAATTCAATTAGTTTATTTATCGAAGTTTATTTATATTTTGATATATGTATACAATGAATTTTATTTTTAGTTTAATAAAAGGTTCTATTAAAAAGACATGCGATCTGGTAATTGAATCAGTGTTATTTTCCCACACATATTTCGGGGCTCTTATCGAGAGGTCCTACTGTCTCGCAAGAGCTCAAACATATACTACTCTGCTATTTGTGTTGTACGAACACACAATCAATTTGATTTCATGTTCATAAATCAGCCAATGTCCTGATAATTTATGAATATCCTTATCCCTAAACATAGTGCTATTAATTAATATGTTTTTCGAGATAGCAAATATTATTAGTTGCATCACATTATTATTACAAATTTTAGTTAACATTTTTTACCTATCATTGTATAATAAACATTTTCTCTTCCCTATCTTCACATTTCTATACAGCCCCCTAATACTATTATTATGCAGTTTTTTGGTAGATAATAATAAACCCTCTCTAGTTTTTCTTAAAATTTGCATTTAATTTCATCATCACTACCGTTGGTAGGGGAAGTATGTTAATTAAGTTTAAACCTATGCCCCTGAAATACAGCAATCAATATCCTTTCACTAAAATACTGCATATCCCTCAATGGGAAAAACAATTTATTGTTAATAAGGAACCCAGTACTTAAACTGGTCAATTAGTCTAGTGGACTTAGCCTAGAGGAATTCATTGGAACTTCCAAGGAATTTCCACCAATTATCCCCACAACTCCCACTTATGAGACGCTCCTCTACACACGAGGAAACAATTATAACAAATACTACTAAGACACTAATAATAAATGGTAAAATATTCAAAATAATTACAATAAATGAACCACATACCTTAGGTAGGAGTAACTGTAAATTTTTTAATTCTGAACCACCCCAAGTGGCCATTTCTATCATAAATCCTTTGATACATTTGTAAATCAATTCTGCTCTTCTTGCATACCAAGCTGGAGTCATATCCTAAGATAGATAACACTTTTAAAATTAGTAAATACAAAAGTATTAATCTGGAAGAAAAATAACAATTATAACATTGAGGATAAAATTTATTATTAATTTTTGAATTTATGGTACTGTAACGGACTGCGATAATTTAAGATTAGATTTAGGTGTAGATATATAGTTATACATATTTTATTTAATAGGAAAGTATTGTAAGACAATTCATGCCAGTATTTGTGCCCCTGTCAGCAATTCATACCGTCGATTCCAGCTCGTGAAAGGAAATGACGTAAGCAATTCCTTTCTGGGAATATCCGATCGAGTCAAATCTTAAAGACGTTAAAAATAATTATGAAATTCTTGGGATGATTATTACCACCAGATCGCAGCACGTTACGGCCCAGGGTTAAGAATGATGACGTTAGCTGGAATAATCCTTCAAATAGCGCACCGTTTTTCCAAAAAAGTCAGAGTGGAAGACTGGTACTAGTGAGAAGAGGAACCTGAGCAACAAGACACCAGATGGAAGGTAGGAACTTTGCTTTATACTGTAGTCAGACTTTTATTCTGGGTGAAGCCCGCTTGTAATTCAGTTTTCGATAGAATCAATCAACCCTGACCATTAAATAATTTCTTTTTCCTTCGTTGCAACTAGAGATGGATCAAAATTTATTATATTATTATTAATTAGCGGTTATGCGGGAATGATTGCTGATGGGGAATGTTGACTTTGTAGTTATTAGTGTATAGAATTATTTTTATAGATAAGGGGTTTGATGAGTGTTATTTTCATATGTCATATGTAACTTTTAGTTCAATATATTATAGTTTGGTTGTTGATAGATAAATGTGTGGGGTTTATTTCTTCACCTAGTTTCCCCCTGTACATGTAAATTTCCCACTCCCTCTCCCCTCCCAGCTCTTTCTAGGTTGCCATAGGGTCCCAGAGAATAGCAGCAGGTAACAATTTGGTGTCAGGTGTGGGGTCTAGGTTGCAAAAACACCGAATAAAGTGAACCCAGTTAGAAAATGACGGAAAGACAGAAAGAGTTGGAGGAAGCGGTAAGGAAGTTACAGAAAGCCAACGCGGACTTTGCCACCGAGAATGAATCCCTGAAGAAAGAGAAGGAGACGTGGACCCAGCAGACCATGACGTCATCGGGCGGAAATATGGCCCGGAGGGACTTGAATCTACAAAATATGGTTAAGCCATGGTCGGGAGCCCCGGGGAGCCCCTCCATCGGGCAGTTTTTCCAGAAATTAGATAAGATCGGACTACTGGGGAATTGGAGTGAAGAGGACAAACTAATTATTGCCGAACAAAAGCTGGGAGGCATGGCTGAGAAATTTCTGGAGTCCAAACCCGAACTGGTAAGAGCAGGAGCCTCATACGATTTACTGAAAACAGAATTAATTAAAAGGTTTGTGGATCCAAGAGAGAGAGAAAAACTCGAAGGAGAACTGAGTGAGGCGAGACAGGGAGCGACCGAACCAGCTATAGAGTTTGCGGACCGAATCCGATCTATTGGGGCACGGATAATAGCCAGCATCGAAGAGGAAGAAGAGAGGGGAATATTATCGAAGCACATTGAAGGCCGGGTGCTAGCAGCCTTCAGGAGAGGACTGAGACCAGACACTGCGCGAATGGTGCAAGCTTTGGCCCCGAACACACTCGAAGAAGCCATCAGTAGGGCTGAACCCTTTGACAGGAACGAAGAGACAATTAGAGAAAATAGGTGTAGGAGGGAAATATTCGGGGTGGAAGCGCAAGACCTATCGGAGATAGAGGGCAGAGAAGGAAATCTGGACACAGATAGACGGGAAGTGAGCCTGGTAAGACCCGCAGATCGAGCTCAGTGGAAATGTTACCGTTGTGGGAAAGAAGGTCACTTAGCAAGAGGATGCCTTCAGGGACAAAGAAGTTCTTTGATGCCGATGCCTAACAGGATGCCGACCGTCATGACTAGCAGGTGTTTCTCTTGTGGTAGGGAAGGTCACTGGGCCCGGGATTGTAGGAGCCGACCACGTACTCAAGGACCTCTTAGGGGGAATAAAAACCCTCGCTACAATAACAGGGCCCCAAAAGAACAAGACCTGTCGTAGACCCCGGCTACAGGTCAAAGAGACAGAAGGGGTTCCACCGTCTGGTGCCAGGAGTACAAGGCCAAGGAAAGGGAACAATCTCAGTGGTAATGGATATTGAAGGAGTAGAACATGAGATGTTAGTAGATACGGGGGCCGAGGTAACTCTAATCAGATCCGCCATCCCGAGGGTGCCTCTAGAGCCGGCAAAAGTAAGAGCCAAGGGCGTGACGGGACAAGCATTGAGAATCGAAGGAACCCAGCGGCTAAGATGCAAGTTGAGAGACAAGGAGTTTCAGCATCCCATCCTTATTTCCCCGCTCGACCTGCCAGGTGATGGAATTATTGGGATGGACCTGCTTGCCAAGGTAGGAGCCCGAGTACTCATCCGAGAGCGGCGACTGGAACTTGATAAGATGAATGAGGAAGCACGAGTTCGGAGAGTAGAAAAAGAAGACCAGGAAGGGAAAATAAAAACTTTGTACCAGGCCATTGCGGACTTGGAGAAGAAATGGTATCCCACCCGAGAACGGACCGAACAGGAGGAAGAGAAACCTCAACTACAGATAGAGCGCCTCCGAATAAAGAACATCAAGAAGAAGAAGAAACAACGAGCGGAGAAACGACTGGCAAAAAGGAAAGCACACAAGAGGGAGGAAAATCGGCGGCAAGACCCTCCAATGGAATTAGAAGAACAAGGATTAGTGACTTGCCTCGCACCAGTTAGAATACCGCCCTATAGTGAGACGATAATACGAGGCCGAGTGATGGGAGAAGAACATTCCAACGTGGTGATCGAACCTGTAGGTTTAAGGCAAGGAGGGGTCAGAGTCGCCCGTTGTTTGTCAGAAGTCCAAGGGAGGAGCGTATGGGTCAAGGTGGCGAATGTTTGCCCTCAGGAGGTCATCCTGGATAGAAACCAGACTCTAGGAGTGGCATCTAGATGGAAGGAGAATAGGGAAGGAAAAGGCCAAGCGAATGGGGGAATCACGAATAGGAAAGGAAGCGGCGTGGAAGTAGGATTGAGAGCGATCGGGGCGACAGAGCCCGGCTGGGACCTAAGCCATCTGAACACGTCGGAGAAGGCAGAGATAGAACCGCTGCTACGGAGGTATGCAGAGCTATTCTCACCACCTGGGAAGGAAGGCTGCACCCTTGGGGTCCAACATCAAATACCCACAGGGGACGCGCGCCCAGTTATGAAACGTCCTTATAGGGTACCGTTCCACCACCGCCCTGTTGTTGAAGAGCACCTCAAGGAAATGATGGACAAGGGGGTGATTACTCATTCCAACAGCCCTTGGGCAGCACCGGTTGTGTTGGTGCCAAAGAAAAGCGAAGATGGATCTATCAAATATCGTTTCTGTACCGACTTTAGGGGATTGAACGCGCTGACGCAAGTAGATGCTTACCCCCTACCACTGATTCAAGAGACGCTAGAGCTATTGGGCCAGAGCAAAATTTTTTCAACCCTCGATCTGAGCAGCGGATATCACCAGATCCCCGTAGCTGAGGAGGATCAACCCAAGACAGCGTTCACTACATTGGGGGGACATTATGAATATAAAAAGATGCCCTTTGGACTCGCCGGGGCCCCTGCGACTTTCCAACGTACAATGGACCAGATTCTTACCGGCATTAAGGGGGTCGAGTGCTTCGTATATCTGGATGATATTATCATTTTCAGCGTAAGCCTCGAGCAGCATCGAGACCGGCTGCAACATGTGTTCGAAAGGCTAAGGGATGCAAACCTCAAGCTAAATGGAGCAAAATGCAAGTTCGCTGTATGCCAGGTGAAATACTTAGGTCATTTGGTTACGGGTGAAGGAGTGAGACCGGACGAAGAGAAGATCAAGGCAGTGAAGGAGTTCCCGCTCCCACGGACAGCCAAAGAGGTGAGAGGATTCTTGGGTTTAGCCGGGTACTACAGAAGGTTCGTGCCCCGTTTTGCAGAGAGAGCAAAACCACTTACCCTGTTGATTGGAAAGGACAGACGATTCCAATGGGGCCCGCAACAGGAAGAGGCGTTTCAGAAGTTGAAGGAAGCTCTGTGCACAGAACCAGTGCTGATATATCCCGATTTTAAGGATCCCTTTATTTTAGCCACTGACGCTTCTGGGGTTGCTTTAGGAGCAGTACTGTCCCAGGTTAGGAACGGGCACGAGAGACCCGTGGCATATGCCAGCAGACAACTTCACAATGGGGAGCAAAATTACTCAGCCACAGAACGAGAGCTGCTTTCTGTCGTATGGGCGACGAAACACTTCCGGTGTTATCTGCTTGGTCGAAAGTTTACCCTTGTTACGGACCACTCAGCTCTGCGCTGGATGCTGTCCCTAAGGGATCCGTCTTCTAGGCTTACCCGTTGGGCACTGCGGTTAGAGGAGTTTGACTACGAGGTGATACACAAACCGGGGCGGAGACACACTAATGCCGACGCGCTGAGTCGTGCAGTAACCAAAATAGCTACGGGTGAAGTTACGGAGACAGGAACTTACCTCCAAGACCAGAGGAAGGACGAAGAGTGTGTGAGATGGGCTGCAGAGAATCCTCAGGTGTGCCAACAGGATGAAGAGGGATTGCTATATCGGGGTGAAGTACAGAATAGAAAACAGTGGAGAATCGTGGTACCTCGAACAAGGAGGGGACAAGTTATGGAAGAATGCCACAGTAGCTTATGGGCTGGCCACCCGGGCATAGAGAGAACCCTGGCCATACTGAAGCAAAAGTATTTTTGGCCATCCATGAGGCAAGATGTAGAGGCATTTGTGAAAGCATGCCATTCATGCGCGACCCGTAAAACACCTGCAGGACTGACCGTACCCATTGAAAGACCGTATTTTCCTACTCAACCATTCGAGATGGTGTCGCTCGACATCGTTGGCCCCTTTCCCAGGAGCTCTAAAGGAAACAAGTATCTGCTTACCTTCATTGACCACTTCTCTCGGTATACGGAAGCAATAGCATTACCTGAACAAACCGCGGAGGCAACGGCAAGGGCTTTTGTTGAAAAGATTGTCACTCGCCACGGGGTTCCCCATCGGTTGTTAACCGACCAGGGACGCAACTTCATCTCCAGTTTGTTTAAAGAGGTTTGCAAAACATTAGGCATCACCAAACTCCAGACGACCCCGTACCATCCACAGAGTAACGGAATGTTGGAAAGGTTCCATAGGACGCTGGGAGACTCTCTAGCCCACTTCGCAAAGAAAGATGGTAGAGACTGGGATAAGTGGATACCCTATTCTCTTATGGCCTACAGGGCGATACCTCATTCGGCCACAGGGTTTTCACCTAACTATCTCCTGTTCGGGAGAGAGCTCAGAACACCCACGCAAATTGAATCCCACGGGGTGGGGGAAGGAATCGAGGAGACGGTAGATGCGGCGCAACAACTGAGGGATCGAATACAAGAAGCCCATGAAGAAGCCCGCAGGAGAATAGATCAGGAGTGGACTCGGCGAACTGAGCGAATCAACCGGACAAGGAAAGAAAGAAACTTTGAAGTTGGGGATTGTGTGTACCTCCATGTGCCTGCGGTTAAACCTGGCCATTTCCCTAAATTCCATTGCCCGTGGACCGGACCACACGTTGTCACCAAGAAGCTGGGGAAAGTAACCTATGAGGTTAGGAGCGAGACAGGGCATCTCCAGGTGGTACACATCAACCGCTTGAAGCCGGCCTATGGGAAGGCGGCTGTGGACTCGTCCGTAGAGCTAGAGTACAAAAACAATAAGGCATCTTCCAGATCCTTATCCCCAAACCGGAGACAAAATCAATCCGAGTCGGAAACCGAAGAGGAAGAAGATGAACTCGGCCTCGTGCCCATAGATAGCTCTGATGAGGCCGAAGAAGAGAATGGAAATAGGCCAGAGGAAAGTACACATCCAGAGGCTTGGGCTGTCAGCTCTCCTCGAGGCACGGCCACGACACCTTGGGAAGTTGTTGAGACTTCAGGGAGGCCCAGTATGATACCTAGAAGTCCAGGCTCTAGTACAACCCCTCAGGAACCGTCGGTATCGGAAGCCGAGGAGTCAGATACTACCGATCAAACCGAGGACACCAGGGACAAGACATGGAAACCTGAATCCTCCCTAGAAAATCCTACCATCAGGAGCCCGTACAACCTACGGAGACCCAAAAACTGAACACCTTTTACTCCTTCCTAAACCTCTCCTTGACCTTAACCACTGACCTAAGACACCTAGAAATCACCGCCTTAGACGCCTAAATCGAGTTGCGCGATATGTATAGGTCCTTCGAAACCATGGCACGGGGTCACTTTAGCTATACAATTCTATCTTAGCCCTATCCTTAAAACTGTAACGGCTTCTCTTTCCCCTGAATTAAGTCTGATTGCAGGAACTCAAGCAAAGGATGCCTCTTGCGGGTGGCCAACTACCAGATCTTACCTGCCTCAGTAGGAATTTCTCAAGCACGTATTAAGAAACAGATTGCCACGGGGAAATCCGTGCTAGCAGAGACGGACCTTCTCCGACCAGCGCAGATCTCCACGGGCAAATTGGCCGCGGCTTTGGAAGAGCTGAGACAAGCCCAGCAAGGAAAGACCGATTGGCAGACACAGGATTCACGTATGGACATATTATTGTCACAGGCTCAAGAACCAAAGGAGCGGAGGCGGACGGAAGAATGGTGGCGGTGGGGCGGACTGGGCACCCTGATAGTGATGTTGGTGGGGATCAGTGGGGTTTGGCTACTTTTCCACTGTAAGACAAGCCGTCAGTCGGGGAACGGGCAACGAACCAATGAAGCCCCGATAGTGATACAGTACCCCGAGAGCCAGGAGTCTCAGCTAACGGCAGATGGTGCCAAGGGGTGAGCAGTGCAGACTTTAGTGTTGTGTAGGGAGATAAATATTGTTGCACAAGTGAAAAGAGCCGACTATGGTCGCCTCTTTTGAAAAGGGGGGAGTGGTGTAACGGACTGCGATAATTTAAGATTAGATTTAGGTGTAGATATATAGTTATACATATTTTATTTAATAGGAAAGTATTGTAAGACAATTCATGCCAGTATTTGTGCCCCTGTCAGCAATTCATACCGTCGATTCCAGCTCGTGAAAGGAAATGACGTAAGCAATTCCTTTCTGGGAATATCCGATCGAGTCAAATCTTAAAGACGTTAAAAATAATTATGAAATTCTTGGGATGATTATTACCACCAGATCGCAGCACGTTACGGCCCAGGGTTAAGAATGATGACGTTAGCTGGAATAATCCTTCAAATAGCGCACCGTTTTTCCAAAAAAGTCAGAGTGGAAGACTGGTACTAGTGAGAAGAGGAACCTGAGCAACAAGACACCAGATGGAAGGTAGGAACTTTGCTTTATACTGTAGTCAGACTTTTATTCTGGGTGAAGCCCGCTTGTAATTCAGTTTTCGATAGAATCAATCAACCCTGACCATTAAATAATTTCTTTTTCCTTCGTTGCAACTAGAGATGGATCAAAATTTATTATATTATTATTAATTAGCGGTTATGCGGGAATGATTGCTGATGGGGAATGTTGACTTTGTAGTTATTAGTGTATAGAATTATTTTTATAGATAAGGGGTTTGATGAGTGTTATTTTCATATGTCATATGTAACTTTTAGTTCAATATATTATAGTTTGGTTGTTGATAGATAAATGTGTGGGGTTTATTTCTTCACCTAGTTTCCCCCTGTACATGTAAATTTCCCACTCCCTCTCCCCTCCCAGCTCTTTCTAGGTTGCCATAGGGTCCCAGAGAATAGCAGCAGGTAACAGTACACTAGTTTGAATATGATGGTCAACTGACTTAAATCAACATTAAAAAATTTTTTTTTAAATTTTTTTCTCAACATAATGCCCAAAGGATGAAGTATTTTTGATATCAGTGTTCTAATTTAATTAAACCATCTCTGTAGTGTGATTTATCGCGACTCTCAAAGTGGCTATTTACCGCATCAATGACCTCCTTGTTGCTGTGAAATTTTCTTCTTCCAAGAACTTTTTTGTGGTTAGGGAGTATATTGTAGTCATTGGGTCCTAGATCTGGCGTGGATGTTCAAGCAATCCGAACTTTAATTCACTAATTTTTCCCATTGCAATGACTAAACAATGGCTGGAGCATTGTCTTGATGAAATAATATATTTTTTTTAAAATGCTGTTGTTCAAAAACTAACCAAGTTACTGATCTGTAACTATAGATACAATATCTTCTTCGGCTCTACAGTCCAAGATGAACTTTGGCCTCTCCAACAATGATTCGCCATTCCTCTCTGTCCATGGCCCGTCTCGTCCAGTTGGTCACTCCAATTTTACGCAGGTCCTCCTCCATGTCCTTAATCCAACATTTACGTGATCGTCCCCTCCTCTTTCTTTTTCCTGGAAACGCTTCACGCAGAACTTTTTTGGGCATTCTTTCATCCGGCATTCGCTCAATATGACCCAGCCAACTAATTCTTCTGGATTTAATAAACCTTAAAATATCTTCATGCTTTATCGGGTCATCCAACTCTTGGTTACTCCTAATACGCCATGTGCCCTGTTCATTGATTGGACCGAAAATACGTCTTAGGATTTTCCTTTCGAATACTCTAAGAGCTTGCTGGCCGGCTACTTTAAGCGTCCTCGTCTCCGCACCATAGCACACAACGGGCATGATAAGGGTTTTATATAATTTGAGTTTTGTGCGTTTTGATAGTAGGGAAGATTTAATCAATCTAGAGAGGCCGTAATACGCTTTGTTGCCACACATTATTCTTCTCCTAATCTCATCACTCACCCTAACCATGTTGTTTATTTCAATGCCAAGGTACGTGAATCTATCAACAGTTTCGAATGTATAGCCATCACACATAAGATCCTGCTTTCTTCTTCTTGCCTCAGAGCGTGATGCTACCATGTATTTGGTTTTAGATTGGTTTATCTCAAGACCCACGATTCTACTTTCCTGCACAATCTTTGCCAGAATTTCCTTTAATGCCTTCTCACTTCTCGCCAGAACCACAATGTCATCTGCGTACCAAAGTATTTGACATAAGCGAGATGCTAGACTTCCATCTGACACAATGTTTTGCAGAGCCTTATGTAGCACAAGATTAAACAGAACGGCAGAGAGAGAGTCTCCCTGCCTTACACCAGAAGCAAAATGGATTTTCCTGCTAACTCTATTACCAATGATTACACTAGCCTGTGTCCGGGACATTGTCATTTTTATCAAATTTATTAATTTAAACGGAACTTTGAATTCTTTTAGAGCATTAAACAGTTGATCCCTGTCCACAAGATCAAAAGCTTGCTTAAAATCAATAGTCTAATACAATATAGTCTAAAGTAAAACTATACAATGCTAGTGTCTAACAAGCCCAGTGTTATCTCTGTGTTAGGCCCAGGACTTATCAGCCAACGCTCGTATATAAGGTTGCCAGACACCCTGATAATAATAACACAGACCAACGTGTCAAATTATCTTACTTGTTACATTTAATTGTAAAATTTATATGAACATTGTTCCAACATTTCGAGGTTCAGCCCTATCATCAGAATCATACTGCAATCCAACATGTATCAGTTATAAATCAATATAAACAGATTACATACTAATTTAATATTAGATCAATTTAGTAATAAGTTACATTAAAAAAAAGATATGATGTTTTTATTTAACCAAAATACCATAATGGTTTCATTTAAACTCTGCCCGGTTCGTGATTTTTACCCATTCTGTAGGATCACCTCTGTATTTTTTACCCCTAGTATGTTGGATTGTCAGTATTCTTTACTGTAAAAAATACTGATGATCAGGGCAGAAGGTTAAAATTCGATTTCAATACATATTTACGCATTTAGAATTGTCCTACCATATCCCATTTTCAGATACCTATTTCAAATCATAAGGTTGTAATTGTATTTGACTTTGTACTGGACAATTATCACCAAACCATACCAGCAAGTAAAGTAATATTAACAATGTGAGTATCAATTCTATTAATTGTATATTAAGTAAAATTGATATTATGAGAAAATCAAACACAATTTAATTTGTTTAATTATAATGATTAGCTACTTACATTATTTATTTCATGAGTTAAAAGAACAGGTAAAGTGAGAGTGGTGACATCATATGAACATGCAGATTTCATTATATTGCGTAAACCAAGTATTACAGGATGTCGTGAGGTTATATCATCTATAATAGTTAAAATTAAAAAAAACATTCAATACAATTTACACATTGACTGCCCCAGGGCAAAACCACAAATGTGCAAACTCATAATTTTGAGAAAACAAGGTTGGAAATTTCATCTGCCTTTCAAAAAACAATAAATTTACATTTACGGTGCAGTAGTAAGGACCTATAGAGGTTTATTTTTCACATTAACTGTTTTGCCTTGGGACTGATCCAATATATTAAAATGGTTTATAAAACAAGTAATATCATATTGCAATTATATAATAGAATTAGGTAATAGGAATGCACTTTCAAATCCTGACAGACTATAAGCCTGTCAAATAGTCTTACTAGGAGTAAGTTTAATTCTCAAATCCAGTCTTGCTAAGAAATCAATATCCAAGAAATGTAGCTCAGTAGGAGGTCCCAAGAATGCTATAAATGAAATAATCCTAAGAAATCAATATCCAAGAAATGTAGCTCAGTAGGAGGTCCCAAGAATGCTATAAATGAAATAATCCTAAGAAATCAAATATGCACACAGATAATAAGAACGAGGACTTCAGCAAGCAAAAGGGTATCAAGACTAGGTATATAAAGAGAATTTTGGATGCGTCAAGTACCAAAGAAGGGAGCTAAAGAGTCTGTTGGTGAGGAAATCATAAAGATGGTGCCTAACTGTATAGTAAACAGAAAGATTAGAGCGAATAGAACAGAGCCTCTGATCCCTACTGCTCTTCCTAACGGTCAGTAGTCCAAGATTATTACACTAAATTATTAGAGTAAGTTTAGCTGAGTAGTTTGTCATCAGAAGGGGACTAAAGACATTTTTGAAAGCCATGGAGTTCTGATTATTATTCAAACAGATTGTGAAACACAATTTACAACAGTTTCCTCTAAAGAATTTGCAAAATGTTTTGGGTTTAAAAATCACATAGCTCCAAATATGCACAATCAAATGGCTTAGTGAAAAAGGCAATTAAAATTGCTTTAGAAATTTAGTAAAGAATGTGAATTTTAACCATGCAATACAGAAAAACACTATCAGAACAAGGCCCAGAACTGCTGTATAGAAGAAGATTGAGGTTAAATTCTTCATTCAAGGTATTTCATTAAAAAATACCAAATAAATATTGAAAAGTGAAGAAATATTCTTATAACAATTGGCAAACAGCTAAAACCTGTGGGTATCTGATCTTAAGCAATAATGCACTGTTATCAAAGAGAGCACATTATCAACATCCAGAATTGATTCTCCAGCAGGTTAAATACTTAGAAAATCAGAGACTTGGTAAAAGCAGAGTTTAACCCAAAATTAGAAACATCATTAGAAAATACACACAAAAAACTGGCTATTACTAAGATCCGCTATCTATAGGGAAAACCTGTGAGGAAGCTGAAGAGGGGATCAATAAAAGGCAGCAATATCCAAAAAGATAAACCAATTTAAAATACAAACATATATAGTATGATCTCTATATAGATATGATAGTGTAAGTTGTGAGAAAACATTTTTGGAGGAATGTTAGTTTTTAATTGGATTATTGTGAACGTATCCTATTGTTTCGTGAACAATTATTATAATATATAAAATAATAGTCAGTATTAGTGATTCTCTCTATTGTTCTTTACAAAAACTACAAATTCTATATTTACTTTTATAAAATCTAAAAAAAGAAATAATTTATAATTACTTTTCTGATCTTCTTACACATTTGATTGTAAATGAATACCTTATATACTATGCATATTATAAAATCATATTTGGAAGTAGTTTCAATAGCAAAAACATTACAGGACCTTTTAACCATTTCGGTACAGCACTCTCCGCCCAGGTAACCATGCCCATGGCCGGCACTGCCACTTAGTGTGCGCACAACACATTGAGCCACAATGATGAATCTGTATCGTTCATTTAACTAAAGTTCCTTGTTTTATATATTTCATATGTATATACATAAACGTATGTATGTATATATGTTTATATATGTATGGATATAATTAGGTAATTTTTCAGTGAGATCTATTCCTTAAAATTAATAAATGAGAGATATGAATTGAAATAAAAAGCGATATTGGTTTAAAATTAGAAAATTTACAATGTTTATTTTATCACATTTTATACATCCATATATCAAAGTACTGTACAAATTCTATCACTGATATTTGTCTGTGAACAAAGATATGAATTTTGGAAAATGAAGAAATAATTCTAAAGGTGACATAATTCGAATATCTCTGCACTGGGTCAAGTTACAACATTTTAGTTGAAATGATTGTTTATAAAAAAGTGTCCTCTATAATATTTGTAGAGCTGTAAAAATGTTTAACTTAATGTAAATACTGCAATAGCAGAACTAAAGTAAAAATACTTAGCCATCGACTATAGTCAACACTCGTACCGAAGTGGTTAAGGATTACTTCTGTCTTAGTCTCTATTTTTTATTTAACTTTTTCTGATTAGGATAAAAGTAAGAAATGCATTTTATAAATACAACTTCTATTTCAATATATAGCTTCTAATTTTTAAGACTTACCTCAAAATATACAATACATTTAGAGACTTAAATTGAAGACACAGCATAAATCAACTAACGGGGGTATAAATTACTGTTTAAGAAGTAGGTGAAATGAAACTTTTGAGAAGAACTTGATAAAGTAATAATTTTTATATTGCTTGTATAAATTTATAATCAATATATAAAACATAATAGCACATAATACCATAATGAAATTATTTTTTAAAAGTAATTTAAAACAAAAGCATAACTATCTTGTAGTGATATAGTATGTTAAGAAGTATAAAATAATTAATAAAAAAGAAAAAAAATGAATGCTAAATAAAGAAATCAAGTGAATACATTTTCAAGATAGCATACCTGATTTAACTGAATCATCTACAACTATATGATACACCACATGAACTTCAGATAAATTAGAGTGCTTGGTAATAAAAACGTCTCCTGTTTGCAAATATCGTGTACTGCTTTTTCTCAACTGAAAAAAAAAGTATAACTGAAAAATAATAATAATCTAGCTAATTAGTCAAGCTAAGTTACATTAATTACTAATCTAACTAAAAGGAAAGCAAAGATTGAAGAAGACTAAAACAATTATAACAATAAATAAAAGGTATTTGAAAAAAAAAACAATCAGATACTGCTTTTCTTCATTGTATTAAAAATAAAAATTGTACTTTGAAACAGTTTGTTATTAAAAAAAAAATGCTCCAAATAATAACAAAATGATAGTTATAATTCAAAATATCTAGTGTGTCCATTCACTTTTCTTTAGATTGGAGCCCAGATTATCTTTCGAATGCACATTTGGAATGTTCCAGGAGATTTAAGTTTTTTGAGTTATGAACTAAGAGTGCAAGAAAGAAACTATAAAATTCAATAAGATGGGTAGGGCATGTACAATGAACAGTGAAATGTATGAGATGAAAATGGTTGACTGGATGATCTTATGTAAAGGAGATGGTTGGGGGGTGCAGTCAATAAGAACACCGAATAAGTGAAGTACTTATATTATGTGCCGACGTTTCTGACACACTCTAGCCGCGATCTGTAACGGTCACGCTTCCCATCATTCGCCCTGAAGATGACCTACACTGTAGGTCGAAATGTCGGCACATAATATAAGTACTTCACTTATTCGGTGTTCTTATTGACTGCACCCCCCAACCATCTCCTTTACATACGAACAGTGAAATGGTTTAAAGGAAAATAATGAAGCAAACTTGAAGTGGTAAAAGAAAAAGGGAGGGACTAAAACGCTGGTTGAAGTGAAGGATAGACCTAAGGAAGGAAGAAGAGGATAGCCTAACACCTCTTAGCACAAACATTGACTTAGTAATAGAAGTCATTATTCTGGGTTGAATTTGAACTTAAGACTCTAATATTGAACTTGGCTGCACAAACTTATTCCCGACATTACCACTGAAGGTATTATACTAAGAATAGATTACATTGGAATAACATAAATTAATTGAGGGTATAAAATATGACTGAAGATGAGAGCCCTACTGATGAGGCTCAGGATGCAGAACAAGGAGATAGAGGAGATATGAAAATGGTGTCTACAAAACTGCTAATTCATAAATCATCATGCCAAAGAGCTGATATCTCTTTAATTTCATATTCTCTTTCTTTTTGGAACATAACATGCATAATAAAATATTAATCCGACATTCTTAAATCTCAAACAAATTGCATAGATATCAGCCAACTTATATCACTAATTTGTCAATAGAAGAGGATTTTCTAAGGAATTTTTTTAATTGTATTTCTCACACACCTTATCTGCTTACATGACACCCTTATCGAAAGGTTTTCACTGAAATTAACAGAAATAAAATCAGCAATGATTGATCCTTAAATCTAGATTCCATTAGAATTTATTGTACATCTTATATCACTAGGAAACAGTTGGAAATGATCCAAACTTGTAATCCCAACACACCCCCTTCTCTTAGCTAAGAAAAAAAACTATCCTACATTAGCCCATGAATGAAGGGTCTTAACTTCAGTATTTAATGGTTGTGCAGAGAAGTGTTAGTTTTCAATTTTTAACTTTCTGCTTTGTGACTTCTCTTCTCATCTTCATTCTTTAGATCCATCCTAAACTTAAACAAGCTTTTCATTTGTTCCCTTTTTCCTTTCTCACTGAAGAAAAATAGAGATTGATTTAGCACTAGGAATTTCTTCAGATTCCACAAGGTCAATCCACAGCCGATAACAGAATAAATAATTTATCTACCACAGCTGTTCTTGAACCTGTGATGTTTAGCTTAGAAGACAGTTACACATTGTGTTAGAAAACAAAAATATATATAAACTATGAAAAACTACCTGTTGTTCCATTGAAGTAAGTATATTAGAGTCTAAAACTTTGTTACCCCTTCGCCATTCTATCCCTGCTTTAACTGATTCCCGAATACTTTCAATCTGCTCCTCAGTACTGTTGAAATGCAGCTCAGTTGATGTTTCACATTCTCTAATAAAATCTGAAAATACCATTCTCATAAGTAGATGAAATCTTAATCTCATAAAACATATAAATAAAAAGGTCTCACAATAGTTGAATTTGCAGTAAATGAGTAAATTATGTGTTGAACAAATTTTCTGTGATGATTAGTGGTGAAGCCATTTGATAACTATTATATATATTCATCTTAAAATTGTAAATTATAATTATTTTTCTCTTAATAAAAATGCAGTAATTAATTTTTAAGTAAAGGTGTAAATGCCCAGAGTGTTTAGTTGCAATCAATATTCTTTATATTTTTATTACAAAAAACCAATCAAAGACATAATTTGGGGATATTAATCGCCGTTAAACAAATTTTCTTTTAAAAGCAAGTAAATTCAACCTTTTGTAATTCCAGAAAACCCTCCAAGATGATTGTCTGATAAAAGCACTAAACCACACAGATCACTTGAGTAAAGGCCAAGAGATGTTTGAAGCCTTTGAGGTTGAGGTTCCATATCCCTAAAATTAAGCAGTTATTATTTCTCTTAAAACTTACAACATATAAATTTATTAATGATGAATGCAGTGTTATATAAAAATTGATATTAATGTTTTCCGCATATCGTACAAAAATATTTTTTTATTAAATTTTAAAATGAACTCAATAATATTTAACAATTTTAAATTGAACAAACTCTTTAATGATTTATGATTATACCTTAGAGCATTGATGGTGGAATGTCGTAACATAACATATAATTAGCCATTTAAGCATTAAAAACCACCTAAAATTGTTATCTGCAAGTTAATCATTAAATGTTTTTCAGTTAAAGCAATGTGACAATTTCTCTCATTCCTTAACATACTTTTATTGAGTGACAGTTGATATTATTCCATTTATAAAATATATTTAAAAAAATTAAATGTGGAGGATAATATTAATAAAATGAGAATGTTTGTAAACAATTATAATAAATAATAAACATTTTTAAAAATTAAATGTGGAGGATAATATTATTAAAATGAGAATGTTTGTAAACAATTATAATAAACAATAAACAAATTTCCAATGTAAAAATTTGTTTTTATTTCTTTTTCACAAATTATTGGAATCTAAAAAGAAATAAAATCTTGGAGAACAATTCGTATGACATCGCCAGTTAGCACACAATTTTATAGAGAATAAACCAACATTTTGAGAAGAGGTGATAAGCCACTCATTAGGCTGGAAGGTCCAGAAAAACTTCATTTTTTAAACCTTGGAGGATTACATTGTCTTTCATAGAACATAATCAGAAATCAAGTACAAGAATTTGAGATATATATATTAAAATATGTGTATAGTTATTTCTGACATCATTAGAAAAGGTTTTATGACATCATTAGTAGAAAGGAGATAGGAGAAAATTTTCAATGGAATGTATATCTTTTGAAACAGTCTCCTTTTGAATGCTTCTATTACTTTAATTTAAATCAAGTTCTGTTTCAGCAGATGCAAATTAGAACTCAGGCCTGATCGATTGCAAGTAATTTTTAACTGTTTTTAGATGAAAACATCATTTTTGAAAATGTATAATAGTTTGAAAATGCAAATAATTTTATTGTATTTGTTTAAAAATTATTGCATACATATGAATGTGCATATCAGGCATTTTCAATTACATGAAAAACCCAGACCTACTAATAAATAATTTATAAATAGGTTATTATCCAGGCAATTTTTATTTTGTTTACTAAAATTGAATTAATGATAGCCTAAAAATTGACATACTATACAATACAAACAAATATAGATTCATCTAAACAACTTGTAATAATAAAAATTATCTACATACTCTTCCAAAGGTACTCTAAGTTTACAAAAATCAAGAACATCTGCAGCAAGAATTCGAATGTTATACATTTGTTTCATCTGTGAACCTAAATGGATAGTAAAGCTCTCTTGAAGTACAGGCAGTAGTTGTGTTTCAGGATTTAAAAAATGTTCTCTGCTTTGAGTAACTGAAGGAGTATTCCTAATGAGAAAAAATTTACTTATTTATATATATATATATAATAAAATAAGAAATAATATTAATATATAATATAACCTAATTGTTATTATTTATTTTATTATACATATATATATATATATATATATATATATATATATATATATATATATATAATAAAATAAATAATAATATTAATATTTATTGACGGTCCCTACGTACTAAGCGACATGTAAAAAAGTGAGGTTATAGGAGAGCGTAATGAAAGTTCAAATCACGCTTCATTACGCTCTCCTGTAAACCTCAGTTTTTGACATGTCGCTTTGTAAGTAGGGACCGTCGATATATATATATTTATTTTAAAAACTAAATAAAAAATATAAATAGATCTTGTACAGAACCAACTTAAATAAGGCTGAAGTCAAACCTAAATTAGAAATTTTAGAGCAATAAAGCTTTAATATAGTTCATGAAATATGAAAATTGTTCATTATAAAGTAAGTAACTATCTTTATCAGTAAAAAATACTTAGAATTCCATTCACTTCTTTATGAAGCTATAACATTAAGGTTTAAATTGATTTTATCACCACAATCTCAAAACAGAAAATAAAAACCATTACTATCATAATGTTTTTATTTTTTTTATAACATTAAATACAAAAATAATGAAATGCAACCTTTAAAAACATATAATAAAAAAATGGTAATGTAGGGAGTGCCAATTTCAATAACTAGGAAAACCACAAAGTATAATGACTTTGTCATACAAATATTTATCTGTTTATTGTGTTAAGTTTCAATAAAAAACATCAGAAACAGATGGCAGTAATGATAACTGTACAGACATAATTAATTATAACGACAATACTATAAGATAATAATAAACATTATTTTTATGTATAAATTGTAATATTAAAAATTATGGCTCAATTGTTAGTTTGGATAAAGTATTTATAAAGATGAGAAAGTATTACAGGAGGTGGTAAAGTTGTAGTTATCCTCAAAGTGCTCAAAAAGGGATAGTGGTGGAGGTTTAATGAATAATCTATAAAATGGAAAGTGAAGACTCACTGGAGAACTCACATGTTTCAAGATTAATTGATCACTGGAGATTACTGGACAACTCACAGATCCTATAACAGGACATGAGGGATTCTGGGGGGCAGAATGTCATCGGATTCAACCCTATAAATAAATGCATATGAACTATAAGGATCAAGGGAACCTTCTACAACTACTCCATAATCAGTTGCCATAACCCAACGGAAACGGCAAGTGAAGAGGACAAGGAGGAGTTTTATGGTGCTTTGGAAGGGACACGACGCTTGTCCAAAAAGCAACATCAAAATACTGGCAGGGGACTTCAACGCAAAGATTGGCCGAGAAAACATTTACTACCCAACGATTGGGCCACCTAGCATCCATGAAGAATGTAAATGAAACCCGTCCGGTCATCCGGCCAGTCCGCATCCGTCCGGTCCTCCGCATCAATCTACTCCGGGGGGCCCTCCTCGTCTGGCTCTTCTGGAGGGTCATTCGGTGGCTCGCAGAGGGGCCGGGCCCTGCCGAGGTTAAAGTGCGCAGGGCCGACCACGTCCTTCCACCCGTTGACGAACTCCCTGAAGAAGGGATAATTCACTTCTTCCATCAACCGGGGGAAGTCGTCCTCGGCGAGGGTGAAAATCCCGGTTTTTGTCGACAACCTGGAACGGTCTTTCCATCGCGGTGCAGGAAAAGATTATGTGCTCCGCTGTCTCAGGGACTCCACAGGCGGGGCACAGGGGATCGACCACTATCTTATGCTCACAGAGCTTCCCCCGGAACCCGCCATGGCCTGTCAGCATCTGCGAGACCCAGTAGTCCGGGAGGACCCATGTCGCAGACAATCTTGACTGGACGGTGGGGAAAAACTTCCTCAAGGTTGAGCCCTTCTGGCTTACCACCCACCGTCCATTCCACTCTCCTATGGTACCCTCCCTCACCATCTTCTTCCATCTATTGGGAGTCTCGCAGACTCTATCTCAGAGTCCCTCCGGGAGCGCCGTCAGCCCCTGCCTCTTCACCTCATATATCAACCTATCCTCCTTTAGGATGAGGTCCAGGGGCATCGCTCCCGCCAGCACCTGCACCGAATGGATTCACCGTCCGGTGAATTTTGCGGCTTCTTGGAATTTGGTGGTTGGAACCAAGCTCTATTGTGGTTGCAGGATACACAAAGCAACATGGAGATCCCCAGACCTCAACACCTTCAACCAAATAGACCATCTCCTAATAAGTGCACACCATAGATCCAATTTATTGAGCGTAAGAACCTTTAGAGGAGCCAACATTGATTCTGACCACTACTTAGTGATCGCAAGAATCAGGGCAAGAATCACTAATGCGAGACATAAGAAACAAGAGGGATTCGGAGGGAAGCTACAGAAGCTTGGGAAGATAGGGATTCCCTTGGTCCCACCTGTGGAATCTCTGATAAAGATGAATATTCTTCAATATACTGCATTGTCATGTATGGACAACAAGCATGATTATTCAGGAAGACGTACTGTCAGTGTGGCCGAATTCCCAAGATTGCTAGTGGAAGGAAATTGCTAATTTTTCCTAGTCATTATAATATGCATACTTCATAAGCTTTGGTAAATAGTAAGAGTGAGAAGTTAATAAAGAGTAAAATCTTTCAGCACAAGAACATAAATCTGGGTACCTGGAAAGCACCAGTAGGCAGAACATCATCAATCAGATTGACCATGTAATTGCCTCTTCCAGAAATGCCTCCAGTATAAGTGACATCAGAGCCTCAAGGACATAATTGTGATTCAAATCATTTCTTAGTTAGAGCAGTCTTCAGGCTTAAGTTGAATAAAATGCCGAAAGGTAGTAGGCCAAGAAGAGTAAGATGGAACTTGCAAGATCTTAAAAATGGACAAGTGAGAGAACGCTTCCAAGAGGCACTAGAAACAAAATTAAGAGAACATGAACAACATAATATCGAGGAAGAGTGGAATGGCGCAAAGTGCTTATTAAAAGAAACAGCCCAAGAGGTACTAGGTGAGAGAATTACAAGGAGGAAAGGTGAATGATTTGATGAGGAAAGTGTAAGAGCCATTGAAGAAAAGAATGATGCAGAAAGATACAAGGGGTAATAAGGAAAAACATCAAGACAGCAAGAGGAGAGTGAATAATTTATTTAGAAAGAAAAGAGAGAGTGGAGGAAGAAGAAAGTTGGAGCTAAGAAGGAATAATTAAAAGGCAAAGAAGAAAGGAAATTTTATCAAGCAGTCTGGCGGATGAGAAATGGTTTTCAACCTCAGATGATGGTAATAAAAGAGGTAAGGTGATAGAAGAGAAAAAAGTTGTGAATAGCATTTTGAGGAAATTCTTAAAGTTGAATAATGTTCCATGCAGCAAGAAACAAACATGCTTTGGGGAATAGAAAGAACATGGTAGAGGGCTCTGGATTGTGAACCACCTTTCTATGAGACTTTTGAAGACGCTCTTCTTGCTTCACTAAGAAATAATCACACCCTTGGAGAAGACAATATCCCTTGTGAGATTTTTAAACACAGAGGAGATTTACTGCATCAAAGTGTATATGATTTAATGCATAGTAATTAGACAAATGCCAATTAGTTGGTCTTTTGCACGGATTTTGTTAATTTTAATAAAGGGGGATGAAACCTTATGCAAAAACTACACTCCTTAATATAGCATATAAAATTCTGTTAAGCATATAAAGGCTAAATATTTATGCTGAAAAGACCCTCGCGGATTACCAGTGTGAATTTCGACCTAACTGAGGTACTATGGACCAAATCTTTGTATTAAAGGCGATACTAGTGAAATGCTATGAATGCAATACATATGTCAACTTGCTTTTTGTGGACTATAAGCAGGCTTTCAGTTGACAGATCTCAGCTCTTCCAGGCTCACGCAGTTTTTGCCATCCCTTATAAATTATTAATTTAATAAGAAATACAATACACCAGGCACAAGCAAGTGTCTAGGTTGGTAACCTCATTAGCTGCAAAAGTTTAATACTGGAGTAAGGTAAAGAAATGCCTCGTCAGCCGTACTCTTCAAACTAATCCTCCCTATAGCTATAGGAAGAATTGTTCCGAGTTGCAACCTATCAAACCGTTCTACACAAACCACTGGTTATGAAAATGACATTGTTATATTGCCCAGGAGCATAAGGAAATTAAAAGGATTGCTTGTAGAACTGGATAGGGAAAGATGAAAGTTTGTCTAGTTGTCAATGAAGCTAAAACCAAATATTGGTATTATCTGCGTCCATAACCAGAAGGAGGCCACATAATTTAGTGGTGAGTAACTGTCACTTTGAAGCTGTTGATCAATTCATTCACCTTAGAGTGGAACTAAACTGTAAAAACAAGGAAAGTGGTGAGATCAGAAGTAGAATCATGGCAGGAAATAAAGCCTACTACAGCTTTCAAAAGTTGATGAAATCAAGTCTTCAGACTAAACAAACTAAAATAAAAAATTTACTAATCTCTAATAAGGCCAGTGGAGTGCTATGCTAGAATGCTAGAAACAGAAACCTGGAATCTCTAAACTTTAGGAGACCGTGTGCAGGACAAAGGTGATGGGTCAGGGCAGCTGGAGATGGATTGTGGGGGAAGCCAAGGTTCATACTGGAATGTAGCACCGGATAAAGAAAGAAAGAAGTTAATTAATTAACTTACGGTGTTAAAGGTACATTATCATCATAACTTTGTTCCAGTAGAGACATAAGCCATTCCCTATATGAAGTCCTTTGACTTTCATGTAATCCTGCAAGCTAAAATATTAAACATTTACTATCACTAAGAAAGAGTTTAATACCTAATAACTATAAATTATATAAGATATATAACTATAAGAGTAAAATGTGGATAAAAGTTACAGATACAATTTAATTCAAGCATATTCAGTTCATTCAAGCATCCTAAAAATCGGGGCGACCTGTCTAGTGGTTAGCATAACAAACTACTAAATCCAAGAACGTGGTTTCATAGCCCGGCAGGTGGCCCTTTAATTTTGAAGGGAGTAAAAAATCCTTGGTTATGCCCTCCTTCGGAAGGGACATTAAACGGGGGTCCTGAGCCTGTACGATTTCAGGTACTCGTTAAAATCCCTATCCTAATAAAACCTGGATAGGCAAAATTCAGGGCTCCCACTGTAGCATCATCCAATTAGCCATAGCAGCATAAAGTGACGTTAAATGAACAAACAAACATCCTCAAAATCAGTCTACCCTCAAATTTAGGTTATTGACTGTTTTATTATTCACTAACTGTACTGATGTGACAAGAGGGAATCCTATGTAATCGGAGAGAAACTCATGATCAAGGACATTTTTTTTACTCTTATTATTACATATCATCACACCATTCGAACTTTTCCCAGCATTGCTATAAATTCATAGCGTGGTTTTCTCAGCAAGCTTCATCTAGAGTAATAGTAACTCCATCTTCATGACCATGACATTTTGTTAAATATATATATATAACATATAAATATATCACAACTTTCATTTGAAATCATAACTTTATTTTTTGATGAAGTTATTTTATAAACATTTTTTGTATATAACAATATAATATGGGTTCTTACCCAATTGTTTGAACTCTCAAAAATAATAATATAAGGAAACTATTAATAACTCAATAACGTAAAGAAACAATATGAAATAATTGATGATTGGATATTTCAATAATTTGAAAACTCTAAAGCAATAGATTTTTTAAAGCTCTAAAATATTTTGTTGGAGCTCTTAGAACAAGCATATTTTTGGTATCAGAAACCATTTGACCAAATCCTTTTTCCGAAGGAAACTCTTATTTACTAAAAAGTGAGTGTATGTCCTCATGTACGCAAAAATCAATGGAGATATTGCTAAATTTTGTTTGTTAGTATTTACTTCACCTAGCATTTTTACACTATTCTTATTATAAACTGTGTTAATATTTATTAGAAATTGCTATTTATACTAATTAACTAAGGGTTTTAAAAATTACAAAAAAGAAGGTTTCAGCTGCACAGATATTTTTTAACATTTCTTGTCTCTTCTCTATTTTATTCTAGTTATATTATCATTAGTCATGGCAAGACACATTCTTGAAACCAACATTCGCAATATTATTATAAAATATAAAATGAAGTTAATGAGAAATCTAAAAGGTGGTTCGTGTTTCTCAAAGCTCCCAGATTTTAGCTCGATTCTGAGAGACTGGGAGTACCAATAGGAGCTGGATAGTGGATCGCAGTGCATTACAATTCAAAAAGTGGATAGAAATATTGTCATAACTGCCAGAAGAAACCCTTTCGACAGTAGATCTAGCCAGATCCCCAATGAAGCTTAAGGTGTTTAGGCTCAGCCTTTATCCACATAAATTATTCATAATAGAGAAAAGATAAAAAAAAAATAAAAAAATTATTCCATCAAAACCTTTTATTTTGTTATTTTTCAAAATCGCTTTAGAGCTGAATATGGGAATGAACATACGTTTTGCAGATAAACAGAGACAGGTACAATTATATCAGAGTACACGATATATCGAAAAAAAAAAAAAGAAGGGTAAAACTTCTAAAGTACTTTTAATTAATTTATTAGACTACTTTAACTTTTGAAGTTGTCTAGAATATTTTTCAACCATTAAGCTGAGAATAAGATAACAGATCCAATCGCTAATTTATTTAACAGGGCTAAAAAAAAAAAAAACAGCATATACGATAACAGAATAGGAATAGAAATTCGGAGAAATAAAGTATAAATACCTTGCTCTGCCAACTTGCTATTTGCATACCGTGTTCCTCAAGATGCCGGTTGGCTATAGCAGTAATGTCAGCTTCAGTGAGTCCCAAGCTCAGACCCTCAACAGCTTTGGACATTTCTTTTGTCTGCCTGCATTATTAAACCAGTTAAGAAAAAAAGTATGTAATTATTTCAATCGCCAGACTTGTCAATAGTAAATAATTATTCTATAAAAACTGAAGAATTTTGTTTTTAACATTCTAACATACTAAACATTTACTCCAAGGAATTGCATTAAAACTTTCCATAAAATACCCTTTTGAAAAATTGACTTTATTTCGCATTGGTAAAATGAAAGTAATTTTAAACTAATAATCAAATAAGAGACAAATGGGCAGGCTAATAGGAAGGCTGGAGGGGGAGATGGGTGTAAGAGTTACCCCCACTCTATGTAGAATGGTCAATCCACTGTGCCCTACTTACAGCTACCAAAATAGAAATACCATCTTCTTTGAAGCACTTTAATGTTTCAGGTGACAATAAAATATCCACGCCTTTGGAGCCTTATTCAAAGTGCTGACAGAGGAGGCTGGTTATCTACTCCAAAACTGAAAAAAGAGAAAGGGTCGAGGGATCATGGTGCAAGCTGGAGAGATTTCTGAACCCAACACCTTCACAAACATAGAAGTAGCAACATATTTGCCATCAATTACCAAATCAAGCTTACCTGCCATCAGTGAGGGCTGGCAAGCAAGTCAGCTCTCTACACCTACTGCTATACCATACTATCCTGAGATTTCTGAGACAATAATGAAAAATATTTAATATTAGGCACAATATGGAGAAGGCAAAAGCCCGATTCCAACTAACGAGTCTGGAATAATGTAGCTCACCCAAGAACCATCAGCTGAGACCACATGGTTCCTACCAGAACTAGTTATCAAGGCAAAGGATTCCAAAGGGAATCAATCAATCAATCAACACTGGCTCTACAACCCAGTATCATCCTCAGTATGGGTCTTGGCCGCATCAAGGTCCATACATAAGAGCTTATGTGGAGCCACTCATCTCTGTGGATGTAATACCTGTGGCAAAGTCCTCCAAGCTGTTGATCTAACAATGCTACCTGCATCCTTCTCGACCTCGTCTGATCAATACAAGTTCCAAAGGGAAGGTCCTGAAAAAAACACCAAGAACATCACTGGTGACCTCTGCACCAGTTGCAAAGAGAACTACTAAGGGTCAAGATAAAATTAAGTTTCTAGTATATGGTGGGGAGGTGTGGACTCTATCCAAGCAGCAGGAGAAATTATTAAATACTTGAGAGAGAAAGATTCTTAGAAGAGTATATGGCCCAACCAAGAAAGGAAATAGTTTCCACATAAAAAAGAATCAAGAACTTAAGGACCTATATGGAGAACCTGATATAGTTTCTTGTATTAAAAAAGCAAGAGTATCCCACTGGTGCCTGTAGAACAGATCCGATACTTAGGATTGCATCTCGACAAACGATTAACCTGGAATCCTCATACAAGACTGAAAAGATAAGAAACCGCTCGACGTTTCTGGCTACTTCAACACTTACTAGACAAATGCTCTAAGCTTCCAATTAACTACAAAAGAATCATTTACATTACCATCATACGCCTTTTTTTTGGACTTACGGAGTAGAGCTTTGGGGCTCCACTAAGCCATCAAATTCCTCTCGTATTCAATACCTACAATCCAAAATCCTTTGTAAAATCTTTAATGCTCCTTATTTTTTTAAGAATAAAGTCATCCATAACGACCTTAATGTCCCATTTGTTGCTGATTTGGCCCCCGGTATCAATCCTTTCATAACAAACTTCATTCCCACTCAATCCCTCTAGTTTCAAACCTAGCTTCCTGTCCAATTCCCGATAATCCTCCGAGGTGTCTGAAAAGAAGATGGCCACGTGACCTTCTTAGTTGAACTTGTGATTTGAGTACTACCAGTGGATAGTTTCTCTACTTGTCATTATGTATCACTTAGCCTAATTACTTGTTGTATTATTGTAATACAGTTTTAAATATCAATAAATAAAAAAAAAAAAGGAAGATTGAGATGATTGGGGTATATTCACAGAATGAATAAAAAAAGGCGCCCAAAGCTGATCATGAAGGGATGTCCAGATGGAGAAAGAGGAAAAGGCAGGCTTAGAATGCTATGGCTGGACGATGTTGAAGATGAACTTAGGCTCCTTAGGGTGAGAACATGGAGAAGAGCAGTGGAAGATCGGTCAGAAAATTTTCAAGGAGGCCAAGGTCCTTAAATACCCAAAATAACTGGGGCGGCACTCCAGATTTTTAAAAATTATTTTTATATTGTAACAATATAAATTTTACTCATTTTAATAGATGATTGATGCTTGAAAATAACGTTCTGTTATATTTTTAAATTAAAAAAAATATTTATAATAACAGACGGAGCTAAGTTATAAGCCCATCCAAAACTATACTAAACTGTGGAATTTTTAAAGGAAATTAGTGAACATACTTGGTTGAAAGATCTGCCAAATCTTGATCTCTAGCATATATTAACTCTTGTGTTAGAAGAGAATATGCATGTTCCACTTTTAGAATTGTTTCCAAAGCTGGGCTATGTACAAGTTTATGGTAGACAGTTGAAAAAAGCTCTGAATCATCAGTGAGAATACTAACATTTTCACAGATTGTACTGTTCTAAAACAAAAATAAAATAACTCTTGTAATATAAATTAATTACATACATTACATTAAGCATATAAGTATGATGCAAAACAAAAATTAATAAAAAATAAACTGTTGGATAATTATGTAAATCTAATATTCAAAATTTAATTAGAACTTATGAATTCAATAATCTCCTAAGATAAAAATGAACAAAAAGATGTCATATAATGTATACATTTGTAACGGGCTGAAAAAATTTTTATATATATATTTGGTTACTGTGCATTAATTACAGCTTTTAGTTCAATGCTAAAAATGTAAGCGAATTTTATATTCATATAATGAAAGTAGTCTATGTTAAGAAATTGTACTGTAATCTTTGTGATCAAAAAGAAGTATAGTATATTACCACTTGAAGTCAAAAGTTTATTTTTAGTTTTACTTCTTATAAAAAGTGATTAGCATTTATTTACTTTTTCTCATTAATATGTTTAAAAAAGATTTTAGATTTTAAGGATTTTGTACATTAATATGTACATATATGTTATCCTATGCCAAATAAGATTTTCTAATGTTATTTTTATTTTGTGACTAATCACATAATTTTTTGTATATGATTTTGGTTAAAGGCATTGTAGGTCCTTAACATTTAGTTTTGATAATATTTTATTAAAAGTTAATTTTATTAAAAGTTAATTACTGTTAGAAGGTGCCATCTGTGATTGAGGCCATGCGACGCCAGCAGTTCATAAGTCCAATTCGGGACTGACTCAGGATTTCTTGCCGCTTCGAGTCGACCTTAATTGAATATTTAAAAAGTTAAATTTAAGTTGAGATTGTTTTGGGATAATAATGGACCACCAGGTGGCAAAACATCATGGACCCAAACTACCCGACCGTTTTCCTCTCGAAGGTCGAGAGTTGAGAACATACTGCCGGCGTGGAGAGTCGGGGATCTCCCGAAGGGAGATTGGCTGGTCAGAGCTGCAGACTGTTGTCAGCGAGAAGAATTGGGTCCTGAGAAAGAAGTCAGAAGGAAGGTAGGAAATTTTCTTCTTACTGTATTTGGACTAGACTTGGGGTGAGGCCAGAGGGTGGTCAGTTGAAGATAGAGACAGTTGAATATTTTCTTGGTCATTCATCGCGTTTCGGCCACAAGACAGACGGGAATCTTTTCTTTAAGTAACAGTGCACACAGAATCATGATTAGAGAAGAGGGAACTGGTTTTAAATGGGAGTTATTATTTTATTAGCGGTTATGAGATAAGGATTACTGATGGTGGATATTTAAATTGTAATTGTCAATGGTGCATATGGAAATATGGAAAACATTTTATAATAAAATTATTATTTTTATTAGCGGTTATGAGATAAGGATTCCTGATGGTGAATATTTGAGTTTTGATTGCCATTAGTGCATATGGAATTATGGAAAATGTTTTGTAATAAAATTATTGTTTTTATTAGCGGTTATGAGATAAGGATTACGGATGGTGAATGTCTAAGTTGTAATTATTATTAGAGCATATGATTAATGTTATAGATGATGATATGATTATTGTTATGGATGATGGATCGAGTTTTATTTGAAATTATTATTTTATTAGTGGTTTTAGGGATTACGAGTATTGATGGAGAATCTGGTGTAAGATTCTAGTTCATATGTCATTATTTAGTACTATCATTGATGGTGAATCTTCTGTTAAATTTAAGTTTTATTTTTATTCTGTTGACTGGGAATTTCGGTTTAAATTTGTAATTGCTAGTTTATTAATCCCTTATTAATGAATGAATTTGAAATTGTTATTTTATTAATGCCTTATTAATAGTATTTAAATGTAATTTTTATTTCAATATAGGGGAGACCTGGACAAAGTGGCCAGGCCAGGTTATTGGGTCCATAAGGCACTGCTCCTTAGCGTCAGTCATGGTAACTACATCAGAAGGACGCCATTAGTTATCTGAGGAAGTTTGGGTGCGATGCGTTTGTCAGTTTTATAAAGAAAACATTGGTTTTTACTACTGCTGATCTAAGATGCATGCTTAATACTATTCGTTTTGTACTTTTACTATGATTTTCTTAAGTTAATCAACCACATTGCCTAAGAACAGTATGAATTTACGCTCAGTTTAATATGTCAATCAACTGTGTAGGTTTCAGTAGATGTGGTGGTAGAGCGATTTGGTGGCAGAAGTCCGGGGCATATAATTAGATAATAACAATAATAATAGCTTATTATTATATAGATAGGCCTAAAATCTTTGGTTTTAGGTTTTGAAATGGTCTACAAATAAAAGAGGAAAAGCGAGCAGCAATCATGGGATGCAGGTGCGATGCAGAGAGTTATTTTGTCAAATTTATTTTTCGCCATTTTTTTATTTAACAATGTAGAGTCTTTTTATGCCATTTTCATATTATATGGCCAAGTATGTAGTCAAATTTAATTTTTTCATTCAATAATGTAGTGTCTTTTTTGTACCATTTTCATATTATTTGCCTAATTACATTGTAATAGGAATATTTCTAATATTGATATAAATCTGTTTACTATTTATTACAACAATCCCGGGCAAAGTGGCCTTTGGTAGAGATTAAAAAAAAAAATAAATAAAATACAAGGGGTTACTTATAGTACTACACCTTTATACCAATAGCTAGGTAATTTAATAGGCTAGATATACATGTAATATTGTTTCTACAAATTAACATTTGAAAAAGATATAAATAAAATTCCCTTAGAGTGGCCGCTTTGCCCGGGTCTCCCCTAATAGTGTTTTATTTTTGATAGATGAATGTTTTGGGGTTTATTTCTTCACCCAGTTTCCCTATGTGTCCTCAATTATACCCTGTCCTCTCCCAGCCTTTTTTAAGTGTCTGTAGGGCCCGAAGAGAGAAGAGCCCTGCAGAGGTAAAACATTTTTTTTTTAAATCTATTTAAAAATCTTAATACTTTTCCTGCAAGAATTTGACTTATATATTATTATTATGTTTTGTGTAAAACTAAGATCTATGAGCAAAATAAATATATTACAGTTAAAGGTAAAACTTCTATTCACCTTTGAATATAAGGGCTCCCAAAGGTCTAGGACTTTAGCTATTGTGGAATCTCCAGGATTAAATGATGAAATATATTTTTCTGATTTCTGATCATAATATTTTTCATTATTTTCTTCAATAAACTTGAGAAAATGCTTCATAGCAGCTAAATAAAAACATAAAACCAAATATCATTTATGTGAAAACATAAACTAAGGAACATAAGTACATTTTTATATATTATTTATAACAGAGTATACATTTATTGTATTTTATTTATTTATGGAGATAAATGGTAATAGTAATTCATCAATATTTTCTTAATAATGTAAATATTTAAAAAAACAAACAAATATAGAATATATATTATATTTATGTATATATATATATATATATATATATATATATATATATATATATATATATATATATATTTATTATTGAAAAAATTTTGAAAAGTAAAAAAGAGACCTTACATAAATGGTAAGACCGTGGAAAAATTCCAACGAAAAGCCTTAAATCTCCAAACTAAAACAGAAATAGAAATTATCTGTCCAATATTTCGCCCATTCAGGCATCCTCAGGGTAGAAAGAGAAACAGCAAAACAAAACATGAATAATGCATCCAAGAAACATCCACCTCGAAGGCTCAAATGCAAGAAGTTGCAGTATTTATTATTAATAATACAATATATATGGCTACTAGGACAAAGCTACAATGTGAGCTATAAATTTTGCCTATCCAGGTTTAATTTGGTTAGGGATCTTTAACGAGTACCTGACATCGTAAAAACTAAGGATCCCCGTTTAATGTCCCTTCCGAAGGATTGCAAAACCAAGGATTTTTTACTCCCTTTAATAAATCCTACAGCCACCTGCCAGGCTACAAACCCACGATCTTGGGCTTAGTAGGTTGTTATATACACTAGACCAAAGGTCACCCCCATTTAAGCATTGTTTTATTTTACCTCCACCTGGAGCATTTTCTCCTCTACGATATTTTAACAATCAACTTATAGTTATTCGAGATATTTACATTTTTCCAAAGAAAAATGGCAAACATGTAGGTTATGACAGTATTGATAACTAGAAACAGATGGTTAAATAAATATTATGCATGAAAGTCATAAAACAAAAACTGTTTGGAATGTTTCATGATAAAAATAATAAAAAAATCACTTGTCCTTGTATTCCCAAATGATTTGATATATTTATATATTTTGTTTAAGTTACAAATCAGGTGATGAATAGGTGGGGAGCTAGACCTCTTAAACTTCAAAACTAGTCAAACTGATTTTTTATAAAAATTTTATCTACTCGCGCAGTCTTATTCATTTATACTTTTATTGGGATCTGCTATGTTTAGGCTACTAATGATAATCAATTGTATTTTTATTATTAGATCTAGGATACGAAGATAGACAGAAAATTTAACAACTGAGAAATAAGAATCGAAGCTACAGACTCTAGTTAGAACAAACTGAACTGGGTATGATGAGATTGAAGTAGTTACTAATTACAAAAATCTTGTAATGAGGCCAACCTCTAATTTGTTAATGGTAAACCACTCTGAACTTGATGTATAAAAAAGATACAGAAATAAAATAAGACAAACAAATATTTAAAGCAAATATATTCTGTTAAATAAAGAAACCTTTTGCCATTAATGAATTATTTTGCTCAATCCAAAATCAAGGAACTGAAGTGTGGTGACTTGAGAGGCATTAGGAAAAAACATGGTCAGCTCCTTTTAAAATAATTTTGCTTTAAAATTATTTCCTTATACTACAATCTTAAAAGAAAAAAAAGGATTACAGCTTTAATTTGAAGTGAAACTGAGCAAAGATAGAAAATACAAATTCCTTTATTATTTTTTTAAATATAATTTTTCTACACAAGATAGGTTCTTACCTTGCATAAGCCTTTTGAATTTATTTTTCATTAAATCATTGAGCATTTTGTATTGTCGTCAATTACATGATGATCTATTCACTCTACTTTTTTATATCACAGTCTCCAAAAATTGCTTTTTGTCTTATTTGCTTTTGAATACAGGAATAGTTCATGTTTCATTCATCTTAAGACTTCCACATCTTTCATTTTGTTATGTAGCCTTCTATTATGGTATTACTTTCATGCTCATCTAAAGTTCTAAGATAAACAATGCTGGAGACAGATTTCCCCCCCCAACTCTAAATTTTTCCAACTTCAAAGCAAAGACTTCAGGGTTTTTTTTTTTCTTGAAGTTGACTTTTATTTGTGCACATCTTCTTTAGTTTTCCAGGGATGTACAGCTTCATTATGATCTTCCATACACGATTTCTGCCACAGAGTCACAAATTAACGTGATGAAAATTGAAATAAACCTCTAATTGAATCTTGAACTTATTAATCACTATTTAATAAGCAATAAGTCATTTTATGAAATCAATATTATAGATTTTTCTAAATAAAATATTGTGGTGAATTCATAAATTTGTCATATTATTATTTATCTTTAATTATCAAAGCCAATGTTTGTATCATTACTGTCGATACATATTTATATATTACAATGCCAATGACTGAGAAGATAAAAAAGATACAGTGCAGATTTAGATTAAGGCTATAAAGAGGTTATTAATAAATGTTTCTTTAGTGAATACTACCACCTAAAACATCCAGCAATGGGGGATAAAAGAATGATACTAAAAATTTAAGATTATAACATATGAATATGCACTTGGTATATTATTTTTGTTTGAGATTTTCTAAGATGATGTTCTGTTTCTTCAACTGATAATGTGGTTTTCATGATCAGGAAATCACAATAAAATATTCTCCCTCATGAATGCAACACTTCAATGCTTACCTATATCTGATAACAAGAAAGCTATGTTTAAAATTAAAATATCAGAACATGAAGTACTGTCAATACTCAAACAGTACATTCATACTGGATGGCTTTCACACAAGAAAGATGCAAGAGAAGTAACAATAATGATGTAAGGGAAATAATAATACTAATTTAGAACATAAAAAATTAACTATCAGTAGATAATATTATTTTTGAGAAAGATAAAATAGTTCCTCAGGTCTAATAACAAAAATTACTTTGATTGATTCATAAAGGTCATTTATTTTGTTTATCAGACATGCATAAATTAATGTAAAATCTTAGTTTATTGGTCTAGCATTTCCCATGCAAAAATAAAAGAGCTTAACAAAAATTGTTCGACATTTGCTATCTATACAGTGAATTAAGTGTAAAATTATGTGCAGGTCTATTTGTGTTGGGAGAAATAACTATGTCTATAAAAATAACTATAACTGTGAATAACTTTTTACCAATTATTAAAGCAAATATATAGTATAATGCAAGCAGAAAGACTTATGTTACATTACTGTGATCAAACATATGAAATATATTACAGCCAGACATGGGAGTCCTTTCAAAATTGTTACTGATAATGGACCTCTATTGAGTATTATAGAGTTTGAGAGTTTAGTTATTAAATTGGATTTAATCATATCACACAGTTTCCAAATTATCACAATCTAATGGACAAGTGAAGTCCAGTGCAAACATCGTAAACAAATATTCCAAAAAAAGGTAATCATAGCACTTCCAATCCTAATTACCTATTTTTGAACTACATGAAAAAGTGGTTCACTATCACCAACCTACTCAAGTCACTTTCAATCAGGCCAGATCATATTATTCAAAAAATATCTGGGACATAATGTTTGAACCCAAGGAACGGTAGTGACTTAATCCTCATAAAATAAAAAATACATCCAGTTTACATATTTGGATGTTATTCTAGTTGCCTCAACATCAACTGAAGAACATAATTGATCAATGTCAGATGTTTTATCGACTGGCCGAGGATGGTGAGAGAAGGACTTTCCCAGCACAATGATGTCGTCCAAGTATACCAGGCATATTTCCCAAGAGAGACCTCTTAACACACTTTCCATCAGCCTGTCAAATGTTGCAGGAGCATTGCAAAGCCCGAAGGGCATTACTGCAAATTGGCAGTGTCCAGTTCCAATCGAGAACGCCGTCTTCTCCTTATCTTCAGGTTTCAATCCAACCTGCCAATATCCACTGCGGAGATCCAATGTTGAGAAAAGTTTACATCCCTCTAGGGCAGGGGTTCCCAAACTTTTTTGTACCACGCCCCCCTTTTGTTGAAATGAAAGCTTCTCTCGCCCCCCCCTTTACAATAAACTGTGTAGGCCTAGGAACAAAACAAAAACAAATAAGTATTACAATGAAAACAAAATATTTATTTACACTGCCATAACGTACAACAATATCAGTTTTCATAAAATATAAAAATTATTAATAAGAGAAAAATAGATCAGGTTGGTCAGTGAGATGGATGGGCTTGCATTTTTTTTACTAGTGTGCCTATTCGTGGATGAGTTTTAGTAAGTGCACAACGCAAGTCACTAGCAACATCAAGTTTATTCCGATACTTTGTTTTAATTGCCACAAGTGTTGAAAATGCTTTTTCGCACATATAAAACGAAGAGCTTCCCGTAATACACTAGGATACACTTTGAAATATTTTAACCTAAATGAAGGTTTGTCCATTATACCAAAGTGGTCAATTTTCTAAACATCATGGTTAATTTAGAATTTTAGAAAGACTACTTAAATTTAATTTAATGTTCAACTTGTCTCGCGCCCCCCCCCCCAGTTTGGGAACCGCTGCTCTAGGGTGTCCAGCGTATCGTCAATCCTGGGAAGCGGATAACTGTCTTTCTTGGTGACATTGTTCAGAAGGCAGTAGTCTACGCCGAAGCTTGTTGTGCTATCTTTCTTCTTCACTAATACAACAGGAGACATCCAGGGGCTACTCAAAGGCACAATGACACCATCAGTCGCCATCTCCTTGATAATCTTCTCGGCGTCCTCCCGTTTGGCTAGCGGCAGCCCGCGGGTACCTGTCGGATGGGCTTAGCATCCCTGGTGTCAATCCTATGCTGGACGATATCCGTTCTACCCCGTGGCCCTGGGCTGATCTCGAAAACGTCCTGCTATCGGGTAATCATCTTCTTCACTTCCTCGCTTTGTTCAGGCGAGAGGTCCCGGCATGATTCGTCCACAAATCCAGTTAGTTCTTCCGGCAGTCCTCGCAGCTCGGTGGGATGATGTTGCAGCTGACGTACCACTGAGGTAGCGGTTGCACATTCCCCGACCGGTGTTCCTTTGTTCAGCGTTACTGGGAAGCTGTTCAGGTTCATTAGCCGAATTCGAGTGGTACGTCCGACCTTGACGAGAGACCTTGCGACCAGTACGTCGCGTCCGATCTCATGTTCTTCATGTCTTCCAGGTTCAAGCAGCACACATTGACCCTCAGGGAGGTGTCCTTCTACCGTCGCATGCGTCACGATTTGGCTCCGTGCAGGTAAAGTGGCGTCCTCTAGTAAGCGCACTCGTGCATCGAGGTCCTTTCCCTGAAGAAGGATGACGTCTTCGTTTCCCAGCGTGATCGCACCTCTCGCCATACCCAGCTTGATCCCGTATGCGATCATCAAGTCCGTGCCCAATATTACATCTTCATCAATTTCTGCCACCAGAGCGCGGTGCTTCAAATGATGACCTCCAATGATGAAGGTGGCAACTGTCTCCCCGTACACCTTGGAGGCTGTCCTGTGGCAGTCCATAATGCCCAAGTCCTTGATTAGACCTTCTCAGCGGGAACTGTCTTCGAGTTCAAGATTGTCATGGTTGCGCCAGTATCCAATAGAAGACTTCGCAGCTGCCCGTTCACTGTCCCATCAACGTAGAAACTGCTCGTTCTGCTTCCTTTTGACGCAACTCTGATGGTCTTCCTGGGGTCTTTGACGTTACGGGTTGACAGTTGCCCCTTCCCGTCAACCCTACTTAGTTTTCCTGTGGCTTTTTTTGTTTCTTGGATAGACACTTGCTTCTAGGGTGGCCGCAGCACCAACAGCGTATCTCCTTCTTACGAGTCCTGAGAGCCTCCAAAACCTTAAGGGACCAAACACTAAGGGACCACATTAGGCTCCGCCTCTGCTGCTCGAACTCGCGCATGGCCCCGTACTGACTGTCTGACAGCCTCGAACTCCATGGCCTGAGATAATGCGTCTCCCAAAGGTTTTGGTCGTGTGAGCTTCACTGCTTGTTGCGTCTCGGGGTCCCGAAGTCCATCCAGGAATTTGTCGACAGCCAGGCTCACATAGACATTGTCGGTGGAATGCCGGGTAGGCATTCCTCACCAGCCAGGCAATATCCGCTTCAAATTCCTGCAGTGTCCCATTGGTCTTCTGGATCTTGTTTCTCAGCTGTGAGCGATAAAGCTGGTCCATGTGTCGGAGACCGAAACGCATCTCCAGTTTTCTAATCAACTCCCCGTAGTTAGACTGCTCCGACATAGTCTTCCCCTGCAGTACTCCCAAAGCTTCTCCACGCAAGGCCAGGCACAACGCTGAAGCTTTTGTCTCTTTTGAGAGCCGCTGTCTCGAAGAGTCATGTAGTACTCCCATGGCGTCTTTCCGTCGAATACTGAAATTGTGTTGTGAGTTGGTGGCGTCCCAGCATTGGCGGGTATAATGGTGCTATGAAGGCTGCCCACGGAGGAACGGTCAGTGTCGATCGTCGGTGGGTTGCTCTTACCTCCCTCGAGAGCTTCTACTCTTAGCCTAAGTTGGTTTTCAATGGAATTCAATTTTTCTCCTAACCTAGATTCTACATTAGCTACTTTATTATTTACATCGGCTAACTTATTACCTACATTAGCTACTTTATTATTTACATCGGCTAAATTATTACCTACATTAGCTACTTTATTATTTACATCGGCTAACTTATTCTCAACATTTTCCATTAACTTATATTAACTTTGTCTACATTTACAGTACATAGCTCATTTTTAACAGTACTTAATTCATTTTTAAAAGTTGCAGACAACTTGCTTAAATCAGTTTCAAACAGAACATCATCTGGATTTTCCCCTAAATCTACAAAAAACTGACGCAAGCGCTGTTGCAGTACACTTTTAGCTCTGGAGGAATCCAGATCTCGTTCTTCTAACTCTCGTTTCAAATTCGCACCTTTTAAATCAATTAATTTAACACTTTTAGAAGCCATTTTCCTGCAGATTTGCAGAGGATGGGAATCGGACAATGGAGAGGTCGAACTGCTGAAAGGGAAGACTGGAGAGGCGTTGTTGTGGAGGCCAGGGCCCTACAAGGGCTGTAGAGCCATGGAAGAAGAAGAAGCCATTTTCCATACAGTAGCCCAATAATTACAAAATGCAAAACAAGAAAAATAATAGCAATGACACAAGACCCCACACCTGATACCAAATTGATACGGGCTACTGGGTGTGAAAATGAATTAAACTACTCCTAAATTAAAGATACTAATATTTATTAACAAAATGATAAAAAGAATAGAATGAAGTTACATACAATCAAATTATTAAACTAATATAAATTTACAATAACAATATTCTAAATATTTATTATAACCTAGGCCTATTTAATTACTACAATAATATAAGATGTTACTAATTCTAAATGACTTAACTATTTACATAAATTTGTACGAATACAATAAAATTATGCTAGAGCTTATAAGTCTTATAACTTATAACAAATTAACACTTATAGTTCACTAACATACACAGAAACGGTTTATTACACTGGCACTCACTTCTTACTAATTCATCACAGTGCCTGGTCTACTCTCTGACTGACTCACTCCCGGTGAGGGTGGTGCTATTTATATCAAGGTAGAATGTTCTAGACGGGAAGTATTGGCAGAGGCCGTTCTAGTATCTTCGAGAAGGTTCTAATTCAATCTTAACTTCTCCCGCCGACGGGCTTAAGACCTTCCGTCCGTCCTCTCTGTGACCGTAACAGTACCAAATCAAATTCCAAATACAAAATAATAATTTTTACAATAAACAAGTCAATACACAAATAAACTGGAAGCAATATAAAAAATAATTAACAATAAACTATATTAAAGGCTTAGAGAATATTATGGCTGACACATCACAGACTGAAACAATAACCCATAACTCAAGGAATAATAAAGATATCTCAAGAATCAACAAGACCTAAAAACTGCATAGTACTTCAAACTGTTTAGTACTGACACCTACCATACTGCCTGGAAACATGACGCTATAAACTATACCTTACATTCCTACATCTCTAAGATCAACAATCTGAGCTCAGCTCGATAATCTTTTTCACTCAGAATGCCGAGCTTGACTCGAGCAACTTCTGAGAAGGTTTCTTGCACCACACATGTTTAAGTTCATTACATATTTTTAAAGAAATGTATCACACATAAGTAAACATTTAACAGCATGAAAAAACTCTGTTTCAACTATTCACACCACCAAATGAGCTTTTCTTAAAAATTACTGTTTGCTCACAACCTTTGTTGCAATGAAAGAAATGCTTCGTCTCCTAAAATTTTAATATAATTATAATGATTAATAAACGAGGCAGCCAAAAACCTTTCCTATTCCCAACCAGTCGCCATTGGCTGTTGCAAAAGCATTTTGAGCACTGGGTATAACATTTCTGAAAGCCGATTTAAGTTGTAATTGACCCAGGATGATGTTTCGGGCTGAACACTTTTCCCTCTCTAGCATCCATTTCCACAATCAAGCTTGTTCATCCAACTGCCTACCACCTGCAGTCAAATGGTGCAGGAGACTCACCTACAAGATTTTGGAGATGCAAGGCAGTGGGATAGATTCTGGGTGTAGTGGGATTCTTCTAGTCGATGAAACTTGTGGGCCTTTACCCAGTTATCAAGGACCATCTCAATGCCTAAAACCTTGCTCAATTTTAAGAAAATTCCTTATATGTCAACAATAACAAGGAAATTTCCTATACTGACTATAAAATAAAATGCTAAATTAATGGCAAGATTTTGAAAGGGATGTTCCAGTGTTTGTAATAGCTTTAAATTATTGGATGTTATTAAAATTCAAACCAGTTAAAAACAACACAAATCAAATTCTGTTCATCAATGACAAGGGCACATATGATTACCTGGATAAAACCTCACTTTTTTAAAAATTTTGTATGCTGGAAATATCCGATAAACTCATTATTTCCCTTCAAGCAATATAAAAATACCCTAAATCATAAATTAGGGAAACTAATTACAGTAATGACATTACTTCTATTCAGAGAGGATATAGATCAAAGGTTCACAGAGTTTTTTTCTCATAGATCACTTTCAAAATTTAGCTGGTTCGGGTGAACCCCCTGCCGCTACATTTCTACCATATTCCCAAAACTCGACAAACAATTTAAGATTTAGTAATCATAAGGAAGTCTTACTCAACAAGATATGGCTATTTTGACAGAATAGGATTACCTAATTAAATATTGCAATGAAATCAACAAAGTACCGACGGCAAACTGATTCTAATAATTGAAACCATTTTATTGTCGCGCCAACATAGACCCCCCATTGACTCTCCATTGGACCCCTGGGGGTCCACCTGGGCCACTTTGGGAACTATGGTTATAGATAAACACAGAGTTATTTCTACCATTCATGAATTCAATTATTAAAGATTATGAAGACGTGTGGTTTAGAACTAAATTAAAATTAACATATATTATTAAATATATCACATTAATAGTAAATAATGTAAAGTGGTTACCCATTTTTACACGAGGTGGAACTTTTATTTCACAAAATATTTTTTCGAAAATTTCTTTTGGATTTCCTAGACATGGAATTTGGATGGTTTCCTTGAATTCTCCATTACATGCATAAATATCTTTATACAATGGATATTTGAAAACAATTGAGTTTCCTTCTTCCATAACAAAAAAAAATGTATAGCGCTACTAGGAAAAAGTGACACTTGTATCAAACTCACAAAACAAACTGCTTATATTAGGTAGGTTACCTGTATGTAAACAAACTCAAAGAGATAATAAAATTGCAAACAGATAGGATATTTGAGTAAGAATTGTGAATATGTATGGAAGTTGAAAATCATTAAGTTTTAAGACGGCAGTTTTAAATTTAAATTAACGAGTCTTATTTAGAAATACTAGGTGCAAACGTCGGTATGGGGCGTCTCCATCTTCCACCACCAACAAAAGAAAGAGGGTGAGAATATCATCGAAAGAGGGTACCAACTTTATAGAGGCTGTATGAGCCCCAGGAGGTTCTCCAGACCCCACAGAATTCATCTCCGGCTGTTAACAGATAACAAAATTATCTGCTACAGCCGGATCTAATCCCGGGATCTCCGGCATAGCAACTCAGCGATTTACCCACTGAGCAAATAATTGGAAGGACTACAATTAAAATAAAAAACATAATATTAATGAACAAATAAAGTGTGTAAACTATAACCCACAAAGAAAGTGGGGTCGAAAAGTTGACTAGGCTAAGGCATGGAGGAACGATTAGAATTTTATTGGGGCTTGAAGTCTAATCAAATATTAAACTGAAAAACTAAGGGCCAATCTTGAATATTAGGGAGGGAAGTAGTAGGCTCAAAGTCCCACTGTTGGGAACGTCGTGTCTGCGAACGAAGGTAGATAGAAATTATGATAAGAAACAGAAATACTGGATTGGATAGTACAAGATATCAGAATGCTAGCTTAATAGGCATCTGTACATTACTTCTAGACTGTCATGTTAAATTAAAGGCCTGAAAGACAACTGGATTCGGGAGCAACTTTAACAGCTAACATGTTTTGCAGATTTTAAGGATCTCAATTGTTGAAGTAATCCCTCTCCTATATTATCTACATTGTTCTCTTCTATATTATCTACATAATCTGCATTATCATTATCATATTTATTATCATTATCTACATATCTATATTATCTACAAACTATACAAACTACAAACTATAAGGAAAACAGCAGCTTATATGCTGTTCACAGGACTTCCACTTACTGCTGAGGAAGCTTACAATGCTGGTCTCGTTTCACGCATAACAGAAAATGATGGATTAGAAAATGAAATAAATTATATAACAAGTGCGATCCTAGAAAAAAGTCATGATGTCATCAGCTTAGGAAAGAAGTTTTTCTATGAGCAAATTGAAACGGACCTCAGATCAGCTTATGATAAAGGAGGAGAAGTCATGGCACACAATATGACCCTTGAAGATTGTGCTGAAGGTGTAAAAAGTTTCATTGAAAAGAGGAAACCAAAATGGAGTTGACCGTTATTCTCTGTTTATTTCTTCATTATCCTTGGTGCACAATTCTATAAATAAAGTGGCATTTTCAAAAGGAAATGAAGCTCATCTGTTAAAAATGTTTAAGAAAAAAAAAATAGTCTCCCAGGTCAGGGATGTTAGTCGCGATTAATTGGTGACCCAGTTCAGAAAATAATTTAAGAACGGATTCCAGTGCCTTTTGCGATGGGTTAGAAATTTAACGTTTCATGAAGCATCCGAGACGCGAGCGCCGCTTGATTGTTATACCGAGCAATTAGGGCGGCCCAGGCGATAGAATAGTTCGAGCCCAGAGTATCCAAATGGCTTATGACGGCTGAGGCTTCGCCTGAAAGGCAACTCTTAAGATAAGTTAGCTTAAGTCCGTCATCGATGTCCTTATTGCGGAATATAAGTGGTTTTAAAATTTTGGAATTGCGTGATATCTCCGTTAAATTTCGGTAAATCAAGGGGGGCAGCCGGACTTCCGGTACCCGGGGTGCGACACGTGGGGTCACTGAGCGGTCCAATGATTGGACCTCTAAGTCCATAGCCTCGATCTGCGCTTGAATGAATTGATCCATAAGATCGGAAGGAACAGGTATGTCATCATTAATGGATTCGGTGATTACGGCATTATGGGTTTTTCTCATTTCGTCTATTAATTGCTTTAATTTGTCAATTCGCGTTTTAACTACTGCCTCTTCATTCCCGATCATTGCCTCTTTACATTCATCGACGAAAATTCGAAATTGGGTAAACAATCCTAATAATATTGTTTGGGAAACATTTTTAACTCTAGCTTGGCGACGATTAGCCATTTTGATTTTACACAATTTCCTTAAGCTGAAAGAGAATTATTAATGCATAAGAGATAATATTATTTTAGTACTTAATTATCAAAAACAATCATGCGTTAGAAATATAAATGTGCGTTAGAATATATGACGTTGCAAATTAACAATTAGAATATGCAAAATTAATGAATTTACAAGAGATGATATGATTTGAATGCTTAATTATCACTAATAATTATACATTGGAATATAATATTGTAAATTAATTATTAGAGTCTGCATGCATGCATTAATATTTGCTTTTGGCTGAAGTGGTGATGCAATTTCCTCTGTGATTCACACAAGTTACGGCGGATACGGCTACAAACAAACAAACCTACCTATTGTTGCGCAATGTCTTTTTAAGCTATGTTATTATCTGAGTTCGTTATTATTCCCGGGTTTCGGCACCAAAATGTTAGGGCGTGATTAGACTGAATGAAATTTAATAGGAAGCAAATTAAAATACCACGGGAATTTGAAAGAAATCTCTGATATTAACATAGCATTTGATTTATTAACTTTAAGGACATATGAAATATCTTTTCTTAACTAAGCAAATATTCAGATGATAAATGATTAAACTTAATGGTACCAATTACAAGAAGGACTTACAGACTAAACATGCAAATAGCGATCTAATGAACAAATATGATTAATTACTAATACTAAAAATTAACATTGAATAGGAGCGGTAAAAAACATTAACAGAGATTGCTCCATGCAATATCATTATGGCCAAGATATAACAAATAAATATGAACGATATAATGAAGAATTTAAGTGATCACGGCCTGAAGGGTTAATACGATTAATTAGCTTGAGTCGTCCTTTTGGTATCATATAACCACAATGGGTTGTTGATTATCAGCAGCAGTATTAGTCGGCGATTGGAGGCCTTATGATAATGAAATGGGACTTACGATTTGTGTGTTCTTTATGCGCAATTATCACTTTGTCTGGTGTCTCAGCAGAGCTCCGGGTGCGTGACAGGCTGCAAGACCTTCTGGACGCTGGACGTTCTCAAAAAAGAATATCGGCTTGAAAGCGGCAAGCGGTCGTAGCTGCGAAGGTCTAGTAGAACAGTCCAGCTCGGCGTCCCAAACAGCAAGTGCCGGGCCGCTCCAAGCATCGCTCTCCCTCTCCGTCGATTTTGGCGGTAAAGTATATTTCCGATCTTAGAGGCAATAATCGGTTTGTTCCTACAGGCGGGTAGTACAGGTCCGCGGCTAAACAATCAACATTGTTTAAGTATTGTATTATTATTATTGTATTACAAACTGACAGCTTTGCAAAATGACAGTTGAGATCATGTTAGCATGTGTACTGTGAGATCCATGTTTGTGATCAGCCATTCTGAGTTAGTTGGCCTCGTTTTGCTGTCAGGACTGGATCTTTGTTGGTGTGTGAAGTGTCTATATATGTTTATAAAGTGTAATATCCAATAAATCTGTGCTCGTATCGTTATAACTTGCACTGTTGTTTTTTCTGCATTTTTTACTCTCTATGTTAAAAGAAATATCCCTGTAAGCTTCTTATGACAGAGCAAACCAGTTCAGTAAGCCTGTTGAAAAACCCGAAAAGATCTGTCAGACACTCACAAGGTATATCACCGACAAAGAGTCCCATAAATACAGTCATCATCCTTCAAGAACTATTAAGAAACTACACTGTAACACAATTCATCTTACCATTCCTTTGTATCAACAACTTCCTCGTTAAAATCCTTTTCCTCACCCAACAAGAATAATTATCACATTGTTCATGTGAGGAAAATGCTGGTCTTTATTTGTCGCTGTTTTATAATTAGGTAAAGTTCAAAGGAATGGTTACAAAGGTCATCCCCGACTCCTTCGCTAAAAGCTAATTCCTGACTTTTAAGACTTGACATCTAATATAATTTGATGATCAGAATTTCCATTTATACTTTTACAGGACTCTTATCTGAAAATGATGGTCCATGAGACACCTGGGTGATAGTTCTAATCAATGTTATCAAAGAAGCGTCAGAAAGAATAATTGACATCTAAGACGGAAAATATGTCAAGAATGCTGAGATAGAAGTTATAAAACTACCACTTTTTTGAAAAATCAATTCAAAGTTGTCGAAGACACAAAATTCTTGGTGTTTTGCCTTCGAGAACAAATTTCATTTAAGAAAGTAAAAGAAGAACCTTGGGTACATCTGATTTGTAAAAAGAGAACTATTACTATAATTAGACACTTCTGTATAAAATAATAATTTAAATAGGAAAATGAACTTGATTAAAAAGAGACCAGTGTGGTGACTGCTGCTGCTAATGTTATTACATTGTAAAGTGGTACGGCAGCTTTTTCAAGAATTGTTTTTGCACTTAAATTTTTTTTTATAAAATTCTTTTTTTTTTGGCATAGCGAAAACTTTTATAGGCACCAGTATTAACCCATTTGTATTCATGGAAATGTAAAAAAAAATATTGTGACTTTTCATCAATATTAGGGCAGTTCCGTAGTGTAGTGTTGTCCATAATAATAACACAGTATTCTTCCAGCTGCGTAATGACAACATCAAATTAAGTTTCTAACACATTTAAATACATCTCCTCGTCTCAATATGCGGTGTTTTTGGACTTGAAACAGACAGTTTACTAAAAAGCCCGTAGAGCTTTTGGTGTGCATTAAATAGATCGTTTCCCCTCACTTGAAGGATTTTGTAACTGCACCTACAGGTGGACTCCGGTCAATCGGACGCTGGTCCCTAACCCGGATAATGGAGGACGGCTTCCTGGCCTACCTGAGGTCCTAGGATGTCTCAGGAATTAGCAGTGCGTTGACATCATCCATTGAAGTGGCCAGGGAAGCGTGTATAGATGGTTTATAGGAGGAAGTCCCACTACTATAATCAGGCGCTAAGGGCCGTTCATTCTCGCTCCTTAAATTGCCTGATTACGAAACCTCAAGATCAATAAAGAAAAATTGGATTGTCTAAACAGATATGATTCGGCAACGATTTCTTAATTAATGACTTTACTCTCCGAACAGAAAGATCAAATGCAAGCTAGAAAGCAAAGAGTTATTAAGTACAACACTACAAAATTTAAAGACCTGACTTGCCTAGAAGAGTTCAAACGCTACCTTAGCAAGTAAATGCAGAAAGGGATATGCCTCTATGCAGAACAGCATTGATCTAGTGTGGGAAGTGTGCAAACATAATCTAACAACGGTAGCTAAGGAGATTCTAGGTCTATCTATCTAACTGTACTATGCTCCTTGCAGGACCTTGGCCTCCTTAGTGATCCTCCTCCACTCCGACTTGTCTTCGGCTGTCCTTCTCCATCTGCCGACACCCAACGTCCGAAGGTCCTCCTCCACATCCTGCAGCCAACGAAGTCTAGGTCTCGCTCTGCTCCTCCTTCTACCAGGGTGTCCCTCCATCATTATTTTTTGTAGTCTACTTCAATCCAATCTTTGTACGTGCCCCAGTCATCTTATCCTGGCACTCTTAATCGTGGTAACAATATCTGGTGTACCATATAGATTTCTAAGTTCCTCGTTTGTCTTCATCCGCCAGCGATCTCCTTCATTTGAAGAGCCAAAGATCTTTCTGAGGATTTCTCTTTCCCACATGTTTAACAGCCTTTCATCGTAGCATGTCAGCGTCCAAGACTCACTTCCATACATGACCACTGGTTGAAGGACAGTCGATACACTCTTATTTTGAGAATCCTGGATATATTTCGGGGTGTCTTAACGCAGCCCTGGTTACTTTTCCCTGCTTGTTCGCATGCGCGAGCAGTTACATTTTGTAACGGTTACATTCTAAATTTCTTTGTAACAGTTACCTTCTATTTATTGGAGTTCAAAAATGATGAACAATTAAAATTCAAAAGAATTTATTGACAAATGGAAAGTAATAATAATAAATTATGAACAATTAAGAAATAAAAGTAATGAAAAATCGCAATAATGAAAAATTATGTACAAAAACATAATTTAAAACAATTAAGAAATAAGAAATAAAAGTAATGAAAAATTATGTAAAAAAAAATTGAAAATGTAATACATGATGAACAATTAATTAAAGAAGAATGAACAATTACAAAATACAAATAATAAAAATTTAATCGCAGTTAGGTGGAAAATGCGTCGAAATAGACTTCAATATAGTCTGTATTTTGTTTTGACTGATGCTGTCGCCATACGAACTCGCATAAATATGATTCATTTCCAAAAAAACCTTTCACCACAATACAATTTCATTTGATGGGAATTGCTACATTTTCTTTGTTTTGGTAAAATATTACGCTCCTGCAAAAAATGTATAGCTTGTTCTTCTGTTGAAGGCAAATCCCAAATACGCATCATTTTACACTAATTAAATAACTAAAATAATAACAACGAAAAATCTATAACAAAGAATAAAGAACAAATAACGAACAATAAACATCAAATAAGAAACAATAAATCAGCAATAATCAAAACACAGTAAGCAAGATGAAACATAGAACAAATCAGCTGTTAGAAATGTAACCATTACAAAATGTAACTGCTCGCGCATGTGAACAAGCAGGGAAAAGTAATCAGGGCTGCGTTAAAACACAAGTACCTATTTCGGTTTCGAAATATTTTCATTAGAGATCAGTAGCATCGATTTCCAGTTGTTATCCTGATCGAGCTATAAGTAAATGAAGGGAAAACTAAATATATGATAGATAACCGACAGACTGTACCAACCATTAACATTGGCTCTTATCTTTTTTAAAAACTAAATAGTTTCAAATACATAGTACCACAGGTAACAGGAGATAATGACATAAATCAGGAAGTAAAACAGAGGCTCACTGCAGCTGTGTTATTATAAACTCTTGAACAACATGAAAAAACTCTCACTGCTAAGTTCAACAAAAGAAACTGTGTACATAGCACTAATACATCCTGTCCTGACATACGCTTCAGACGACGTCCTACGTGAGCGATCTTGAAGCGGACGTGAAACGAAGTAGCGCAGCCCGAAAAAAAAAAAACATTTTGAAACCTACAGAAGTGGCATACGTGACCGAATGCACGTAGGCGCAAAACGAAGCGAACGCCTCAATGTACGAACGATCAATGCTGGATATATTCGCGCGAATGAATGCGGTGCCGTGATAATTATATTTAGTACATCTATATTGTGTTTTTGGTATAATGTTGGAAATCGAAATTTTAATTAATGCTATCCAAAAACGTCCTACATTAGTGGGTGAAAGGAATAATAATTATCATAACCGGTTACCTATAAAACTACATTAACGATTCGCGCGCACGTAGGACAGAGCCACCGCACCGACCGCATCGCGTTGAATTTGTCGGTTCACTGCTTCGCTTTAGCGTTCGCCTACGTAGGATGTAGGGTCAGACACATGAACAACGACCAAGATCGTAGAACGAAAATTGCTAATGCTTCTTCTTCTTTCCCTTCTTTCGTATACCTTTCAGTGTGGGGGAGCCACTACTCAACTGTGCCAGTCCAGTCGGCCCCGTGCCAACATCATCATCTGCTCCAGGGTTTTACCCTTTTCCTCTCCCAACTTGCGAACATATTCTCTATTCGAAGTTCTTGGTCTTCCTCGCGGTCTTGTGTCTGTAGGTATAACTTCGATAACCTTCCTTGGGTCTCGATCGTGACTCATTCGGCAAATGTGTCCAAACCACCTTAGCTGCCGTTTCTGCAAGGAACCTTTTAAAGCAGGGATTCCCAAATCCTCCCTTATTCTTCTTGTTTAGCCAGCGACCCGCGGAGGTATTCGGCTTTTAGCTTCTCCGTTGTGACCCAACTCTCACATCCGTACATCAAGGTAGGGAGAAATAACGCTTTATAAATATGGAGGTTTACTTTCATATTTACCTCTCGTTTACCCACAATAGTGTTGCAAATCTGATAATGTACTCGTACCTGGTTAGCTTTTATTATTCTGTTGGAAATTTCCTGGTTTATCCTTCCCGACTTGCAAATAATTGTTCCCAGGTAAATAAAGTGCTTTCTAACTCATCTCTACTGCAATAGAAATGCACGTCTGTTTCCTCTTCTCCAGAGATTACGAGTACTTTACTTTTGGTAGAGCTAATTTTCATTCCTTTGCGCAGAAGCTCCTCCTGCCACTCAACTATTGCTTGTTGCAACTTTTCTTTAGTATCGGCAGGAAGGACAATGTCATCAGCGAACTGGTAACGTTCTGTAAGGATAGTCCCGAGATGCCACTTTCACCACGATGTCCATCCTGTCCACCTTTTGCAAATTTTATGGTCTGCATCTATTAGTGTAATGAAGAGCAGCGGGCTAAGGCTATCCCCTTGCTTCACTTCCTGCCCCATACTGAATGGCTTAGATGCTTCCCTATTTATACGTAGTACCCATTTTGGGTCTTGGTATGTCGATTTTATAGCATCTATAAGGTTTTTTGGGTCTTTCTTTGCTTGCAGGGCTTCCTGTATATATTTCCTAGGAACGGAATCAAAAGCGGATTGAAGGTTCTAAGAATGCAAGGTACATGGTCTTACCTCTCTCCCAGGTCTTTTCCAATACATTTCTTAGAATGAAGATGTTATTCTGAGTTTGCCTCCCAGGACGGAAGCCAGCCTGTTCCTCTTCCAACTGATTCTCCACCAGTTCTCTGAGCCTATACTGAAGGATTGGTGTGTATATATTATACACTACTGAGGAGAAACAAATTGGCCTATAGTTGCTACCGTCACTTTACTTCTCTTTCTTGTAGATTGGGACTATGACATTTATTTACCAATCCTTCGGTATCTTTTTGTTGTCCCATACTTTCTGAAATAGAGCCTTTAAACCTTTTATTATCTCCTGTCCTCCATACTTAATCATTTCCGGTGAAATGCAATCATATCCTGCAGCTTTGCCGGTCTTGATTTTTTCTTTAGCTCTTTCCACATCTTTCTCCCAGATAGGTCCCTCATTGTCCTGTCTCGTTGAGTTCCATCACATCTTTTCCAGAAAAAAACATTTTATAATATGTTTTCCACATATCTAGAATTTCCTTCGGATTGGCGAGGATTTTATTATCCTCACTCATTACATTTCTTACCTTTTTAATACTTTTGCTTCTCAGGGCTTTTGTCTTCTTCCAAAATATTTTCATAATAATCCTTGTCTAGTGATTTGCCGAATTCCTCCCAGGACCGCTTCTTAGCTACACGGACCTCCGCCTCATTCCGTCTGAGCTTGTATTCTAGTAGGTGCTGATCTGTACGCAGTTAGTAAAATGCTTTCCAGGCTTCTTTATTTTTATAAAGATTACTGTTGACTTAAACTCGCTCCCGAGTTCTTCAAGTCCCGATTCCAAGTCAATGGCTCTTAATCTTTCTACTAGAAGATTGCTATACTCTTCTCACTTATCGATTGCTTCTAACTCTTCCATACTATTTTTTTCATAGGACTTGGTCTGCTGTCTGCGCGTCAGAATGCACGTGTCTGCTACCAACAACAGGTAATCCGTCCTGATTTCGGCGCCTCAAATTACTTTTATATCCGTGAGGTATCGCCTCAGGTCCCGATCATAAGGAATATAATCAATGATACTGCTTCTTTCCCCCTGAAGATAAGGTAAATTTATAAGCTATTTATGAATTTATGAGCTCTTTTGTGTGGATAAAAGGAATTCTCAATCATAAGATTATTATCGATGCAAAATTCGATCAATCGTTGGCCATTATTATTCAGTGTCCTTTCCCCACCATGCAGACCCATTACACCATGTGCTGTGATCCAACCCAATTCTGGCGTTGAAGTCGCCGATCAGGATGATGTTCCTGCTTTTATCACGGCATTGATTTATTTTTCTCTCCAAGTCGGTATAATACATTTCCTTATCCAATGCAGATGCATCCTCTGTTGGTGCATAGGCTTGTAGAAATGCTGATTTTCCAACTGATAGTTGTATGTCTGCCATTATTATTCTGGGCGAAATAGGTTTCCAGTCCTCTACTGGGCTATACATTTCACTCTTCATAATTATGCCAACACCTTATTTTACAAAAATTCCTTTTGGGACGCCAGAGTAAATGAGAACGTGATCATGATCTAGTTTCATGTCTCCGCTACCTTTCTTCCTCACTTCGCTGATTCCTAGTATATCGATCTTGTATTTGAGCATTTCTTCTATAAGCTCTACTTCCTTTCCATTGAGTGTCTTTATGTTCCAAGTTGCCATACCCAAGTCCTTTATCACGTCTTGTCGTTTCCGTTTAGACTATCCATTTGTTCCGAGGCTTCTATATCTTCTCTGAATCATTTTACCGAATTACGGGTGATTGGCCCAGTAAATCCCCGTTACCTCGGGATAACTGGCCCCCTGTTCCCCAGGAGGTGAGGTGGAAGTAAGGATAAATCAGTATGTACTTATGATGGATGGGATATAGGAAAGGGTCATGTTTCCCCTGGGATTTGGGAAAGGGGAGAGAAAAACGTAGGCAGCGTTGCTAGATCCCTGAAGTAGATCTGTTCCTCATTAGGATCGTAAGGAAGTATCTACCCGCTACCCCTAAAATTACTAATGCCTGAGAGATAAATTCTCAGAAATATATAAGGACCTGTAAAAGAACATGATGAATGGAGAATATGATATAACTGTAAGATTCTTGGCCTCTATAAAGGGCTGGATTTTGTCAAATACATTAGAGTGGTAAGGTTAAGATGGGCAGGCCATTTCATACCGATGGATGAAAATTCAACCCCCAAAAGAATCTGTCCAGTCGGGAAAAGGTAGGTCAGAAGACCAGAACTAAGATGGCTAGATTGTGCAGAAGAAAATACAGGAATATTTGTTTAGATGGAGGAACTGTACTTTCCTTAGTCAGTTACACATATTTTTCATTGTCAACCATAAAGTTTGGTTTGCTCTCTTCTGCCTTATCATCAGATACTCTAAAACCTCACAGACCATTTCTGTAAATGTGATATTTATAATTTCTGAAACTAAAATGTTTTTCTTAACTGCTAAATGTTTTGCACACTCTTTTTTGGGCTTGTTCATAACTACACTGTTTTCAGCAGTGGAGCTGTTAATTTTATAAATTTAAGCACACAGAATTCACACTTTTTTCACAGAGGAATTCACTTAGACATACCAGGAAGAGTACTATACTCAATACCCTGTAGTTGCTGAATGTCAACTGAATATTATAATGGATATGGATAGATTTTCTCTAATTTTTTTAGGTTGATATAAAATTTTATGTTACTTGGCCTTTGATTTATTTAAAGAGAAATACTTATGGAATTTTACCACTTTATAAACATGAATGAATGAATGATAGTCCAGAATGTGAAAAGCCCCTTTTCAAGAAAAAAAAAAGCATATCATTTTGCCACTTAAGCATAGAAATATACTACCCTAATAAAAAATAAGGACAATAAAATATGTACTTACAAGATTTATTAAATTTTATCAACAATTTTATATTAATATTTTAATTAATATTACTTATGTAACTTGATTAGTTATATGACTTGAGGAAATAAAGTTCATGTAAGTTTGACTACAAGCAAACCAAAAATTATGTAAATCAACAGTCAATTAACAAAAAAAAAAAAGTTTCAAATGGTCGAAATGGTTTAATCAATCCTAACATATGTGTGTGAGAGTATAATGGCCCGATGGCTCAACTTTTGTAACCTAGCTGATTACTATAAAGGGTATCTCTCTGCATATTTATTAATGTTTACTTTATTTCTGATACAGGTTGTTATCGTTACAGACAATTTATCACAGAAGTAATGCAACAAATTTTATTAATGGAATTGTTTTTATTGGAAATTTCCTTTAAATGCGAATACAGACAATTTTAGTCTTATAAAATATTTAAATATTAAATAAATAAATATATGTGATGTAAACAATAATTAAAAAATTATCATAGTCCTTCAGGGCTGTTTTGAGTCAATAAATAATAATGATTAAAAAACTAATACAGTACTGATTAGACAATTATTAAACATGACAAATTCATCATACATTTAGCTAATTGAACAATATATTTTATTCAATAAAAACAAAACTGTTTTTATAGGGAGAAAATGAAAAGATTAAAACAAAAACTAACTTTCCATTATTATCCATTGATTTCATTAATGAAATTTTTCTGACTTAACTCTTCATACCTTAAATGATAAGGAATCTGACAAGCCTTTTGTACTTAAAAGGCCAGTATATGGACTAGAAATTAAATGATCTTCCATACTTAGTTTATTGAATAGTTTCAATAATATTAAGCCATCTTCACTACAATAAATAAAACGAGGATTCAATAAAATTATGATATCATTATCATTCTTGTTATAGCTTTCCTTTCACTTCTGCATGCTTCTGTGACGTAGATCATCGGATGACCATCTCAGGGAATTGCCAGCTAACAAGAATGACTTCTTGTTAATAACGAAAATATTGTTGAATAATATTAATAAAAATATTTTTTTTTATAAATAAAGGTAACCATCACATCGGAACATATACAGTGTACTTTAAAAAGTTTTTTTCTGCTTAAAGAAAAATATTCATTTATTTTCTATTTCTTTGGCACGTTTCAGTCCAATAACTTTATCTTCACTATTAGTGGAAGTGGAATAACTACTAAATTATTTTTTGTCCACTCTTTAGCAAACAAAATTCTTCATGGAATGATTTATTCAAGGTCTAGTTGTTGTCATTGATCTTTGTTCTTTGACAGGTCCATGCTTTATCTTCATGACCATCATCTTCAGTAGTAACGTTCTAATCAATAAATTTTTAAGTGTAAGAAGCAATCCATTAAATTTTATTTAATACACTATTTTTTTCTTTAAGTCAGTCACATATAACTTATTTCAAAATAAACTTTCTGTCCTGATTATTGAAATTGTTTCTTGAATATATGTCTGCTACAGAGAAATATCAGTTAGGAAAACTTACACAATATGTGTATTTTAATATAGTCAATATTTAGTACAATCACATGATTACACTTCGAAAAATTTTAATAGTATGTTATCAATAAAATAAGTAGATTTTACTACAAATAAAGGAAAAACTACTAGCTGTTCAGTTCACTAAATGCACAACGAATGAAAATACATGTTTATATCCATATAAATAAGGGAAAGCTAATGTGATAATCACCTTAGAAATATTCTTAACATATTTCAATAAAGTTAAAAGACCTAGATAGATAGTTCCAAGAATAGGTAATTAGTAGTTTAAATACTGATGAAACATTGAATATAAAAATAATATGTTTTAGATTTAACAAAAAAAAAAGTTAAAATCGACATAACTTTTGGAATGATAATACAAATAGTCACCTAGGAGCTTAAACAAAGTGAACTCAAAATAATTATAAATCTAGGATTTCTAGCTTAACCCAGATATGTACTAATTATATCAAACCTTTAGATCTGTGAACAATATTCATAATAACATGCAACAAAACAGATAATTCAATAGAAATAAATAAATAATGTGCGTGACAACAAAATTCTTGATAATCATTATCAACTTAATCTACATGACTAAATCAACAATATAAAATTGTAATTCTAAAAAATAACAATAATAATTTACATACAACAAAGAAAAGAGGGTAAAATACTAATATACAATTCACCACCTTTTACTTTACATTACCATAATTATAAAAATTATACAACAAAATTATAAAAATATTTCAACCATATAAAAAATTCATACAAGTACGAAAATTTGGTAAAGTAATACCAAAAACTCTATAATCAATATTTATTCAACAAGTAATAATATATTTTATTACATTATATTATAGATTAAATAAGTTAGAATTATGAAAATTTCTGTTTAAAGATATCATAAACCTATCAAATCACATTAATTTAATATATGAAATCATTAATCAGTAAAATGTTTAAATAAATAAAATCACAAACATTTTAATGACAGATGAAATTAATTGTTGGAAAATATACAACCCATATTTAAACAATCAATCATAATTGGCAAAGAAATAATCAGTCATAGGAAATAATTTACTGAACAAATTTAAAATTGGTTTTAATAAACCATTGTATTTATAATATTAATGATTATATAAATATTGTTTACAGTTGAAATCATATCTAATGCATTTACTTAAATTTATTCAAAAGAGAGAAAGAGCTTCAAACATTTTTAAGTATGAAAACTAAAATGAATATTGTCAGCTAAAATCTCAGAACTAAGAAAAATTCATAAGTACATGGAACCTATAAAGTACAGATAATTTACTGACTCAGCTACATGATGCCAAAATTAATTTTGAGATTCACTAGTGGAAAAGTGAGATAATACCATCCAAATTATTATTTACCAGGTTGTATATCTGATTTGCTTAAAAGAAGTAATAGATTTCTAATAAAATATACTTTCATCCATCTAGCATTTGTCAATATTGAGATAATTTATCCTTTAAATATTATCAATAAAATAAAAAGATACAAAAACACAAATTTTAGCAGAACCAAATAATTAATAACAGAGAAATGTCAGTTTTAAGTTTAATTTAAGCTACGTGGGTGAATCAAATATAAACGAGACTTTTTGTCCTGGAAGCCCAGCGAAGGTGCGGGAACGTTCCCGCGTTTAGGGGTGTTGGGTAGGGATGCCAGGAGTGGGGGAAGCAGGTGGGCGGATGCGCTCGAACTCACCAGTTACCGTCGTGACGATGTCTGAGCAGGATGTATCCCCCTCGATTGCGCAACATATTATCATCAAATTTCTTGCTGCTGAAGGTGTAAAACCGGCTGAAATCTTGAGAAGGTTGATTGTACAGTTTGGGGAAGAGACACTTTCTCGTGCCAGAGTGTTTGCATGGCATAAACAGTTTGTGGAGGGTCGTGATCGTGTTCAGAATGAAAGCCATGACCGCAGACCCCGCTCCAGCATCGCAGCAGACAACATCAGCCGTGTTCGACAGCTTATTGAAGGTGACAGACGTCTAACCACCAGTGCCATTGCAAGTGAGGTTGGGATAAGCTATGGAAGCACTTTTTCCATACTCACAGAGGAGCTAGGGTTTCGTAAGGTGTGTGCCAGATGGGTTCCTCAACTTCTCACAGCTGAGCAGAAGCTGAACCGTTTGCAGGTCTGTGAAGGTCTTCTTGCAAGATTTCAGGCTGAGGGAGCCTCATTTCTCACTCACATTATCACCTGTGATGAAACTTGGGTGCACCATTACACTCCTGAATCAAAACAAGTGAGTATGGAGTGGAGACTGAAAGGGGAACCTGGACCAGTGAAAGCCAAGTCACGGCTGTCAGCTGGGAAGGTTTTGGCTACCGGGTTTTTTGACCAGTGTGGCTTGCTGCATCTTGATTTTTTGCATGAACGCAGGACTATCAATGCTGCATACTACTGTGACATTTTGAATGAAGTCAGACTTGCATATCGCCGCAAAAGAAGGGATCTACCGATGAGAGAAATGATTCTTCTTCAGGACAATGCTCGCCCGCATACTGCGGCCCTGACGAGAGAAAAATTGGAGCAACTGGGCTGGGAGACGCTAGAACACCCTCCCTACAGTCCAGACTTATCACCATGTGACTTTCACCTGTTTGGCCCACTCAAGGAAGCTTTGGGAGGTCAGAGATTCGTCAGTGACGATGAGGTTGAAGCCTACGTGCTCAATTGGCTGAAGACACAACCTACTTCATTCTATGAGGACGGGATTGGAAAATTACCTATGCGCTGGGAAAAATGTATTTCCTAATCAGGAGACTATGTAGAAAAATGAGGTGTACTTTTCTTTGTGTTTAAAGTAAAAATAAAAAAATTAAAAAATAAGTCTCGTTTATATTTGATTCACCCACGTATATTACAGAAATAATTCATTGTTACCACATATTGTCAACAAAATAGCAAGGGAGTTCTTTGTTAAATAACCACAATTTCAAATAATAATACAAATCATTAGAATAATATAAAAAAATAATAATAAAAAAATGCCCCAATTATTGCAATGAGTTAATCCCTGTTGAAACTAAATACCAAAACAAAGCAACAACTGAATTATTCTTAATAAATTAACAATTTCTGTTCTCCAAAATAACACACAAACAACCTAGTTTCTTAGTTTCATAATGATGCTGTAAACATAATCAATAATAATAACATTATTGCTAGCAATATCCTAATGTATACTATTCATTTCATATAATTAGAAGATCATTAAAATTTTAAAAGCAACAAAATGATCTAATCAAGTTATGTGAAAAAATTATTATCCCTCTATATTAAAAAATGAATCACATGTTTCAATTATATTAATAATCTAAATTTGACAACAAACGCTTAGTATCAGCATTGCCAGATTTTCGAGATTTGGAATAATACATTATAGCAATCAATAAAACAAAAGCAAAAACAAAACAACTAACTGTTACTAGAACTGCACCTGTTAAACCTTCACCAACATCAGAACTTTTATTTATATGTGTTGGTTCAGATTCTTGAGGAAACAATTTAGGTGTCTCAGTAATCTGAGGAACAGCAGTGCCTGCATTATCTAGAAATAGAATAATTATATAAATGGACTTTCTCCATTTTATAATTAGAAATAAAAATCACACACATTTTAGGAAGAAAATAAGGCAGCATCACTTTTTTCTGGATTATCTTATAGAATTATCAATCAGATTTACAGGGAACTTATTTATCAGGGAAAGTTATTGCTATGCCCAGAAATGTGTCAAAACAATATCTTTTAAATTAAAATGCAAGCAATACAAGAACAGCCACATGGAAAATGGAACAAATTTGGAACTTAAGTATAGAATGGATATGTTTATAATGTAATTTTTTAATAACATTTTAAAAGGATCCCTATCAAAAATATTACCCTGTCTATGAGGACTTAATGGGGGAGGGTAAGACTACTTTTATGAAAATAATAATAATTGTGTTCCCACATCAAATGAAAGTGAGTGTAGGATATATTTTTTAGAAAATATGTTGTTCCATATATAAAATTAGGGTATAGTAAAACCATGATAAATAAAAATCATAATATTAATTTCCAATAAATATGAAAAAAAAAGGAAAAGGAACCTTAAAAATAATAATAGTACCTCTTATAAATCAAAAGATGAATGCATAAATTCAATGAAACTTACTGTAAATGAATTTCCATGCTCGATTAGGTCCTATTTCAACAACATAAACTATACTTCCATTAGAGGATGTAGCAATATCATGGGGATTCTTCATACCTGTACCAAACCTTCCTAGTAGCTGTCCATTCAAATTTAAAACAAATCCTTGCACTGGAATTAACAAGCTAGAGCTGTTTCCATTAACCACAAATAATCGCCCACCTAGGTCAGTTCAACAATTAAATTATTATTAAAAAATAAATTAAACATGTAGATAATAAAAAAATTATATATTAGGTCAGCAAATACATTAACAATGATAATAGGTTGGGGAAAAAAAAATCCATTAACTTTTCGGTAGATGCTGTAGTGATCGATATCTCATAAAATATCGATCAAACAATTTCAAGTTTATGCTCGTTGTCAAGGTGAAATTTTGCATTAAAATTAATTTTTGTTTGTTCCATTCAGTTGTGAGTTACAGGGTGTTAATAACGGAAGTCAACAAAGAGAAAATTTGGTGCATTTTACAGTTTTTCTTTGAAAAAGGCAAAAACGTAAGCCTGGCCGCTGAAATTGTGAATGTTGTTTATAGTGCCAATACTGTTACAGCTAATTAGGTGTAGTTTTGGTTTCATCAATTCCGTTCAGGCATTTTTGATATCAAAGATGCACTTCTCACAGACAGGCACTTCATCGAAAATGTCGATAAAATCATCGAAGTTGACCGGCATGTTAGTAGTTGTAGCATCGCCCAGGAGCTAAAGATCGACCATAAAACAATTTTAAACCATTTGCGCAAAGCTGGATGTTTGGGTGCCACATTAACACCAAAAAACATGATGGATCGAATTTCCATCTGCGAAGCCTTGGCCAAATGGAATGAAATCAGCCCATTTCTTAAATGGATGGTGACTGGGGATGAGAAATGGGTCACATACAACAATATTGTGCGAAAACAATCGTAGTCGAAGCGTGGTGAAGCAGCAGAAACGGGTGGCCAAACCAGGACTAATGACCAGGAAGGTTCTACTGTGTATTTGGAGGGACTTGAAAGGAATCATTTATTATGAGTTGCTTCCGTATGGCCACTAAATTCAGATATCTACTGTCAACTACTGGACCGTTTGAAGTTAGTGATTGACCAGAAATGGCCAACAGAAGGTGCTGTGTTCCATCAGGACATTGCAAGGCCACACACGTCTGTAGTGACATGCCAAAAACTCCGGGAGCTTGGTTGGGAAGTTTTAATGCATCCACCATATAGTCCGAACTTGGAACCAAGCAATTACCACCTTTTTATCGCATTGCAAAACTTCTTGAGGGGTAAGAAATTGGGATCAAGAGAAGATTGTGAAAATCGATTACACGAGTTTTTCGCCGATAAGGACCAAGACTTCTATGAGAGAGGCATTATGAAGCTACCTTTAAAATGGCAACAAATTATACAATAAAACGGTGGATATTTGACCCTAATCGGACAATCCGAAACATCTTAAATAAAGTTTTGAATTTCACACAAAAATAATGGATTTCTTTTTAACCCAGCCTAAGAATAATAAAGTTAAATAATAATAAGGCCATTTCACAGTAATATAAGTAAATGAAACAATTTAAATTTCTCAAAATGTGATTGATAATAGATAAAAAAAAATGTTATTATTACTTTTCAATCACAACACCATCACTGCAGTGATATTGACATAATGTAACAAACTAATCAAAAAACAAACTTATCAAACATTTCTTTAAAGAGAAAAGATAGGCCCTCGACCGGGATTTGAACCCGGAGGGCCTATCTTTTCTCTTTAAAAAATATAAATATTTAAAACTCAAAAAAATGACCAATAATTATAAAAAATTATAAATAACCTTTCCTTTGAAAACAGATATTTCATATGAAATGACCCAATAAATAATTATTATAATTTATAAAAACATTACGTTATTATGTTAATGTACACACACACACACACACACACACACACACACACGCGCGCGCACACGCACGCATACACACACACACACACACACACTTGTAGGATACATTTTTTAGAAAATATGTTGTTCCATATATAAAATTAGGGTATAGTAAAACTATGATAAATAGAAATCATAAGAAAATTATAATATTAATTTACAATAAATATGAAAAAAAAAAAGGAAAAGGAACCTTAAAAATAATAATAGTACCACACACACACACACTCACACACACACACACACACACGCACGCTTGCACGCACGCACCCACCCACACACACACACACACACAAACACACACGCACGCACGCGCACACACACACACGCGCACACACACACACATGCACACTTGTAGGATACATTTTTTAGAAAATATGTTGTTCCATACATAAAATTAGGGTATAGTAAAACTATGATAAATAGAAATCATAAGAAAATTATAATATTAATTTACAATAAATATGAAAAAAAAAAAAGGAAAAGGAACCTTAAAAATAATAATAGTACCTCTTATAAATCAACAGAAATAATTTATTTTTATTTGTTATTCTTTTGATGGTGATTATTTTTAAATATTTTTATTTTGAAGAGAAAATATTTGTCCTGGCCAAGACAGATTTTTTCTCTTCAAAATAAAAATGTTTAAATATAAGGAAATAAATTTAACTTTACCGAATATTGGTGAATATGCGACTGAAAAAAGACGTGACCCCATATATTCTGAAGAATATTGTGTAGAATAAATTCCATCTTTAGTTGTATAACACACAATTCTTCCATTTTCTCTGTCTGCAGTGCATAATAATCCTTTATCTTCAATAACAGTTAAAGCATGAGGTATTTGCAACTGATAGGAATCAGGCTTGTACCCTAGATTGAAATAAAAAAGGTTAATATTTATGAATAAAGTAACTGCAATATTAAAAAAAAGAGAATGACAATGTTAATAGGAAATAACTAGGATGTTAAAGCTCGTTAAATCAAATACTTAATTTATTATTATTAGACCATTCAGAGCTGTACACAGTATTCCAGCATGAGTAACTATAAATACAATATGAGTGGCATTGAGTTCAGCAGTTTTATAAGCATATTCAAAAAGCATACTCGACTAAGGTTTCATGAAAAATTTCGTTACTAATGTAATCAATATTGCACCAGTAGGACCAACGATAAAAAGATCCAGTCAGACACGCCCGAGACATACCGACGAATTGTCAAGTACCTAACAGAGACCAAAGCAGATTACCAAACGTACCAATTAAAGGAGGATAGATCCATCAGAGTGGTAGTCAGAAAATTGCACCCAAACATCCCTGCTGACGTCATAGAAGAAGAGCTCACCGCCATGGGCTTCAAAGTTAGACAAATTAAAAATGTCTAAAAGAAGAATACTATACACCCCGGGACAGGCAACAAAACTCCATTACCTCTCTTCTTCATAGATTTCGAACCAGCACCCGGAGTAGAAAAAATCTATGATGTTAGTAGACTTTACTACACCCAGGTTCAAATTGAAAAACCATACCCAAAGAAAGACATTGTGCAATGTCATAACTGCCAAGCATACGGGCACTCCTGCCATCATACTCCAAGATGCGTCAAAAACCGAGAGAAATACCAGCTGTCTTTGCAGTATGTCTTTAAGGTCATCCAGCCAATTATAAAGGTTGCTAAACCTACAAAAATATAAAATCTCATGTTCTGGCAGCACGTCAGCCCAGCGACGAAATGAGGACCTCAAGAAGACAGCCTTCTAAAACTTTAGATGGAGCTATTTCCTCACCGAAATGTCAGGTGGTCAACAAAAAAATAGTCTCGGGGCCACGCTACAACCCGAACCCCCAAAACACCTCTCTAAACCACAAATCAATCCTTTACAACCAATAAACCAGCCCCCACAACCAATATATTCCATGAATAAAAATCCAAATACCCCGCATCAAATCCCTCATATCCCTCCTCCTTCAAATGCAGATTTTAATGCGAAACATCAACAAAGGGGCTCAAGAACTACAAACACCCGAGGGCGCATCCTCCTCTCTGCACTTAACTCCAATAATTCCAGTTTTATTTCTCCAGGCACCCCTACATATTGGCCCACCGACCCAAACCGAAATCCTGATCTCCTTGACTTCTTCATTCATGCTGGCTTAGGTCCCCTAAACTATTCCATAGAACGCCTTGATGAACTGTCCTCAGATCACAGTCCTTTGATCCTTACCCCTTTCTATTGTCCCAATACCCAACCTTCCTCCGCCGTCATTTATTAGGGGACCAGTTGACTGTAACCTATTTCACCACCATTGACCTCACAGTTTCCCTAAAAACACCTCAGGAGTTAGATGATGCCGTCAATTCCTTTACAAATTTGATCCAGCAAGCAGTTTGGACTGCATCTTCATCCAGTCCTTTCTTCAAAATCCGCAAGAAAAATCCATTACCGCAAGATCTTAGGGATCTTATCCTTATCAAACGCTGCTACCGATCCCTTTGGCAAAGAACTAGGCATCCTCACGATCGGAGACTGTATAACCACTTCACCAAATTAGTCAAAAAGAACCTGACAACCTATAGATCCGAATACCACAAATCCTAACTTTCCACACTATCTGCTTCTGATAATTCCCTTTGGAATGCCACCAAAAAAATCCTCAAATACCACTCTATTTCCCATTCCCTCCGATGTAAAGACGGTTCTTGGGCTGCATCAGATGAGGACAGAGCAGAAGAATTTGCCAAACACCTTTCAAATACATTTATCCCACATCTTGAAATCCACCCTACGCACGTTTCCAATATTAATGAATTCCTCTTTTCACCCATTCCTCTATCCTTACCTCCTAAAGCTGTAAATCCCTCTGAGGTCAAATTCCTCTTACAAAAGCTAAAAGTCCGCAAATCTCCTGGACATGACCTTCTAACCACCCGGATCCTTCAACATCTTCCTCAAAAAGCGATTATTTTCCTTACCTATCTATACAACTGTATCCTTCATACAACTCACTTCCCTTTGCTGTGGAAACAATCCGTCATCATCCTATTCCCTAAACCTGGCAAACCACCCAATGTCACTTCATCATACTGACTCATCAGCTTGCTTCTTATTCTTTCCAAAATTTTTGAAAAAATCCTCCTGAAATGAATCCTACCCATAATCGAATCCAATGATATTCCTTCACATCAGTTTGGATTCCATCCCGGGCACTCGACGGTCCAGCAGGGTCTCCGAGTTGTCGATCACATATCCTCTGCTCTTGAAAGCAAACAATACTGCACAGGCGCATTTCTGGACGTAGCACAAGCTTTCGACCGGGTATGGCATGCCGGTTTGCTATTCAAGCTCAAAACCCAGTTACCTCAATCCTTATTCCTTATCTTTTTTTAAATATTTTATTTGAAAAGAAAAGATATGGCCAGGACCGGGACTCGAACCCGGGTCTTTCACCTCTCCATGGTGAAAGGCCCGGGTTCGAGTCCCGGTCCTGGCCATATCTTTTCTTTTCAAATAAAATATTTAAAAAAATTATATCATATAACAATTAAATAACTTATTCCTAATGCTTTGATCCTACCTCTCTGATCGCTACTTCCAAGTACGCTGTGATAACGAATACTCCAATCTTTACCCAATTCAAGCTGGAGTCCCCCAAGGCAGCGTCTACGGTCCAATCCTATACATATTGTTCACCGCTGATATCCCAACCATTCCTGAAACCTTCCTTGCAATATTCGCAGACGACACAGCCATCCTATCATCTCATCCAGATCCCGAAATGGCTTCCTCGAACCTCCAAAGGCACCTTTCACTTATTGAAATTTGGTGTAACCAATAACCAAAAGTCAACGAGGAAAAATGCAAACATGTGACTTTTACACTTTGCCGGGAAACATGTCCTACCTATTTCCGACACAGTACAATACCTTGGCTTCCTCCTAGACAAAAGACTTACATGGAATCCTCAAACTAGACTCAAAAGACAAGAACTTAACAGACGATTCAGCCAACTATACAGATTACTATGTAGGACCTCCCATCGTTCAATATACAATAATAAACTACTAATATACAAGACCATCATCAAATTGTATTTGGGCCTATGGACTGGAACTGTGAGGAACCGCAAAAATATCGAATATCAGATGCATTCAATCCTTTCAATCCAAAGTCCTGAGAACTATTGTCAATGCTCCTTATTATGCCTCCAACAAAACCCTCCATAATGACCTCAACATTTCTTTCGTCCTTGACCTCATCCCTACTAAACTTTCACCAAAACCTTGCCTGTCATCCCAACCTCCTGGCTCAGTCATTATCCAGTTCCACGCATCCATATAACCCACCTTGCCGTCTAAACCGGCAATGGCCCCGAGACCTGATATAATAATGTTATTTGGAGTACTAGCACTGGCCAGATTCTCCACTCACGACCTGTGTGTGTGAAGCGCCCTTAACCAGCTTCCATTGGCCATGCCATTCATGCGGCTGGAGCTTCCCGGACTCCTGCTTTGCCCTCATTCCTGGGGAAGAAGCTCAGTTCGGGGATCCCAGGCAAATTGTAAATAAGGTATGAATGTGTAGATTATATTTTTTATTTTATTATTATTATTTTTATTTTATTTTTTAGACTTTATTTTATAATCATTTTCGCATTAATTTCTTTTTATTACCGCATGTATATATTTTTTCGCATGTATATATTTATTTATTTTACTTTGTTTGTTATTGTTTTGTTATGGAATGATTGTAAGCTACATAGCACCATTACTTATTGCCCACAAGTGGCAGATTGTAATGTTTCAATAAAGTGTTTTAAAAAAACAAAAAAACTAATGTAATCATTACATTCATTAAGCTCTTATGATCTAATCTTAATTCTGCAATTTTCAGACATTTTTTTTTAAACAATAATTTATATATTTAGATAATTTATGATTTATAAAATACTTCTTGTATTTTATTATTTGTCATTTTTTACTTTCCTTTACCTAAGGAATGAAATACATAGTAAGAAATTTATTGTGATCATAAAATATTTTGCAACTGATTTTTTAACAGAAATGCGCGTTATAAGTTATCCCGAATCCAAATAATTAAGTCTAATAAAATGGTTGGCGTATGTAATAAGTCTAGCACAAAACAAAAAAATTGTACAAAACTTAAATTAATTGGAAGATATATACCTAGGTTGTTACAGCAACATTTACTGGAAGTGCCACTTTATATCGTAGAATTTTTTCATTTTCACAATTTTCTCAGAAAAAAGTCATAACCAATTTGATCAAATTTATAATATCAATGTACATTTAAATAATATTATATTAATTGTATACAAAGTAGCAACAGAGTCTTATTTTCATTGAAATAGTATTACTGGGCTTAATTGCCAGATTTGCTTCCTTTAAATTCGTTTATTTAAAATAATTAACCTTTTCTTATAATTGGAGACAGATTTAGGGTATTTGTCCTTTTTCCTTGCACCCGCCTTCCAAGGTGGCTAATATTCAGGGATAAAAAAAATTCAATAAAATAAATAACTTCTATTAAAAAAAAAAGACAAATAAAATGTGCAGGGGACTGCTCCCACCAATATAAATTTATAAGATTATTCATTAATATTACCCTCAGATTTAGCATAACTTTTTGTTAATGAAATGCCTCAGTATAGGTGCAGCTTATTGATTTTAGTTCCTATGAAGACATAAAGTAACTCCACTTATGCTCATTATTAGTAGTAATAAAAATGGATAAATATAAACTATGAAAGAGTGTTATAGTTAATTAAAAAAATAAGAAATATTTTCCTCTGTTGAAAACCAGGTTCCAGAAGTAAGAGTTACAGTATAAATTTCCATTAGAATTTGACTTTCTCAATGTGATTATTAGAAGAAAAGTAGTGGAATCATAATATTTATGTTGTAGGTAAGATTAACATCCAGAATGGGCTGAAAAGTTATTTTTTTATGTTAATGTTAAAGTCCCAATAAATAAATAAAAGGCTTAGCGAACCCGAAGGCTCGATGCCAATACCACCAATCTCCGTTTACAAACCTCCGTCCACGGAGCGCCACCCAAATCCAAACTCGCCAGATCACTCTTAACGCAGTCTTCCCACCTAAGCCTTGGTCTACCCCTCAGACGTTTCCCAGTCGGTACAACGCCTATTAACATCTTAGGAATTGGTTTCGTTACTAAGCCCAGCAACTTTACAGGCTCATCTTAATCTTCGGGATGCTATCACCTGAATAATATTTTCCGGATGCATGCTTCACAATTCCGTGTTATGTTATATCCTATATTCCCCCGGGGTCTCATCCTTTTTTCGACTGAATATTCTACGTAACACCTTATTTTCATATACCTGAAGATGTTGTTCATCATTTAGCGTTAGCGGCCAAGTTTCACATCCATAGAGAAGAGATGGAAGAATGATTGTTTTATAAATTCTGATTTTTAGATTTCAGGACAAAAGACACGAGCTTAGTAATTTTGAAACAGAATAATAACAAGCATTTCCCGCCTTTATTTCCTATTGAATTTCGTTTTTTCCTAGTTACCAAAGACCCTAAGTACTTAAACTTCTCCAGATGTTCGAACTTATTCCCTCCTACAACAATATAAACAATTGCGCTCTTTTCTGCTACTAACCATATACTTAGTCTTATACGAATTTATTTCCATCCCTATTCCCTTACCAGCATGTAATGTGTATTTAGCTTTATAGTTTCCGCGTCTTCATCCAATAGTACCAAATCGACCGCAAACCCAAGCATGGATATTTTACTATTCATATTCAAATTTAAACCTCTTTCGTTGTGTATCACCTTTTAAATAACGTACTCGAGTGTTAAATTGAATAGTACAGGTGATAGCAAATCACCTTGTTTCAAACCTGAACGAACCTCAAACTTGTCTGAACCATTATTAGCGATTCTAACCTTATTGAAAGTTTCGCTCATACACATCCTTACCAGATTTACTAATTTCTTTAGTATACCCTGTTCAATCAATACGTTATACATAATCGCACAGTTGATGGAATCGTAAGCTTTTTTTTTAAATCTATAGGAAGCTGATGAATGACATCGTTGTATTCTACTTTTTTCTCCAGTATTTGGCCTAAGGAAAATATTTGATCAATAGTTGAACAGTTTCGTCTAAAACCACATAGATAATCTCCGATAATTTTCTCGGCATATTCCTTAATTCTACTAGTTAGAACTAATGAGAATATTTTATAGCAAGTCGGTAGGAGTGAGATTCCGTGGTAGTTATTGCAGTCCGTCCTCGGCCCCTTTTTGTGGATCGGAAAAAGTATATATAAATCCTTTCCTTCTTCGGGAATTTTTTCATGTTCCCATATCTTTGTAACCAAAACGTGAATCTACGAGACTCCTACTTCCCCGCATGCTTTTATCAGTTCACTAGGAATATTATCAACCCCGGCTGCTTTGTACGATTGCAACTTTTCGATGGCTATTTTGACTTCCTCCTTACTAGGTCCTTCTATAAACGGTTCGGCACTCTGATATTCTGAAACAGGGATATGATTATTTATTCTGGTATTCAAAACAATATCAAAGTGATTTTTAAACTTACTCAAAATGTCCTTAGGATCAGCTAAGATTGTTATTTTCATCTCTAACTGCAGACATTACAGGATCATACCGTTTACACGATCTGTTATACCCGTATGTTTTGAAGTTTCATTTTTAATGTTTCAGAAATAAACTACATTGTTATCGACGTGATTATTAAGAACTTTCATTTTTTGAGGCTTTTCTTTTTTCACACATATTTTGACATTCATCGTCAAACAAAGGTTTATTGTTTTTATTGTCCTTTTTCCCAATACATAAGTTACCAACTTATTTAATATTATCCCTACTCTCTACCCACAATTTTCTATATCTTCGTGGCCATCGTCTAATGTCCCTAAAGCTTCAAACCTATTCTTGATCTCTAAGGTGAATTGAGTTTTAATTCAAGGGTTCTTCAATTTATCTAAATCAAACTTTTCCGATTGAAAACGGTTTTCCATTCTTTTTTTTTTTATTAGCTTTTGTCTAAGTTTTACGATAACTAACACAGGTCTGCGATGAAAAAATTGTAGCATGTTTAACTAGTGGGTTTAACAGTATTTTTAGTGCTGATTACGGAAAAAATAGTGAAAAAATTCCATCAACCCTAGATAAATCACAAATTTCAGCGGAAGTTTTAGGGCCTAGATTTAAAGAAAGACATATGTTAGCCTACGGTGTTTCATTTTCATGGTACCGATTTAGAGAAAAGGACTCTAAAAAAGTCCCTTTTTTATAGAAGAGGGTGACTGGAGGGAGGAATGGAGGCTTTTCATCGATTCATCAAAAAGGAGTTTCAAAGCTGTACTTCTTCACAATGGTAACCGATATGCTTCCGTGCCTGTTGGACACTCAGTCCATTTGAAAGAATGCTACGGAAATCTTGAGTTTGTTCTTAATAGGCTCGGCTACTCTGATTATTTGTGGGGATTTGAAAGTTATTCCATGTTACTAGGTCAACAAAGTGGCAACACAAAGTTCCAATGCTTCCTCTGTGAATGGGATAGCCTTGAAGCAAACAACACTATGTCAAGCAGAGATGGCCAATCAGAAAGGCTCTTATTCCTGGAGTTAAAAATATTGAAAGACAAAGTTTAGCGGATCCTAAAAAGATCTTACTTCCACCACTTCATATCAAATTGGGGCTAATGAAACAGTTTGTGAAAGCTTTACCCAAAGAAGGAGAGTGTTCAAGTATCTTTGTTAACAGTTTCCTGGTATATCCGATGCTGAGCTGAAAGAGGGAGTCTTTGTTGGGTCTGAGATCTGAAAACTTTTAAAAGATAAAAGCTTTGTCACTAAAATGGAAATGGAAGAAAAAAAATGTGTGGAATTTATTTTAACTTGTTGTAACAGGCTTTCTTGGAACCAAAAAAGACCCTAAATACAAAACTTTGGTTGCTGAACTGTTACAAAACTACAAAATGTTGGGCTGCAAAAGGAGTGTCAAAGTTCATTTCCTTTACTCACATCTGGACTACTTTCCAGAAAATCTTGGGGCTGTAAGTGAGGAACAAGGAGAACGTTTCCATCAAGATATAAAAGAAATGGAGCGCAGATACCAAGGTCGATAGAACATGATGGCAAACTACTGTTGGATTTTAAAAAGAGAAAATTCACAAGAACACACTCAAAAAAGTACCAAAAGAAGCTTTGATGGAAAAAGAAAAAGTTTTATAATAAATTTACAACACATGTGCATTACTTTTATGCTCATTTTAGCTAGGTTTATTTTGCTTTTACTTCATGTTAAAATAATAAAAACAAACCCAAAATTTTCGGTTTTTTGTACTTTTTCCAAAAACTTCAACTTTATTTTGTAGGCAAGCCTTACCTGATAGAAAAAAGCCAATGTCATTTTTAAAATCAGCGCAAAAAAATACATAAAGGTCAGTTAACTAAAGCAAAACAATTTAAAAAAAAGTTTATTTGCAGACCTGTGTAATTCCATGATCTGATTCACATTCTGCCACACGATACAATCTCACGACAATTACGTTATTTTTCCATCTTGTTTGGATCAAAACATGATCGATTTGATTACAAGTTTGTGAATCCAGTGATGTCCATGTGTACTTATGAATATCCTTATGTTTAAACGTAGTATTTTTGATTATTAGGTTTTTGGGGATAGCAAAGTTTATAGTCGTATACCGTTTTCATTACTAATTTCGTGTAAACTTTCCTTACCGATCGTGGGATAACATACCTCTTCCCTACCCACCTTAGCATTGGCGTCCCCTAAAATTATTTTGGTACAGTTTCGCAGACCGATAGTTTATCGTAGACAAACTCTAATTTATCATAAAATTCACATTTAATTTCGTCATCAATATCTTCGGTAGGAGAATGTATATTTATCAACGCAATTTTAACCCAATGCCCCCAAAAGACAGCCACCGAGACTCAAACCTGCACGTCTCTTAATGCCTAAAGCAACCTACTCTTCACCAAAAACCCAGTACCTAAACAATAGTTATCCCTTCCTCCATAACAAATAGTGTACTTCCCCCCTTCCTTTACCGAACCCTCCCCTGGCCAGCGAACCTCTTGTAGCACCACAATATCAAAATTGTACCTCTTAACCTCATTTGAGACCGATTGTAACCCATCAGCCGTGTATAAACTTCTCACGTTCCAAGTTCCTATACGCAAATCTCTATTTTTCAACCTGCGCCATGAATCCCTTGAAGCAGTGCCCACCCGGAGACCCGAACGGGAGACTAATTTACCTCTAGATAATAAACGTTTTACCTCAAAAAGATCCATGACTATTAATGGTATTTGGTGAACTAAAAAATAATGTGAGTAGGGCATTAGGACCACCATAAAAATTACGAGTGCCACCACCATAAATAGGGCCACTCTGTAAATTACCAGTGCCATGAATAATGTTCTCAAGCAACATGTAGCACTGATTGATGGGCTTCATAGTAGCCCTCACAGAATAAATATTGCTGCCAAGTTATATTAAAATCTGGCAAATAAAGTTGTAAAAGGTGCTGAAGAGTGAGGAAAATGGAGAAACTCGAGTGATTCTTGTAATTAATAATTTCTACTCCTATGATGCTCCAAGGAAACTAAAAACAATTTCAATGGAAATAGAAAAATAAAAAAATTAAAAATTAATTTTCAACTTGACAAATGAAAAATGTATGGTATAAAGATGAGCCATTTTACACTAATTAAAAAAAAAGTACCTATTGTGCGAAGTGCATCATGCTGAAAATGTTTTGAGGAGTTTAATGGGAATTAAAAAAAAATTAAAAAGGAATTATCTTTATGAGATTGTAAGTGAAAGTTGTGTGAAGCATGAACTGTAGAAGAAATCTTAAAGGTGACTATAGTAAAAAGTTTTTAAAATAAATGCATTTACAAAAATATATCTGAAAAATAGTAAAAACGCTGTTATTATTATTTTAAAATTAAAGAGAATTTTTATAATCCCATCTGTGTATAAGAAACTGTAAATGAATTTGAAAATTTGACATTATTATGCTTATAAACAACAGAAAAGACTAAATTAAAAATAATGAAGTAGAAACATTAACTCTAAAATGATAAATGACAAATTATATTTGTATTACTATTTCCAATTCTAGAGAGGCTTGTGGTGACCACATATATTATAAATTATTTAAATGATTAGTGATCCACATATACATACATTAAATGTATTATTTAAAAGTATAATGATAGGATGATATTAAATGTATGAGTATTGATTAGTTTAATAATATGAATTGATTAAATGTATGAGTATTGATTAGTATAATAATATGAATTGATTAGATGTATGAGTATTGATAAGTGTAATTATATGAATTGATTAGGATGTATTATTTTATGTGTAGAGTTTCAGAGGTATTCAATATAGTTTATATAAGTTGTATTGGATGTTCCGTTCACCTATGTACCTTAGCGACATAAGAATGTAGGAACGTATTTAGGAGTTTGTATTCGACTGTATGAATAATATGCCATACCAGAGTTCAAGTTATCTAGTTTTTACCGCTTGAATATTTATATTTGTGGAAGGTGGGGATGTAAATGTGAGGGTGGGAGAAGCTTTTAGGCAGGTCGAGGCTGTTTTTAACTAAGTCACTTTTTCAAGATTCTGGGACTTGACTACTACCCGCAATTTGAGGGCTACGTCTATAGAGAACATACCTGAATTCTTAAATCGCTAGATGAATCGCAATGTTAGGTTTGACGAAAATAAGCGCCCATCCAAGTATTATTTAGAAAAAAGATATCGACCAGAACCGCGGAATTACAACTCTGATCCTTATCGAGCCTTTACTAGGAATAGGATAAATAGTTTAAACATAATAAGTCTACGAACTATGGCTCAGATCGACGAAATAATAATAATTATAAGAAAAATAGTAGAAACGGAAATTATTGAGGAAATTATAATAATTATAATAGTAATTATGGAAATAGAAGAAATTATAATAATAATCATCGAAATGGTAGAAGTGGTAATAATAATAATAATCATTACGATCATAGAAATAGAAATAATAATTATAATAACGGAGTGATAGAAATAATAATAATAATTATAACAAGGGGCGTAATAATAATAATAATAATAATAATAATAATAATAAATCGAACCCTTGGTAAGATAAATATTATAATTTACTAGCAGAGGTAAAATCTAAAACGGCCCCCAATTCTGCGTAATTCCGTCCGATAAGTTAAAGATCGCGGAGATTTCTACGGCGAATATTGTAAGTAATAAATCTATGTCTAAGAATTCAAAAAACTAGAACCAGCCACATTTAATGTTTATATAAGACTATAATAATAATAAAAATTTGTCGTCGTATAGAATTAATAAAAATTATGGAAAATTAGTGTGATTACGTGTTAGAAATTGTGATGCATTCCTACGAGTTAATAATAATTATAATGTTACGAAGTCTATATTTAAAAAAATTACTGACGTCTCCTATGAGGTGACCAATGAGTCAGATGATATTGATATTAAAATAGCCCATATTTCCCAAGTAAAGAAAATTAGTGATTAGTAGGAAAATTAGGAAATATATATATATATATATATATATACATTTTTTTTTTTTAATATGAGAAAAAGAAAATTTTAAGCAAAAATTTAAATAGATAAAAGAAGCTAATACAAGTCTATTTTCCCTTGTATGTTCTATTTTGTCCTAAGGCAGCAAGTATATTTGTAAAATGAAAGATGTTTATGCTCAGTTGCAAGTAAATATTATGTTTAGAGAGATTAGAGATGACCTTGAACTTGGCCTGTGAAGTATTTAGTTTGTTTTGTATTATTAGTATCATGTTAAAGTCATATTGTAATGGAAGTAGAATATTTTTATTTTGGCATTGATTCTGTTTTTTGAGTTTCAGATTTTTTAATATATATATTTATATATATAATCTATTGTAAGAAGATTATGATACAAGATGAGAGATGCTTTATTTTGGTTTAATTTGAGAGAAGTATTATATATATTTTTTTTATTTGGTAACCTTGATTTATTCTTATTGACTTTCTACATATATAATTGATTTTGTTTAAAGAAAGAATATGTTATATTGTATATACATGTTGTATGAAAGGAATTTGTGATTTATGTCTGTAAAGTGTTGTATATTTGTTTGGGGCAACTGAGTAAATGAAAAATAATAATGGTCAAGTTTCTTCGAAATATTATATTTAAGTATTTTATGGATATATAATATATGATATTATTAGTACATTTGTAGGAATTATGTTTATGTATTGGTATAGGAAAAAAAATTAAATTAATTAATTGATTATTAGGGTTATGTACAATGAATTGTTCATGTAATTGAAGATGTTTTGCGGGCATCTAATATTGTCAAAGGACATAAGTTCTTAGATATAGGACATAAGCAACACTTCGCATCAAGAAGATCCAAGTATTTTAAAATTATTTGTATTGTATAAATTCAATCATTAATATGGGGAATGTTTAAAATAATTTTTAATTATAAATAATTGATGAAAGTAAAAAAATTGTAAACATTTTTTTGGGGAAATTGGTTGAAAATAATATGTGAATTTTTTTTTAAAAGATAATAAACAAATTAAATAATAAGAGAGTCCTCATAAAATAAAAAAAAAAAAAAGAGAGAAAAATAATAAAATATGAGACTGAAGTTTTTTTCCACATGTATTTAAATTGATTTTTGGCTTTGACAAAAGCAAGATCAACTTATATAGATGTTTTTTTGTTTCAGTAGTATGAAAATAACTAACTATAAAATATTAAGGATAATTAAAAATAAAAAAAAGATATAAATGAGATAGAGGACTGAATAATATAATTAGTGGAAGTTTTGAATAATGTTGAGAATTGAAAAATTGTGAAAATTGTTTTTTTTGGGGAAAATTGAATATTATTTATGAATATTTTGAATTTGGAATTAATTGAGTTAAGTACGAGTATTGATTTAAATTTGGTGAACGGATACTTTATATTATTGAAATAAGCTTCGAGTTAACTATAGAGACCTTATATTGTAAAGAAAAATTTTGATGATTGATTTTCACTTCAGTAGTTAATTCATATGCATCTTCGTATTAAAAATGTGCAAGTGGTCACTAGATTTAAGCAAAATTAATTTAGAATAATTTGTGTTGTGGTTGATATGTATATATAAATCAAATAATAATTAGAAATCACCACATATTACCACTTACACCCCCATACATTTTATTTAATGGGCAGAAATTTTGATGTTTCCATTAATTAAGGGTCCCACATTTTACTCCGATGTGCTTGTTCCTGTATATTGATTATTGATATGACCTTGGGTCCCTTCAGTGACGTGGAAAGGGTGTGTGGAGTACTTGTGCCCTTTCCTGAAGATGGCACAGGTTAACTGAAGGAATGGCAAACCCATTCATGAGGTTAATCCTGTTGGAATAAGATGGTGCCGGACTATAGATCTTGTGGCCATCTTCCTACCCTTCCTTTGGTAGGCGCAGGACACCACATTCCACCCTCATCCACCCTTGATAGTGACACACACTGACTACATGATAAAAAAATTTATGTGGAATGATATATATATACATATTTTTGGTGTGTGTCTAGCATAGATATAGAATTTATAGAATATAGAATAGACAATTTGCACATCCAATTTATCTTCTTCTTCATCGCATATGTTCTATCAAAAATTGAAATCATCAATTTTTTTTTATTAAGAGGGGGGGTAATGTGGTGACCACATATATTATAAATTATTTAAATGATTAGTGATCCACATATACATATATTATATGTATTATTTAAATGTATAATGATAGGATGATATTAAATGTATGAGTATTGATAAGTATAATTATATGAATTGATTAGGCTGTATTATTTTATGTGTAGAGTTTAATTATGTATTCAATATTGTTTATATAAGTTGGATTGGCTGTTCCGTTCACCTATGTACCTTAGCGACATAAGAATGTAGGAACGTATTTACGAGTTTGTATTCGACTGTATGAATATTATACCATACCAGAGTTCAAGTTATCTAGTTTTTACCGCTTGAATATTTATATTTGTGGAAGGTGGGGATGTAAATGTGAGGGTGGGGGAAGCTTTTAGGCAGTTCGAGGCTGTTTTTAACTAAGTCACTTTTTCAAGATTCTGGGACTTGACTACTGCCCGATCCCATACCAGGCTTGTATTAGTAATATTTGAATAATTGTATTAGATATAAGAATTGCATGTTATACTATTTTATGTATATATATATATTTGAAGAATATAATTTTATTTGGGGTTTCCATTGTGAACTTTGTTTGTAATTGACTTTATTTTCTCCTCCTAAGGGTCCACAGACGTTATTTTAATAATTGTTAAATCAATTAGTGGAAAGGTCATTACAGACTTTAGGCTATAACCATTGTATATCTGATTGTGAGCAAAAGTTACCAACACAATTAAATATTCAACTTTTTTATAACTTATAAAACTGAAATATTTATTCAATATTTACTAAAGTGTTCATTTATTCTATTTTTCCTAAATTTAAGTAGAAAATTAAAGTAACAGATGGATACCATTTATAACGCTGGTTTTCACTACTAGTAAACCATATGACGTCAAATAGAGTTCACATTAATAATAAAAAGAATACTTAATCTAATTTACCTGATGTTCCTCTTCCCCACTGCAAGATCATTCTCCCTCCAGCATTAAATTTCATTATACGAGAGTTGCAATACCCATCAGCAACAAAAAAGTCACCATTTTTTAATACTGCAACTGAAGTTGGTTTGCAAAAATGTTTCGAGTCAGATCCAGGAACGAATTCTTCACCTAACTTAAGAATAATTTTGCTGGAGTTAGGAGCCAATTTCATTACTTGATGAAGGGCAACATCAGTAACCCAAATATTAAAATCATGATCCACAGTAATGCCATGGGGTAGAAAAAACCTGTAAAATAAAATAAATATAAATGATATAGGACATTAAAAAATAAATAAATAAATCTATGATAATAATAATCAGCCAAAGGCAGGCAACAACTTTATTATTTGTTACTACAATTTGAATATCTATGACTAACCATTTGTTAACTTTAAACTTTTCAGAGCTGAGATAGCAACTTTTGTGATTCAGTGAGGCCTACTTTGTGAATGAAGTCACAACCATTAATATCCCTACATGCTCTTAAGCAACATAGAAAAATCTTCCCCCACCAACAGCTAAACGGTTCTTCAGTGATCTAATATTTGAATTAAAAAGATGGCATGCAGAAACAACATAATATTTACTATTCGATATTTAATGTGATTTCTGTATTTAAAAAATAATACTTAATTAGTGGCCAAAGGGTAAGAGTTTGAAGTACCTTTGCAGAGTGGTTAAGTAAAAACAAGGAGTGGTTGGTAAAAACAAGGATGAAACAACCATATTCGGAATGCAACAATAAGAGACAAACTTCAAGTGCCAGGACTAAAGGCTTCCATTAAAACCAGACAATTGAAGTGGTTGGGGCATGCCTTTCGTGTGTACTATGTATGGCTACTATGGAAGGCGAATAACATAAAAAAAACTAAATGCTAATACTAAAAAAAATTATGATTAAGAATCTGTCCATTTCAAGAGATCCAGAAAAATTTGATGCTTTACCACTTGATAATGAAATATTTTTTTGTTTGGCTGTTCCCTGCATTAATGCATTAATTAATAATTTGAATTATTGATCTTCTTTCTAGCTCTAATAGCAGCAATTTTTTTTTTTAAAAACCATGATTTTTCGTAAACTGGTAAGGCTTTGTATTAATTTTTAAAACTTAAATATTGCAAGACCTCTGTTGATGATTTAGAAATCTCATTTAGGAAAGGGTGGATTAAATATTATGTTCAGTACAATTTAAATGAAATTTGGATCCAAAATATTCAAAATTAGTCTAAAATGTGAAATATAAATTGGCCAACTATTAATTTTTGATAGCATATTCCCCCAGGCTTTATATTTGGGTATAGCTTCCAATACAAAAAACATTGCCATTAGATTGGTTTCCTTCTCCATAAACATTTTTTCAAGAGATTAAAAATAATTCAAAGTTTGATCCCTTGTATGCCAAAAACTTGTAAAAGTGTAAGAAACTTGAAAAAATGATATTTTACAGACAAACCCTGATGTGTATCTCACAATCCAGTATAAATTCCATGTTTGATATTAGTCTACAAGTCATGTAGAAAAACCTTATTTAATGGTCTTAATAAATGGCTTGTAGATAAATGACTATCATGAAACTTCTATGACATGATAATACAGAATAGAGTTTAGCTTTATAAGTTTTAGATTTTTAAAGGCTGTCCCAATAGAGATACATAGCTTCGATAATTGATTTTTTTTTAATTTCAATAATTAAGGAATATTTGATTTTTGTATATGCAAAAATATAATTGAGGTCCTATCAAATTGGCCTTTAGATAAATATCAAAGATGAAATTTAAACATTAATATAATTCCAGGATGGTGCTGCTTTATTAATTTGCAATGCTGCACAAGTGCTATCGAGTAGAATTCATGGTAACTTTGAATTCAACTTTAAAGTTCATACTAAATATTAGTAAATTATTACTGCTTTGATTGTATATTATTTAAAATCATCATTACTTTTGGCTTCAGTAAGTTACAATCACTAAATAGATAAATATAACTCTAAGAATCCTTTTAAGTTGAGATCCGGGTCTAATTGTGATTTTGATAATTGTTGCTTTAATTAGATCGCAGCTGTAAATTTCCGCTCGCTGCCTTCATTCCTAATACATATAATATCCTAAGAGGCCCAAATAAATGAAGATCAGGCCTTATGTATTTAAACTACTACTACTTTAGGTACAACTTCACCAGACCAGCATAAGCCAACAGCAACAATAATTTAAAATAATATAAAATTATAGCAGAAATTAATTTTAATAATTCCAAAGAAAAAAAATTCAAAATAGTTAGTTACAACAGATTCCACTAAAAAGCACCAATATAGCACAATGAATTGATTAAATTTGATACCATCCTGGAGGTAAACCAAATTGAGCACAAATCTGTGGAATTTCCATAGTTTTAAAGTTTGCTCCAATAATGACACCAAGAGTAAAAATTTTGATTATTTTAAATATTTCGGCATCATCTTAAAATATCTTGGGCATGAAGTTAACTTATCACAAGGCAGCAGTAAATTTCAACTCCTCCCATTTGAATATTTTATGAGAAACTAGCTCCAGATTATTTTGGACATTTTTTAAAATTTCAAAAACTTTTATATTACGGAATGAACTACCACTAACAGATAGTAAACATCATCTGGTGAAAAACTGAAGGGCTGTAGGCTGAGGGGAAATCCTATTAAAATCCAATTTAATCTAGTAACGTGCCACGCTACTTGTTTAATGTTTTAATTTGCTCCAAATGGAAATACAAAATATACTGTATAGACAAAAGCAATATTAAACAGATTTTTAACATACAAGCATTCTTTCTTACAGTGGCATGGCAACAAATATATTATCACATTAAATATAATACTACAATAATAAAATAATGGGCAACAGCTAGGATAAAATAAAATTAAAATAGGAAGAAAAAAATGGGATCATCAAAAGTAAATTAAAGCATTAACAAGAAACTTACAGGTTTGCTCCTAACTTATTCAATGATTTTCCCTCTGTGTCAAAGATTAGGATAGTTGCCTCCTTAATTGGTCCTCTTTCTTTACCATTATATTCATTTTTATTTGTAAATGTACTAATATCCCATACCCTATCACCTCGATGGAAAAGATAGATGTTATCATTAGAGTCAACAGACACACCACTCACTTGACCTAACTTTAAATCATCACTGATCCATGGAGCAGCAGTCCATTCTGCAAGATGAAATAAATAAATAAAAAAGTACAGACTTAATAAAGCTACTTTCTCACAGATATCACTGTCAAAGACTTTAAAAAAATGTTTTAGTTTTGGGAAAAATCATTAATTCTTAATAGCATATTTACTAGCCATAATTAATTGTTTTCTTTAATATTATTTCATTAAATCATATATGATGTTTTTATGTAAAACTATCCCTGACTTAATTGTGGATATACTAACAAGAGGAGCTAAGAAAAAATAAATGAAACACACTGAAATTTATATTTTATACCTCGAGTTTAAAAAATAATATCGACAGGGTTTGTCTCTTTATAAAAAAAGAAGACTCCTTAGCAAGATGTTTTTTTCCATACAATTACTATTTTATTATTTTAGGTCAAGTAAAAAAATACCATTACCAAATAAAAAAACAAAATTGAGGTTTTTTAGGGGCAACATTAGTTTTAAAATAAGTAGGAACCTGTGACTAAAGCACATCTCATAGTTTAAGGACCTTCACTAATGCCCCAAACTTAGTATGAATCATGTTAAAAAAATAATTTTTTAATTATAAACTACTTAAACTACTTATTAAGAATCTTAATAAGAATTTGAAAGGTAGATCCTGAGAAAAATGATAATCAATACATTATAATTTTTTAGATTTCTTTGAAAATTTGAAGATTTTTTTAAAGTGATAAATAAAAAAGAACTTGATGCCAGTTTTGAATAAAAAACTGACTTGATTTCTATAATAATTACTCAGCTTATTTCACTAAAAATCAATATTATTAAAACACCTTTAATTCAGAATAAATTAAACGATTTTGATAAATTTTATAGTATCACTCAAAAATTTATTATTTCTGGACCAAATATATTTTCCATACTACTTACAAACTTTTAAGTTTATTATGAAAATTAAATTAATAAAAATATGATATTACAGTTTTAAAACACTACTCTAAACAATATCATAGTAAAATGGCAATTAAAGTATGCAGGATTCTGTTAACGCTATTGAATTGTATGTAATCTGAAGAGTATGTTATAGGGTGAAAATATATGTTTTTAATTCAATAACTTTTAAATAATATTTCTTGAATAGTAAATAAATAAAAAAAAACTTTAAATACTATTTCTTGATCACAAATAATAATTTTGTATTATAATATGTTAATGGTCAAGAACCCGGCATTATAGTCAGGTTATCTGTCTATAGGCTACCCATCAGCATCAAGTCAGCCAAAATGGGATACTCCCTCACAACAAGAGGAGTCTCTGAACCACAGTTGCCACTGTTTTTACTTTGAGGAGTTGCAAATCAGACATAGTTATCATCTACTACTGGGCAGAAAAAGGCTCTGTTTAGTGACTACTATCGACAGTCATATTTCTCAACTTTACTCATAATGAAATTTAAAAATACACACTTGGATTGAAGTACCCAAATATTTAGTTCCACTTACTAACAAAAAAACTGATGAAACATTAATGGTTAAACTTTAAAATTTTCAAATTAATTAGTAAATATACAAAACCGGATGGAAAGAATTACTGATACATCAGCAAAATTGACATCAAGAGATATTACGTTACCTGCTATGTACAGATGCATTTAATTTAAACAATATTTCATGAGTTAGACTTGCAATAATGGAAATAAAGAATGGACTTTAAATATTTCATGTCAAAATGCAGCAACAGTTGTTTTTTCAGATTTAAAATAAAAGACAGATCAAAATGACCTGGCATTACTAAAAAGACCTTTGATTAAGATCAAAAGAGATACCCCAAGCAAATATTTTTTTACACATATCACAGTATGTAACGGAGTGTGATTTGGAATGGCAAACCCCAAATAATTCACTAAGTTTGATAAGTACATGCATTATTATTTAATGTATATTATATTAATATATTATAAGTTGTATGTATTAGATAAACAAGTGAATCATGTATAGAACACGCATGTCCTTCATGCAAAATTACAGTAAGCTAGAATCAATAGAAATGAAAATCTGACAATTGAAAGAGTTATTCACATGAAACGATTATTAAATAAAGATATAACCTTCAGAAATTCCAGATTGTAATGGTGGATTTTCATTATCTATTTCTCCACGTAAGCTGTGTGTTCTTATCTGCAACAAAATTGGGGAATACACATTAAGTATATCTAAACACAATAATATTAACAAATTTTAAAGCATAGATTCAATTTTAAAAATGTGCCAATATAACAGAAAAATATAATAAATGAAAGGAGATATTCCCACAAGGAGAAAATGCTAAATGCATATGTTTGGGAAATAGTGTCCCCACAGTTCAGTATATCATGCACACTCACCAACAGAACAGTACACTAAACATTTAAACTCAACATAAAGTCACTTACAGTTCACCCGCTAGAGGAACTTTCCTCAGGAGAATCCTCCTACAAGGATGAGGTATGTTTGGTGACCTTTAGGGCAGTTTCCAACCTTAATAGGATAGAAGAGCGAATAAGAAGTAATCGTCCTCATAGAAAGATGACTTAATAGGATAGAAAAGCGAAGAAAAAGTAATCTTCCACTCCTCTTAATAAATGTAATCTTATTTGATAACATTTAGGGAGAAATAGATAATACACAAGGAGAGTCAATAATTATTGTCGGAGTATTGAAAAGCAGAGTTGGTAGAGCTTCCAACCTGTGGCAGTTTATTTTAAGTGCCCAAAGTAGGACATTGTAAAAAACAATGGGGAAAGAATACATTAACTATTTGTAACTAATTGTTTGATCATAACTAACAGTGAGTTTTCTCAAACAGTTAAATTTAGAAGAGAAAAACCTAACAAAAATGAGAAGTTCACTATGGATTATTTTATATTAAAGTACTCACTTAATTATTTAATTGATGTTAGAGTAAAAACTTTCTATCAGAAAGAAACTGAAAGACTGACTGAAAATCCCAACTATCCTTGAGATTTACAGAAAATCAAAACCTACTGTTTTTATTTTAGCAATATCAGTATTTAGAAAAAGAATTGGTATCCATGATGAAAGAACAACCAATGGTCAGAAAAAATTAAGGAAGTGACTCATCAAAAGAAGACTATATGAAGAAAATACCTTCAAAATAAAGCTCTAATCACAATGAGAAATATAATTTGTTCTTAAGTCGGAATCAACTTTTATCAAAATCAGTTGACTTCTTCGATGAAGATGAACTGGAAGCAGTATTGTCCAACACAAAGTTGGGAAATCTATAGTTATTGACGAAATAACTACTAAAATGTTAATACCAATGAGACCCAGAGAAGGAAATTAGAAGTGAAAAAAAAATTCTGAAGGAAAGGGAAGTAGTTATGATAACCCTGATGTTTAAGAAAGGAGCTGGCAAAGATTGTAACAACCACCATGGTATTTCCTAGATGAGGGTCCCTTGTAAGCTTTATACTAAGATACTTGAAATGAGAACAAGGAGAAGATTAGAGGGATTATTACAAAAGAGAAACAGCATGGCTTTTTAAAAATAGGAGTGTATGAGATATCTTATTTACTACGAGCTCTTTAGGTCTTTGAGAGAGATATCTTTAGGTCTTTGAAAAAGCCATAAAGAAATAAAAGGAATTGCCAATGTTTTGTAGATCTATCAACAGCATTTGTCTGACTCAGGAAGATAGATGTATTGGCCTTAAAAAGTAAAAGGAATAGATGAAGGACATATCTTGGCAATAGGAAGTCTCTATAGAAAAAAAAACCTGGTAAGATTTGCTAATTATACCTCATGGGAATTCAAAACCACCATAGCAATTTTTGAAAAGAACTAAGCCTTATCCCCATTGTATTCATCTAAGTCATGGACTTTACCATTAAGAAGGTTTTCATAGAGTTTATCTAGGATAAAACCGCCTAAGAACAGTGAGTTCCCCATTACTTGCGAAAAACAAAAAGAATCTCCAGTTTAATATTAATAGACTAAAACATTTACAGGAGATTAGCAGGAGCATAAATCAAGCAAATCGGAAAGTGAGGGCCAGAAACAAGACTAGGATTATGAGTGTAATCAGAGCTGATGCCAAACCCTTTGAATAAGCCGAAAGTTTCAAGTACTTAGGACCAAACTTAAATGGAAATGATTTTTATTTTTAAAGAGAAAAGATAAGCCCTCTGCCGGGATTCGAACCCAGATCCTCTGTCTTTCCATGACAGCGCCCTACCATTTGAGCCACCAAGGCCGCCTGCCGGCAGAGGACTAATCGTTTCTCTTATCCGATCCCATGTCCTCGCAATTTTTGCGATGAATACATTAGAACGAATGTTCTTTGAACATTAATTTAATTTTAGGATCTTAAATAAAAAATGAATAAATCTTAAATAAAATAAGATCCTAAAATTAAATTAATGTTCAAAGAACATTCGTTCTAGTGCATTCATCGCAAAAATTGCGAGAACACGAGGACATGGGATCGGAGAAGAGAAAAGATTTGTCCTCTGCCGGCAGGCGGCTCAAATGGTAGGGCGCTGTCATGGAAAGACAGAGGATCCGGGTTCGAATCCCGGCTGAGGGCCTATCTTTTCTCTTTAAAAGTAAATATTAAAAAAATCAAAAAATTAACCAACAATTATAAAAAATTATAAATAGTAATATGACGTAAGTCAATAAGATCCTAAAATTAAATTAATGTTCAAAGAACATTCATTCTAGTCCATTCATCGCAAAAATTGCGAGAACACGAGGACATGGGATCGGGGGAAGAGAAAAGATTTGTCCTCTGCCGGCAGGCAGCTCAAATGGTAGGGCACTGTCACAGAAAGACAGACGATCCGGGTTTGAATCCCAGCCGTGGGCTTATCTATCTTTTCTCTTTAAAAATAAAAATATTTAAAACATCAAAAAATTGACAAATAATTATAAAAAATTTTAAATGGAAATGAGTTTGAAGATATAAAGATAACTAAAATAATGGCTGGAGCTGCAGGCAGAATGTTCACAGCGGTCATCAGAGGCTTTCTGAAAATAAGAGAAATAGAAAATATCTGTATTAAAATTTATGTTTCTTCCTATCTGAACTTATTATTCAGACTGTGGACCCCAACAAAGAGGAAACAAACGAGAATCCATGCAGCAAAAAGGAAATTCCTCCAAAATATTAAATGGATGACAAGAAGAAACAAAGAGCGTAAAACCAATGTTAGATCGAATAAAAGTCTAGTCTTGCAACGATTATGAAGAGAATCAGTTAAAAGTTGGAAAACAAGGGAAAGGCAAGCCTTTAGTATACCAATACTATATTTTTTGTACAAGGGTATAAGAAGAGATGGCCCTCTAATTTTTTGACTGGCAGGAATTATTGATTTTGTCCAGTTTGGACTTAAACAAAATATAAAATATTACAAATATGTTTTAAATGAAATATCTTTTCTGTATAATTATTTTGTGATGCCTGAAGATGGCTCTGTATAATCAAAATGTATCTTTTTATAATTTGTAATTTAATATAAAATATAATAGCCTTATTTATTAGAACAGTACTCATATTCACTAATGTAAATACATCTGTCTATATTTGTATTATGGGTCATAGTAACTAATTACTTTGAATTTAATTGTAAAATTGGTAATCATAGGAATCATTACAATTATTATTAATAATAATTAAATGCTTAGTGAACCTGAAGGCTCAATGCCAATACCATGATACCAGGATCAGCTGAATGCCGATACCTCACCCATACTGAACAATCGGAAGAGTTATAGTTTTATATATTTTAATTTTTAAGTTTTATAAAACCCTTAATCATTAAAAAAATAAATCAATTAAAATTAAAGCTTTGTATTACTGTTAGGAAAAACTTTAGAATCTAAAATAAAAAAGATAAACTCTATTCAGTAATATTATATAAATTTCATGATTATTTATCTACAAGTCTTTTTTTAAGACCTTAAAAATCACACAAAAAACATTTTTAGTATGTACTAACAATGCAGCTTCAATTCTTTAAGTTATTTTGAATCTACAAGGTAGCACTAATAAGATGCTGTGAATAGATAGTGTGGCAATGTCCTAGAGTCATGTTGTATTATAATTTACTAAATATATGTTCTTTTGCAATGATATTTTGAGGGACCAATTTTTTTATTTGTTTTAAAAAATTAATATATGTTCAACTCTGCCACATCAAACATCATGGTAAGATGTTTGAAAAAATGGCACATTCTAGCAAAGACTCTAAAAAATACAACTCAATTGGTACAAAGAGAAGAACAAAAAAACATCCAAGAAATTCTGCAGAATTACATTCTTTTATAGACTCAATCCATTTATGACATACAGTATTGTCAGATGAATAGTCTTAGCAAACTAGTCATATTTATAGCAAACTGCTTTTACCAGGGTCTTTTAATTATAACAATTATTTTATTATTGTTTTCATATTGACACTTCATTGTTCTCATATCATCTTTTTGGATCACGTTACAATTTTATTTTGCTGGAGTTTTCTCTGTTTCCAATATTCCATCAAGCATTCACTAGCTTGTTTCCTTTGATCCTCTGCCCAATCTCTTATTTTCCTTCATCTTGATACACTTCCAGATTTTTCACTTTGCTTCCAAATCCACTTCCTTTTAACATGTGACTCTGTAATATTCATCATTCCAAATCTTTCCTTACTTCTTATTTCTTTTCATTGTACTAAAAAAATTGGTCTTTTTTTTTCTTCAAAAATTCTCAAATATTTGCTTAGTCAATCTATGCTTGTTAATTCTGTACAGATGTCTGGGGAATTTCAGCCTCCTCTTTCCCATATATCCAAGATTCCTTCCACTTTCTGGCGAATTTTATTAATAATATTTCTTGTTAAATTAATTTAACCGTTGTTATTATTATATAACCTTATTATAATTGATGTTTAATTATACTCCATTTTTTTTATCACTATTTAAAAATGCAATACAAAGTATCATAAAAGAGATGAAAAAGAATTATTGATATATCCACAGGACACTTTTCACTAAAATAACACTTAAATATTAATGGATGCAGGTACATCAGGTATTTTTATATTCGACTTATCATTCCATATGGAATCTTTTACAATTGAATTCTAAAATATTTGGATATCAAATTTAAAAAGAATGCGTTATGAATGACTTTGATAGATAATTAGTACTAATGTTTCAATTTAAACATCCCATAAATATCAGATTTTCCAAATACATGGAGGTGGTACTTTCAGCTGAATAGTTTCATATGTAATCTATTAAATTATATCATAAACTACATTAAATACTAGTTATGATACTCAGCTACCACAAACACAAAATGGTATTGTAAATCAATCTTAAAAATGAATTACAATGAATGTGGATATTATTATACTTTAAAAAATAAACACATACGGACTTCACGTAAGGCCCACACAACAAAACGTATATTACAAAAGAACACAAGACATTTTCGGTCATTTTAATGTTTGATTGCTCAGTTAAATACTTTGGCAGCCAGAAAAACAAGCTCAAGCGTATGTAAACATTGCAACAATATAGTTAGTTTATGACTCGTTCAATCTGGAAGGTATACATTTCATAAATAACTGCACCAAAATCATTTTTATTTCAAAACTATAATAATAAGTATATTCCATTTTTTTTGTTACTACTGAATTTGTTAATCTTCATTAATTCCCTTGATAAAATATGTTTTGACATTTCTTATTATACTTGTCTATGTAGAAAGTATTTTTATATAAATGTGACTTTATTAAAAAAAAATCAGGCCTTGACATAATGTCTTCGTTAATTTAATAAGCAATAATCTCAAAAGGTTCAAAAATCGGTGGTAAACTAACTTCTGTTATTCAAAATATCAGATGATATTGTGTTTCATATTATATTAAAAATAAATACACAAAATCATCATCATCATCACAAGGCGCTATGGTTCATGGTGTTGTTTGTTCATTTAACTCCACTTTATGCTGCTATGGCTAAAAGGACGATGCTACAGTGGGATCTTTAAATTTTTCCTATCCAGGTTTTATTAGGATCGGGATTTTTAACGAGTACCTGACATCGTACAGGCTCGGGACACCCGTTTAACGGCATAACCATGGATTTTTTATTCCCTTTAAAGAATCCTATGGAATCTCTTTACCTCTTTTTTTATTTCCAGAACTAAGTAGATTCTGAGCCTGACTGCTTTTAGAGATTTTTTTCTAAACCAACCCGAAACTGATTCAGCTAAAACAAGTTGGTTAAGAACTCGACATTTGCCAGTGATTGTGAAAATCATGGTAACATTTTCGCATAAATCGTGTATTTAATATATTTTTCATGGTCTCATTAGATTCCAAATGGAATTCTCAATCACGATATTTTCGAAGATAGGAGACATATGTTCATTAACAGGCAAATTGTGGCAATAAAGTTTTATTTTAATTTGTTGATTAATTCAAAAGCTGATCCTTGTATCTATCTCTATCCTGTTAAGCGTTAAATTTGTTACAAGACCCCCAATGGTTATCTTTTTTTTTGGAGGAAGCCCTGTTTGTTGTTATAAAAAAAAAATAACTGTATATAATTTTTAGTCATATCTTACCGGCCCCCTGGAAATTCTCCTCCCCTCTTGCTCCTCCCCGAAGATTTTATTTGGAGGGCTAATAATTTGACAACCCTACTAATTTATATACCATCGTAGTAACATGTTGCAAAGATGAAGAAAGAGCAGCAAAGAATGTTAAATATTTTGTGATTATAGAATATATTTCACACAACTTAGTTTCAGTGGCATAGGAGATAGAGCGCTGAGAAAGTAATGCTAGATAACTTTATACATAAACAATAATTTAATGTAATTTTATATTTAACTTTTAATACTTTTTTTAAATTTCTTAATTGCTTAAATTATATCACGAAAAGTTGTATGCATCTTTTTGACCTAGTAGGAAAAGATTTCATTAAAAATGTTAATTTGGCTCAACATTGTTTATAAACAAAACTATAACATTACTACATGTATAACATTATTTTGGAAAAAATATATTATGTTGTATTTAATTATTATTTTTGATCCATTTTTATTAAGGATGTCTTGCCTTCTTCCGAATAATTTCATTATTCCAGTCTCGTAAAACATATTGGACTTAGGACCGAAAAACTGATCGACGTTTTCACATCTCTCTCATCAACCATTTCGCGTTAAGGGAGTTTCGAAGGGACCGGAATAAGTGGTGATTGGTTGGTTCAAAGCCCGGAGAAATAAACGATCGGAGTTATAAAACATCTCAATCTAGCTGCTCTAGTTTTACTTTGTGGTTATTGGAGAGTGCGATTTACTAGTTCTGGGCGGTTCTGTCGCAATGCTTTGTACAATTTCGTTAGCTGCGTGCAGTAAGTCTTCGAAACAATCGCTTTTCTTTGTGGAAGCAACTCGTAAAAGAGCACGTCTCTATAACCCCACCATATGGAGGGCAAAATATTTTTCGGATGTAGGCCTTCGGAGTAGCTTAGGCGGTTCGACAGCTTTTGTTCACTATCTCCTGCATACTAAATTATCATATATGATCCACGTTTTGTCACTACTAGTTTGAGAAATGTTCCCCTTTCGTTCCGATCCAGAAGAAAGTAGCAGATTGATATCTGGTTTTCCAGGATTGCCTCAGTCAGTTCCTGTGGTACTGAAACATTTAAGCCTCTTATCTCTGAAACGAAACTTGGCGAACCATTTTTGAACAGTGATTCTGTTAAGGTATTGTTCTAGTTTACATTACATATGCTTAAATGGGCCTTGGAGGCTTGGATGCCTTTTTTAAAATTAAAAAAACAAAACAAAATATGCCGAACATGCACTTAATCATATAAGTAGTCACTAGGCTGTAGCACTAAAAAAACTAATGGCAATGAAGACTGTACTGATTTTTCCAGTACTTTACCAGTAATTAACATTATTGTAAGATAAGGCAAAGAGAATTGAAGATATTTGCAAACAATTCGTACTACTAATAAAACCTAAAGGAACTATGATTAATGAACTAATGAGTATATATATATATATATATATATATATATATATATATATATATATATATATATATATATATATATATATATATATATAATATTCATACCTATATATATAGGATGTATGAATATTTTTTGACATATATTTATCATAATTTGTTTGGACTATTTTTTAACTTATCCATTCATAACAGTGTTTTATTTATAAACCAACTGGAAAGATCATTGTGAGAGATGAGTGAAAGTTTGATCTTCAACAATTTAAAAAACGAGAATGTATTATCTTGAAATATTGATAATTGCAACCACTTAATCTCCTGATATTTTTATGTTTGAATTGTATTGGAGTTGACCAGGAATGAAAATTAATATGAACATCTATTTATATAAATGTTATTAAGATAAGACTTATTCAGATGAAACCAAAATCTTTGGCAATTATTTAAAAAATGTTTTTTTTTTTAAATTATCAAGACAAACTACTTCATCTTCACAATAAACATTTGTAAAAGCTACTTTACTAAAATAACAAACCACAATATTTATGTTGAACAATATTAGTTGACCTTATTAATACGAGGAAGAAAATGGTCCGGGTGGAGGTCAAACAATTTTTTTTACTTCTCTCCGGACCATTTTCTTCCGCATTATATTTATGCCGAATTAAAAAGAGGGGGATTATTAGTATATAAATAGCAGTGTGTTTTTTGACATGTTTATTGTTCCAAAATAAATTAACATCAAGAATAAAAACACTAGATAGTTCATAGGCTTAAATAATTTTTCCATGAAATATTACATAAACAAAGAATACTAGATATTGTAAAGCTTCAGATTCTAAAACAAAATTAAATTAATCAAATGATTATTAAACCCAACACAGGAAGAATTTTAATCTATAGTATATTAACTAACATTTTTATAACTGAATTATTATAAAAAATATTGAATACAAATTAACAATAATATTACAACTTTATTATTATTTATTGACTACTTATTATTTTTTTTTTTTTTACAAATTTAAGTATATATACTATTCATAATACCTTGTCATAATTTACACATTTTTACATTTGTTAACATTACAAAAACAATTCATATATACAAAAAAATATTTAAGGAATTTGAGATATACTATATAAACATATCACTTCATTTCATTCTTCTATATTGAAATAGTATCACCTTCTTATATTCTAAATAATAATTCATCAATATAAATATACACATAATTGTGAGAATCAAGTTTAATATACATGTAAGTGATATAAAATGTGTGTGTATATGTATATATTTATATAAGCTATATTTGACTGTACAAAATCATATATTACAATAATTATTGTATGTGTGCAACATACATATGTAAGATTGTGTGTATAAATAAACACATTAAGAGAAAGATAGAGAGAGAGTTTTGGTGTAAAACCTTAAATAATTACCACTTATCTAAATTAATCCAAATAAATATTTTCTAAATCTTGTTAAAAAAATAAATAAGGATTACAATATCCGTATTACCTTTACACTCAATTCTTTTTACTTCAGGTTCCAATTAAATTACAGAAGTAGCTGATTAGTAGGTTTGTATTAATGTTTTATGTCAAATAGAAAAGTGCCCTATACTATATAGTCTTACCCAAAATAATTTAATCCAATCTAGTGTTTACCGATGAACGGAGGCTTACAATAATAATTAATTGTTAAACATCCTCAAAATCTAATAATCAAAATTTTCAAACATTTGATATAACAACCAGAACAGACTAAATAAAATTTTGATGATGAAAAAGGTTAATAATAAAATGTTCTTTAAACAGATAAATTCAAAAGTGCATTTTGATAGCAAAACTTCACAAAAGGACCTCAATATTTTCACCTCCGGCCGGTAACCTCAAAAATCCTTTTAAATTACATCACATCCATGAAATATATGAGCTTGTAAGTTATTTCATTTTGTGTTAATCATTTCTCAGAATTTTATTCACATTCCCAAATACTAACTGCTGGCATTTGACAGTACTTTACATGACTTTAACTTAATTAAGTAATAGTCCCTTCCTTTTCAGATATTATTCTAATCTTATAATTTTACAGGCTACTACAAAACAACAGCTATTATTTCTTGTCGTTTTATGGAACACCTAAATTCAGTAAAAGTAAAAAAAAACTTGATTACTAAGTGACCATAATCAATAGCTGCAATGCAGAAATATACTTTAATCTAAACCCATTATTGAAATATTGATTGAGCTCAATGTAATAATAAAAATAAGGAAAAAATAATAGAATTTGCAACAAACTTAAATTATACTAACAATACTGAATGGAATAGCTAATTAAAACAAGATGAATAAAAAGCCAAAACAAAAAAGCTGTATTTCAATTATTACATTACCTACGTTTTATTCAGTTATATAATTTATTTTATAATACATGAATTAAAATAAAAAGTTTCTTGAGTTATACATCACCAATGTTTTATAAGAAAATTTATACCATCAAAAAATGAGCATTCAGCCTGATGGTATCATAGACAAAACACATTACTCATGATTTGAAAAGAGTTCTACAAAATTCACTACACTCATTCAAGTGACATCAACATTTAACATCAAGTGTTTTTTTATTTTAAAATATGTGTACCAAAATTTTGAAGAAGAAATTTTGAAATAAGTCAATGAAAGAAAAATAAATCAAAATAAGTCCAATGTTCAATTTAAAAACTAATTTATTAACTTGCAACAATTTTACAGCAAAATATATTCAGAGCCAAATATAGGTGATCACTAAACAAATATAAAGCAATAGGAAATTTTCACCACCAAAACAAAGAGAACTGTTTAAAAAAAACCCTTAATATAACAGATTCCTTGGGACCTTCAAATTCTAGAAATAATTGAATCATTTATTTCAAAAATCAAAACTTTTAAAAAAACGGAAACAGAAATAATTACTTTGCAATAATCTAAAATTTCAGGGTAAAAATGATGGACTCCAACCTACTTTTCGAATCACAAATCATTTGACAATCTGTTATCACAAACATATGCAAGTATAAAACAATATACTAAACATTGGAAACTTACTCCCATAATAATTGAAAGGAAAAAAGATAAAATATAATTGAGACTAACAAAGGTAGATAGATATTTTCAATTGGCCTAATAAAATTAAAACAAGGAATTCATGCCCTATTTGATAAAATACTAAAAGTACATCTAATTTATACAAATAAACTTTCATTATTAATTAACCCTAAATAGGCATAACAAGTTGATAAATATAGATAGAAATTTAGATTAATAATCAATGATGACAATCTTAAAAAAATATACATAGTCATTCTTACAGTTATATAATTCTAGTTTAAAAACCAAAATCTTGTTCGATATTACTACAAATTTACAAAAATGATCATTAAAACAGAAATATAAACATGAAATGCATTTTTTCATATAAGTATCAAAATTTCATTTCACAATCATTACCACATAATGAAATATACATTCAACATTCACTAGGCTTAGTTCTTCAAGTATTACATGTTGATACAGGAAATTCAGTTTTCCTTCTTTGAAGATTAACTCTTTAACCTCCCAAATAAAATGAGAAACATTAATTGCACTTATGTATAAACACATTTTTTTGATCTTGAGGATGTTTAAAGAAACAAATCAACTCTTTGTATGTATGTTTTAAAGGAATTTTTAACTCTTTTCAATTACCCTTTAAACAATCACATTTGAAATCATTGTTGTATAACAAAAACCTTGCAACTTTTTAAAAATTATATATCTCTCTCTCATCACATAAAAATACAGTATAAAAAATATATTTAAAGTTCCATCAATTGCATTTTAACTACCTTCATAAAACAATATGTTAATTTCTTTGAAAAGTCTTTTAAAAATTCAAAAATGATAATTTTTATTTAACAAATAAAAGGAAAAGAAATCGTTCTTCATAAAAGTTTTAACATATAAAACTTCGAAAAAGAAAAAAATGTATATTTACATTACTATTTAAGTATTGGTGTGTTAGTGTTGTATTTATACACGCGAGTATACCCACACACACACGCGCGCGCGCATACATTGTATAGCTCATTAATTAACAGACAACAATTTTTTTGTTTAATTAATTACTATAGTTTTATTTCACAGAATGCTTATTTATTTGTTTTCCTCAACATCATTTTCACTCACTCTTGGCCAAATCTCTTCAGTATGGCACATTTCTTCAATAATTAACTGTGGGTACAACTGTATAGCTATCCTAGGTCTTAATTTAAAATATTAAAATTTAATGTTGGTGATCTGGATAGCTTTACGAATATATTCCTCTTTTACCTGAAAAAAGAAATTATATAATAAAGAAATAAAAAAAGTAAAGTACAGTAAATACATTGGTATAATAAATATACATTAATTGTAAACTAGCTCACAATTCAAATAAACTTTTATTTGAAACATATACAAATAAAACGAGTACATGAACAAGAATAAACAAATAGTTTAACTTTATAACTATAAGGTCCTATGTATGCGTAATGAAAACATAATCAATATACGTGTATATTTTTGTGATATTAGGCATCCCATTTTATCTCTAAAACTGGCATTCATGGAAATCTGTAGGATTCCGTATCCATATGCCATGATATTACCAAACAGGTTTATTTAAGTAATTCCTAATGACAATAAAGTATCACCATATCTTCATTCTTTATTTTTAACACATTTCCATTAAATATCAAATAAATTTCATTTAAAATATCTCAATTCCTCTTTTAAAGGTGAATGCAAGAAATTAAACATAGTGCCTGTATATCAGAACTATGTAAAAAAAAAAAAAAATATGACAATTTACAGTAACAACAAGAGAGAAAAGAATGATCATTGAATCCAATATATAAACAATGGTTAATTTAAGTAATTTGATCATTTATTTAAAGTTTTTGTGACACTAAGTAACTTAAATCTGTTTACTGAGAGCCAAGGTGGTCTCTATGAGACTGTAAACCTATGAAATTGGTCTCATGAGTTTACTTCTTTCCTTTAAAAAACATATAATACCTCTACAATCTCAAAAATACACAAAGCCCAATATATATTTTTATTTTATTATTATTTTTTTTTTTAAAAGCGCAACAACCCATGGTTTTGTGCCGATGCCATCCAGTTCCTAACTCCCAGAATTTTTTGAGCATCACCTGCCACACCATATGACCTTATCTTCATTTTCCATGAATTGGGATGGTCAGGAGTACTTTTGGCATTTTTCCATCTTCCATCCTAGCCGATACGTGGAAATCGTGGTTGTATGACAAAAACCTTACAACTTTTTAAAAATTATATCTCTCTCTCTTATCACATAAAAATACAGTATGCATATATTCCAACTTCAACACTTGTTATTCTCCATCACAATTTATGCTATTTCTTATTGACATCTTGTACTAGGCCTATCATAGTACTTCAACACTCCACTATTAATTTTAAAAATGAGCCTAAGAGGATTTAAAAAAAAGAAATAAAAAATAAGAGACTTAACCCTCCTCTACTACCCCATTTATCCCGACAAATTTGCTACTCCTTGGTTGTCTACGACCCATGCCCTTAAAAAATCCCATCATTTAGCGCTTAAAATAAAAAGTACAAAACTTGTAAATGTAGAAACATCACTCAGGAGAGCGCAGGCACTGACAAAGCAGCACGGGTTGCTCACGCTCCAGTGGGTAGTGGAGGAGGGTTAAGCATGCAATCGAAATTCCACCATCTACTTCTGAGTAGCACGTACAAGTTGCTCCAATGAATCATAGCAGCCATAACAGATCAGTACCAAAAAAAGGTTTTGATTTCATATTCAGTTTGTACAGTCTAATAAATAAACCTGGACTATACAAAGTATTTTATATTGGACATTATGTTATTTTCTATTTCAATATTAAGGTTTACAATTTTCATTGAAAACCCAGCTCAGTTGTGATCTTCCATAATAGAAAATATTTGTCCACAGAAGTGTGGGAGTGCCCTAGTAGACTTTAAACCAAAGATATCCTCTTTTCCCCGTTTTCTCAAAGTCAAAGTCATTGGAAATCAGCCATTAGATACTGTACAATCAAGTATAGCACCAAAGTAGTAGGATTTAAATTTAATTATCCCTTAAGGTGCTATGGACGGACGCATATGTGTGTCCAACGAAAGCAATCGGTGGAGACTATGAGTGCATATATTTACGTCTATTGAAAATCACCAACAGGGACCATGGATGCAAATATGCATTTCACAATTCTTTCAGTTTTTCTTGAAAGAATTACATGAAATTATGATTAAAATATTATGTTTAACTTTATGAGAGGCAGATATATAAACGTACAACTTTAGCTAGGGCATTAAAGATACACAGATTACGAAACAATTATGCTAATAGATAAAAATATTAAGCAGTTCTAATTAGCTAAAATATATTGATATTTTTAATAAATTTTATGGTATTATTGTTATATTATTCGTAATCTCTTAAGTCCCTAAATAGCTGCAAAGGTACTCCAGATTTTATTTCTCATTTTTATGAGGTAACAAATTAAATTTTACTCATTTTAATAGATGATTCATGCTTGAAAATAATGTTCTGTTACTATATAGTCTGGTGCAAAAGAAATACAATAATAATTTATTAGTCGTGCCTTGAACTTTTAATCAACCAATGGAGCTGGCAAGAGTTTAAAGAATTCCGTCCACAGCGATGGACTCACTGAGCATGCTGTCTCTCTGGACTGCATCAGCTGAGAGTCGTCTGAACTTTAAGGGCTATTTTAAATGTGAAAATCATATTATTTTTAAAAAGGTTTTATTGTGCAATTTTTATTTTATTCTATACTATTATTCAATAATCTCAATAACTATTCTCATGGAACTATAATACGAATAAGGTATTTTTAAAATTTATTTTTTAAGTTAAGAGTAAGTATATCATTATTCTTACTTAGTAAAAGAAGCAAATACAGCCCAATATACTTCAGTTGAAGTTCCTCTTCCAGACTCAGCCTCAAGATCCATATCAACTAATTCTCTAATCCGCTTCATAGCCAGTTCATAGTCATCATCATTTAGTGGAGCAAAAGCATTTTCCAATACATCTGAAGCATGAGCAAGAACCAAGAGTGAAAGAAGTCGTTTATCCATCCGTTGGGGATCATTAACCCATTTTGACAAAACTGCTTCCTGAACCTATGTCAGTTGTAATTTTCCAGTTAGAATAGAAAAAAACAAACAAATAAAATCTTGTTTATGGCATGAAAAATGGATGAAACCAGTTAAAATAATAATAACCAAAAAGTACTACCCCCAAAGAAATCAAGGAACCCATGAAAGATGGGTAATTATTGACTTGAATAATTTAGGAAAAAATATCATAATATACCTGTACTGCTACAATCTATGAAATGTTTTGAATTTTGTTATAGGTAAAGACATACTCTTCCTTAAGCAATAATTAGGTTTATTTACCCTCTGGTTACTTTAAAGAGACTGGGTGAACTCCAGGTGGAAAACTTAAGACAAGCAGTCTGTCTATAACCCCTTGTGGATATCTTTCGTGTAGGTTTGAAATGGAGGGACTGATGGAGGAAGCTACAAGACAAAAATACAAAGAGAGACTCCATCGGTGTGGTGCCAAGAGATGTCTGTGGAAGAGCCAGGTGCGGATGAAAGGCGGAGAAGACTAGGGGAATCAATCAAGGTTAAGGTTCTCAAAGTTTGCCTCATTGATGGGGAATGTGAGAGGGATATAAAAGAAAGGAATGAGGCACGAATGAAGATGCTCTAAAGAAAAACTTGCATTAGATTCAATGTATATTCTGAAATAAAAAGAAATGACAAAATAATAATGCAAGATAAGAAAAGAGCACATGAGGCCAGAAAACTCAAGGAGATTAAAAACATTTTTAGGCTCAAGAAAGCCCAAGGTTATATACCGGCACTAAATGGCAAAAAGCAAACTGAAGTGTGCCTGGACTAATGAGGAACTCTTACTGAGGCTGATCAAATCAAAAGTAGGCGGCTCCATTACTTTAAAGAAATGTTAAATCCGGCAACAAGCAACATGTACCAGCACACCCACCAGACGTGGAGGTAATGATAAACATTGATGTGGAGGTACCACCACTTGATAGGGAAGAAATTCTGGATATAATCTTGTCCCTAAAAAATAATATAGCTCCAGGGCTTGATGAAATATCTTCAGAATTAATAAAGTAGGCACATGGAGACACTTGGGAGGAGCTTTTAGTGATAATATGGGACATATGGATGGAGGAGGAAGAAATGCCAGCTGATTGGGGAGAAGCTAAATACCTATACATAAGCATAAGAAAGGCAATAGGCTGGAGTGAAAAAATTACAGAGCATACAACAATTACAAGCACTTCTGCCAACAATTTACAAGGTACTGTCCGTAGCAATATGTAACAGGATGGTGGAGAGAAGTGAAAAAATACTGGAGTACCTAAGTGGTTTCCATCCAAAGCGATCACTAAAGACAGCTTATTCTTGATCAGACAAACGCTCAAAGATATGTATGAGTACAATAATGATTTGCACCACCTATTTATTGCTTTCCAGCAGGCATATGATAGTGTAGATAGAAGAAAAAACTTTAAAGGCTCTACTGTCACTAGGAATATTTTAAAAGTTAAAACAAGAGTAGGCACTTATAATAGCTTTCAGGTCAACAATGGCTTAACACAGAGGGATCCATTATCACCGGTACTTTTTTACCTCGCACTAGAGGTTACCATTAGGAGTTTAAGGACAAGCCCGCAAGGCACCAATAACATTAGGCTCACACAGCACATGGCTGGAGCTGTAGAAAAATTCAAGACAGCAGCACAAGACTTAGGACAGAATAACTGTGGAAAAGTATAGGAGGAGTAAGTAGTAATGTATGGGGGTGAGACGTGGACTCTGACCAGGGGAAACAGAATAGAGGATTTGTTCAGATCAGAACAGACTTCTGATTTAGGAGAGAAGAGTCCTAAGAAAAATCTTCGGACCTATCAAAGAAGAGCATAGGAACAGAATCAGAAGCAATCCCGAATAAGTGGCATTGTATGGTGAGCCTGATATCCTCTGTGCTATTAAGAAGAGCAGGCCAAGATGATTAAGGCACATGGAAAGAAAGGAGCCCTACAGGCCGCCTAAAATGGTGTACCAGGAGGAAAAATAAAAAGAGCAGGGGTCATTCGATTGCGGCTATTAGGAAACTCAAAACGTTATAATAACACAAAGTATAAAGTTTCTCCCAAATTAAGAGTTTTTAAAGACATTTAAAGGGGAGCAGAGTGGTTCAGTGGTAGAGCACTGAGTTGCAATGCCAGAAATCCTGGTTCAAATCCCACAGCAGGCAATACTTTTATTTAGTCTGATTGCAGCCGGAGATGGATCATATGGGATCTAGGACCCTCCTGGAACTCACCCAGCCTCTATAAAATGTTATAAAAATAAGAGGGGAAATCTGGCGGTTGAGCATGATCTAGGACAAATCACCTCCCTGCAGAACCATTGTCCATAAAACAGTACAGTCTCTACCATTTATTGAACCCCAAACCGGGCTGTAGTGGTACAGGTTTTTTTTTTTAAGGCATTTAAACAGTATAATTTTTGTTGCTTTAAGCAGTACAATTAGAAAAGGATATCTGGGGTTTGAACATTAAGAACTAAGATACTGTTCGGCCCAGATGACTTTTTTTTTCTTCCATATTATTATTTATATAGTTAATTAGATATTATAATATAATTAGAGTATTATAATTTTCTACATTGTGTAATCATGAAGATAGGACAGGTATGAAGTAGACAAAAATTAATTAAGCAAGGCAGTAATGTTTTCAGAACAAAATTTATAACTTACAAGTTGAATATATAATACTAATTATTATAATAAACAGACAGACCTTTTTCACTAAACGTGATTTTGCGACATTGTCTGTTAGAGGGTGAGTTGTCATATCGAATAACAGGAAGTTTTGTTTTTCAGTGGTTAACACACCCTTCTCTACCAAGTTTTTTGCAAGCCTCTCTCGTACATTTTTGAGTTGATATCTTAATTTCAGTGGGTTCCATGTCTCTCCTATAAAAATATTACATTTAAGAATCTACAAGTTATACAAATTTTTAATTAGGTAAAACACTATAGGCTTACCGCTTAGATATTCTATCCAGCTCTGCACATTTTCAGGAGGATCTGTTTCTTTCATATGCTTTAAAGCCTCATCAAGCAATACATCACCAGTCGGAGTGTCATTTTTTACAATGACTTTACGGTTCAATAATGATTTCCTCTTCATACCGGCTTTTTCAAGTTCAATTCTGCCACGTAGGCCCAATTCAATTAGAATACATCCTCTAAGACCACTAGATATACAATCATTCCAAAATGATGTATATCCCTAAAATTTAATATTTGGTTAAATCAGGAATTAATTCTAAATATTTATGTCAGCTGAATTACTATGCAATGGTTATAGTAAACATTATATACTAATTAACTTGAATTCTTCAATCAGGCAAGTATGTTATTAATGACTGATAGTGAGTGTAAAAAGCCAAATAACAGAACAATGTACTGTTAATAAAATAATAATGTATTAAGTTATACATAAGGGACCCTAATTATAAAAAAAAAAAATAATGAAAAAACTGAAGTGATAAGATGTTTACCAGATATAGGAATATGGACATGCAAACAAGGAGATTGATAATGAGTAAATTATTTCTAATGCTATTATTTTTTTTAGAAAAAACAAAAACAATTTAACTCTTATAAATGAATATTATATATGCACTGTAACATTACACGGAACTTGGTCTTTTGAACTCTAACAGAAAGATTCTCAATGGGTCACAATGGCATAGCACATTGAAACTGAATGAATATTATGATCATCCTTGTTAAGTTCTAGTAACTAGAGGCCTGGCAATAGAACTGTTAAATATCTCTGCAACAAATGTGGTACGGTCAAAAATTAATGAACTAGGTAACAATCAACTTACAAATTGGTGAAATTGATTGAATGAATATAAAACAAATCAAATTATTAAAAAACAAAAAATCCCCCCACAACACTTTATCCCGCAACAATTATCACATTGCACATTGCCTTAAACATGAAAATTTGTTTACCCTCGTATATATAAATGCTACCTAATTAACATTTCTTCCTGATAAGTAATATCATTATGACTTATATTCCTTGATTTTTCCAAAGCCTTTAGAATTTGTAGAGCACATCTTTGTAATAAAGTTCTGATTTATATTCCAAACAAACAGAATTATGATAAGAATCGAGTCATACAAATTTAAACTTCAAAAATCTCCCACCTTCAAATCTATTTTCTATAACATTTTTCTACAGGAATCATACTATTATCTGACTCTTTTGTAAATTTAATTACAAAGTAAATTACTTTATTAGCCCTGATCATATATATATATATATATATATATATATATATATACATACATGATTCAACAAAGATAAAACTTTTCCTATATCCATTGATTCTTTTTTACTTTTTCCAAGGTAAAAGATGGCCTTAAATGATTTACCACTTGGGCTAAGACAACCAACTTTTCTTATAAACCGTTAATTTGAAAGCCATTTACTCTAATTTTCTCTTTCTTAACAGCAATTACCAACTACTTGTCTTCTCCCAGTGACAGTGACACACCAACTTAGAGTTTTCTTGTTCGGCACAAGCAGGGCCTCGTGAGTCATATGAAAAATATAATTTTACTATGTTCAATCATGGTAATAACTTTTTTCAGTATCAGTTCTGCAGGTTGTCGCTTCGAGTTAAGTCACAAGTTTTGACTTTTCATTCCTTTCCTTTTTATTATTCACAAAAATAAATATAAACATGAGTTTTAAGATGTAAAAAATTGTAATTAAGGGAAATGTGTATATTGCGGTAATCATTTCATCAAGAAATGAATGTTTAAACAAACATTTCCAAGTATAGATGATGGTATAAGCAAACAGTAGGTCTAAGCTAGTTCTTTAATGTATATACAGTCAGTAACAAAATTATTTTTATTTTTGAGAATATTACAAAAGAAAACAAATGAAAAGCTAAAACTTGTCGTGACTTAAATTAAAGTGAGAACCTGCAGAACTGATACTTTTTTTTCTATTTCAATATAATTTAAAAATAAGTTAGAATGTTCAATTTTCTTTGGCTTTTCTTAAACACAGTTATTAGTTAAGATGAAAATGTTTCAGTAATATTTTTTTTATAATGCAATTGGGAAAAACCACAATGCAAAGCCTTATGTTTCAAAAATACAACCACTAAACCAGTCAACGTTACGCCTATTCAGGCATTATCAAGACACAAAAACAAAAAAGGGGGTTATGTGAATCATAGCTGGAAGAAAAAGGTGCAATACATCCCAACGATCATCAGCCCAAACAGGCTCCGAACATGAGACAGCACCCCACCACCAAGACGTTCCAGATGTGATTCACATAACTCCCTTTTTTGTTTTTGTGTCTTGATAATGCCTGAATAGGCGAAACGTCGACTGGTAAGTGGGTGTATTTTTGAAACATAAGGCTTTGCATTGCGGTTTTTCCCAATTGCATTATAATAAATAATAGTGTTTCTTTTTGAGTTGTTGGCTCTATTTTAGTAATATTTTTTTTATTTTAAACATTTACAAAATAGCGAATGAAAGCCTGATGATATGATATTCACTAGGTATTAAGTTCGATTATCTGATTTTAAATGACATTCAGTTTATTTGAAAAGTTATTCTAAGAAATGTAGAATACAAGCCTGATAATAATAATGAATGACATACTGGTTTAAAGTTTTAATTGTTGTTTCAGAATATTTAATAGTTGTTGCATTTTCTTAGTTTCATAGGTATTTAGCTGTTGAAGTTGATTTCAATACATTTTGTATTATTCAATACAAACTAACTTGCCAGGCAAGGCACTACCTCAACCTGACAACCCCACCCCGTTTTGCTAACCTCAACAAAGAATAGAACAATTGGAAACTATACAAGGAACCTACTATAAAACTCTAGCAGAAGGAAAAAATGGGAGTGCCTTGCACATGAGCAGCTCCCCCAAGAGGCAAAGCTGTTGTGAGGTTTAGACTTATCACAGGTCACGATTACCTCCAGGCACATCTGTGCACAGAAAGGGTATGGCAGTATCTGATATTTGTCCTATATATCTTTCTGGTGTAAGGGATAGTGCACACTTAATGACATTGCAGTGGTCTGAGAGATATTCCAAACAGTGATGACGACGCATGTATTTATTGGGAGGCTCGTCGGTGTATGGCAGAAATGCCAGGTGCTGGATAAATAAATACATTTTTTTCCATTTTATAATCTATAATAATAATAATAATAATAATAATAATAATTATGCACAGTACCTAAATTTATGAAAGAAAGTTCTTCTACCTAGAAATGTTAACAATTTCATTGTTTAGATAAGCTTTCTGCCACGCCACACATAATGTGGCACATTTAAGAGTTAGGTACGGGCAGTAGATGACAGAAATTGTATAAGTGTAGGAGGACAGGGTGCCTTTTTTAAAGAGGGGAGGTTTATGTGATCATATAGGCATGCTCCTTCTTGAGTTGAAAATATTAAATAAGAGTTGAAAATAGTAAATAACTGTACCCCACAACTCATCATCAGTGATTCTTCATCTACAATCCAGAGTTGAAGTTATGTTACCCTAACTAATACTAATACCTTCATATCCTCCAAATGAAAACTAGCAACTACCTTCAGAAATACCATTCCCTCAACTTATGAAATTGGAGGTCAACATTGAAAATGTCACCTCCAATTAGAAATTTAAATCTTGTGTTTTCAACAATTCACTTCAACTGTTAAATTGATCAAGAAAATTAAATTGCTACATCTCATTTAACCTTCATTAAATGAATCAATTCCTAATACATTTAGTTCTGAATAGAGACATCATATATTATTAGTAGCACTACAAATTCATTATTATTAAATCTTAATATATGAAGGAGAATTCTCTAAGAATTTTAAATATCAGCAATTTTAATGAGAAAAAATTTAGTACCGCCTAATTCAGATATATTAGCCTTTGGTGACAGATAATACTTGTATGCTAACAAAGGACAGTATAGGGAAAGAAAAATCAGTTTCTAAAATTCAATTAAAATTAAAGCTAATGGAAATATGTATATATAAAGAAAAAATTAATTAAAACTTGCATTATTTTGAGTTATCCCATCAAGAATCTCAAGCTGGTTCTGTCTTATCTATCTACTACCTCAAGGTTTATAGAATATAGAGATCATACAATCTAGCAAATATTAATAATATGCAAACGTAATGGAATTTAATGATTTATTTGTGATAAATCAACATAATTGACTAAAAACTTTAAGGTTTTTAGAATATAATGAACACACAATCTTGCTAACATTAACAAAAATATGTAAACTTAATGGAATTCAATTGCTAATTTATGATAAATTAACGTACCATAAATTTTTCTAGATCTCAATAACAGTTGAGACGTAGAAAAAAATGGTGTTGTATGAGGCTGTAATTTTGTTTAATGCTTCTTGAATTAATGGAATATTTGATTGAAAATAATGACTTAAATGAATTAGCTGACATAGAACTCAGACCACATGGAATCTTTATACATTTTTCTTAAAATACTTACAATCAAATAACAATACAGACCTGAGATCTTATTTAAACTTGTTCAGAAAAGAATACTAACCAGTCTATAAAATATTACACAGGATTTTCATAGATTCAGGAACAAGGGAAAGAACCAAGTATTTTAATTTAACTTAACTTTCATCAAACAACAAATTAAGTTATAATTTTCCAAAGGACTTCCACATTAACTAATTTAAAAATGCCTGTGATATTGTTATTAGTGATATTATGATATGGAATTGGTAAAACTTAAATTAAAGTAAATGATTTAGGAACAAAACAGATTATTAGTGTATATCAACGAATAAATAAGTAGTATTTATTAACTATGATATATCAGAATCTAACATAGAATTTGGGTTGACTTTACTTTTAAAATACAATAATAGGAAAAAACTAAACATTAAATATTGCAGAACTTCATTGATGATAACAATTTTAGAAAAAATAAGTAGCCGACCAAAAATAAACAATAATCAAGATCATGTTAGAAATAATTTCATGTAGTAAAAGTAGATTTTATATTCATAGAATGCTTAAACATATAGCATAAGATGTGTAACCATACAAGTTACGGTTAATCGAGAATAATTACTGCATTTAACTAAAATTTAGTGAACTTGTTGAACTATTTAAATTGTCTAACTAATTACAATGCATAACCGACAAAAATATTGGAATTAAATTAGGCCAAAGAATATATCCTTGTGTGGCAATTATAAAGAAATTGGTGCTTACTTAGGAAACATGAATCTAAATAAAACAGAAACACTTACTTTGGAACAAATGAAGACTACAGTAAGTACATAATGTTTATGGTAATGGAAAAACTAATATAAAACATGTTTTGAATACCTAATATAAACCAGATAATACAAGTAATTATGCTTCTATAAATTACTTTCTAACTCCATCTTTTGATTTTATTCCATTGTAATAGGTACTGAACATAACAGGCAAGTTTTCAGGGGATCAATCACAATAATAGACAATTCAGAAGAATAAAACATAAAAATCCAAATGGAGAACTTAATAACTAATTTATTTGATATTTTACTGTGAATAGTCAATATGTTCTGGTAACTTGTTGACACTAAACATTAACTATAAACTAACCTCTTTATCTTTCAGTCCTAATAATAAAACTTCTTCCATTAGTGTCAATCTAGTTTCTTTGGAATCTCCATCATCATTTTCTTCATCTCTGTCACTCGATTTATCTTCAACATTGTGAAAATCTTTAGTACCTCCGCTATCACGAATTACATTTCTACGTTGGACTAAACCTTCACTTCGATTCATTATAAACTGTATTATAATTGACCGATTATCTAACTTCTATTAAATCCGAAATTTAGTAATGCCGAACAACTGAGAATATGCAAAGGAACATATTATGAAGATAATAATCCAACTGTTTGCCAAACACAACCTAAGGACGTCAACTCACAATGCTGACTGGAAATAGTGTTAAAGTTATCTCACAACATCGATTTTCGAATACCAAAGATCATGGTATCGAATACTAGAATTAAATTAATTTTATCATTATAATATATACATTATTTTAATAAACTTAAGGAATTCGAGAATTTTAAGTGACAGCCCCCTTTAAATAATTTTATTTTAACCTAAAGCGGTTCCAAGTACACAGTTGGCCAAATTTCTTTAAAACACCATGGAATCTTAATATTAATTACAGTTATAGCTATTCTCAATACGTTGAATGTATCATCCTTATTATAAATGTTTTGAAATATAATTTGTATTCGTTTTAGTTGAAATCATCTGAGATTTTCAAAATTGACAAATGTCAAATCACATTGATTGGACAATGAATAAATCCTGCCGTCAATCACTTTAATTTTAATAAATTTTGGTGATTATGGGTTTTTCAAACCATCGCCGAAACTTACTGAATGATTCAGTTATTCCTTTTTAAGAGTGGAGGTAACGGCTTTATTTAAATGATTTCAACAGTCAAGCTATAAAAATGAATGGCATAGTAAAGAGGGAAAAAATGCTGACAACGAAACAACTTATGGTTACAGACTTGACTGTATTCAACACGACAGAGATTATAATAAAATGAATGGAACTCCACAAACCCTCAAATGTCGGTGTAGAGGATTAAATATAAACATGAATGTACATTTCATTAAGATGTTAAAAGAAATAGTAACGTTCAGCAACAGGATCAAACGTTTCTACAATATTCTTCCCTGCAAATTCAAACAGATACATAGTTGAATTTAATATCAACCTATCAACCTAGTCCATCCATATATTTGCTTATGCAGATGATATAGATATAGTGGGAAGAACACAGAGGCTTTTCTAGCTTTGGAAAATGCTGGATTGCGTATAGGTCTTCGAGTGAACCAAGTAAAGACTAAATAAATGTAGCATAACCCTTCAAGACAATCAGAACCCAAAATCACCTTTGGTATCTATTCATTGGAAAGTGTCGACAGATCTGTTTCTCTGGTCAAAGCAATCTGGTTTAACGTATGGATCAGAAACCTGGCCTCTGTCGAGGGCAGATGCCAACAGTTTACTGAACTTTGAAAGGGAAATATAAAGAATGATGTTTGGAGCTGTAAGAGTTAGAGATAAATTCAGACTCAGGCAAAATGCAGAGCTGTATGAAATGTATCAGGAGCCAGACGTGGTGCAGCATATTCGAATAGCTAGGCTAAGATCGGCTGGACTCGTGGTCATAATGGAGGACGACGCTAATCAGAAAAGACTACTTTTTGGGTACGTTGATGGAAAAAGGAAAAGTGGGCGACCCCGACTTAGATAGGCAGACGAGGTCGAAAGAGATGCAGGTAGCATAGTTGGATCCAGACCTCGGTGGACATGGCATAAAAATAGAAAAGAGTGGAGGAACGCCAAGACCCGTATTGGGTTGTACAGCCTGTTGTTGGAAAATAGAAGATTTATAAAGCAATGGAAAATAATTGGAAGGTTACAGAGAAACTTGAGAGTGAGGATTATTGTTTAGGTGAGTGTGCAGGAACAAGATCAGAGGTGAAGGTTGTGTGGGAACAAATGACTGGAGAAGTGAAGTGGAGTGAATGGTGGAATAGCTTTCCAGGGTAAAACAAGCGAAATAATTGTGCGTGCTAGAGCTTGTCAGTATCTGGGATCATTCTACTATAGAAACATATATTTTATTTTATTATGCTTTTAGTTTAGTTGTAAAGGTATTTTTATGTAAATATATACTATATAAAAGATATATTGTGCGTGTTTTTCTTTTATATGAATCTTGGAGGTTTCCCTCTTTTTGATATCATTAGACATATATATATATATATATATATATATAAAACCCCTTTGTTTGGGCCTGCAACCTTCCCTCCCACCTCTCTTTTCTTAGTTTTTATAACAGCTGTATAGATTGATTGACTTTGGTAGTAATGAAAATGAAATTAAGGTATCACCAGTCTGGTGATAGTGCAAGAATAAAAAAAAATAAATAGTGCACAGAAATTCTAAAGACACCGGATGTTGGAAAAAACCTCAAAGAGCGTATAGAGGAAAAATATCTGATATACCGGCTAATGAAGGAGGTTACGCAAGAGAAGAGCAATGGAACATACTGCAGCACATAATAAAAGGGAAACAATGATTAGAGATGAGAATGGGGCGATGCTACTTAGAGAGGAAGAAGTGTTAAAATAGAGGGGAGAGCTACTTCAGTTACGAACTGAATTACAGTTATGGTAACGGTGAAGAAGGTACTATAGACGAAGACAACCAGTCTAATCAAGCTGATGAAGAAGAAATACCCCCAGAAGTATAGAATATTGCAGCCATCGTGGATAAACTCAGGAATAACAAAGTCCCGGGAACAGATGACATCATGGCGGAGTTAATAAAAGTGGCAGGCCCTGAAATGAACAAGGAACTGTACTGATTGGTAACATACATATGGCAAGAGGAAAGACTACCTGAAAAATGGAGGGAATCTATAGTTGTTTCGATATTTAGGAAAAAAGGGGATCCCACAGAATACAGAAACTACAGAGGGATCAGCATTCTTAATGTTGCTTACAAGATCTTTGCCATATTATTATATAACAAGCTGGTTCCTTACATGGGAAGCAGTGTTGGCGATTATCAAGTAGGCTTCCGATCAAATGGATCAACAATAGACAAAATCTTCACCCTCAGGCAACTGTTAGAAAAGGTGTATGAATTCGGCCTTAATCTTTGGGTCCTTTTTGTAGACTTTGAGAAAGCGTAAGATTCAGTGATAAGGAAGGAGCTATACCGTACAATGGAAGAGATGGGTATCCTTAGAAAGCTGATTGCTCTAACGAGATGCACAATGGAAGGGAATACTAGCCAAGTACGAATAAAGGGAAAGAGTAATGGACCGTTCAGTGTCAACGCAGGGCTAAGGCAGGGTGATGCATTGGCACCACTACTGTTTAACATAGTCCTCCAAAGAATAATAAGCAGGACATGATTGGATCATGGCGTCACGGTATTCACAAGAATGGTACAAGTACTAGCGTACGCAGATGACGTGGCCATTGTCGGTAGATCACTAGCCAGTGTAAAGGATCCTTTTATAATGATAGAACAAGAAGCTAATTACATGGGTCTCAGGGTCAACGACAATAAAACAAAAATTATGTGCATCAGGAGAAAGGACACGGTCCCAGAACAAGTATAGTTAGGAAACTGCACCTTCCAGGTTGTCCCAAGCTTTCAATATCTGGGATCTACTATAACTGAAAACATGAACGAGGAGGCTGGAATTAAGAACATACTGGCAGCAGCAAACAGAGTGTACTATACTTCTCCATCGCCAAAATTATAAGGAGTAGGTTATTAAGCCGTGGTACGAAAATGAAGATCTAAAAATCGGCCAGTAGCATCCTGTGCGTGTGAGACGTGGACTCTCAACAAGTCCAATGCGCATAGGGTGGACCACTTCGAAAGAAAGATCCTGAGACGAATAATAGGGTCTATCAAAGAAAATGGATCTTGGCGACTGCGTCGGAATATGGAGTTGTATAGGGAATACCGGGATCTCAGCCTTTCTAATTTTGTCTAAGTGCAGAGAGTAAAATGGCTCGGACACGTTATTAGGTTGGAGGATGGGAGGTGTCCTTCGAAGGCCTACAAAAATAATCCAGTCGGGACCAGACCTAGGGGAAGACCTAGATCTCGGTGGAGGGACAATTCACTGACAGACATTAGACAAGGAGGAATAAATATACGCAAAGCTGCACACAATACTGGGGCAAAATGGTTGAGCTGGCCAAGGACCGTTTTAGACGTCTGTCATGCCACTAGAAAAAGAAGAATTACTTCCCCTTTTAAAAATGGGCGTTATGTGCCCTTCAGCTCATTTATTTTGCACAGTTCCACTTTTTACGCATCCGGTCATAAGACCAGCCAGGTAACTTTTAAGTTCCAGTGGTCCATTTTTTATCAGCTTGATAGGAATATTTCCTGGACCTGGAGATCGCCAGCTATTCATCGTTATTAGAATTTACTCCACTTCTTCAACAGATTTAAGAATCAATAGAGTCTGTTACGATATTATCTGAAGGCGCTTCAATTATAAATTCAGGGTGTTCCTCAGTAAATAATCCATAAGTACTTCAGCCAGTCATTCTTTGGAATTAATTCAACAAAATTTTTTTGGCTTTGGGTATTTGATCGTTATTGATGTTATTCAGTCCTCCTTTGGTTTCTGACCTACATTTCTTTATTTATCAGTGTATACCTTCCTTCCCAATACTCATTTATAGCTGCTGTATTTTTACGTTTTCTCATACTATCATGATGTTTGTAGGATCTTTAATAAGCTCTAAAATTTGTAATGACAATTTTTTAATCTTAAATGCGCTAGAAGCAAGGGCGGATCCAGGATTTTTTTCTGGGGGGTACAACGGGCAGACGGGCAAAAAAATCAGCAATAACTTAGAAATAAACTAGTATTATTTATAGAAAGGTTTATTAAAATATCTAAACGATAGTTTCACTCATGTTATTTATCTTATTTTAACAACTATCATCAAATGATTTGCCTATAAGTATGTGCTGTAATGGATTCTCCACAGTACACAAAACACCGTCTGGGGGGGCACGTGCCCCCTTGCCCCCCCCTAGATCAGCCTATGGCTAGAAGCATAGCTTATCTTGGAAGCTAAAAAAAGCTTTATTTTAAGGGGTTTTCTTTCTACTTACTATGCGTGAAGCTCGATCTAGGCTTTTGACTTCTCAATGGTCTTTCGTAAGGTGACCCGATCTTTTTCAAGCGCTTTCCATATGGGAAGTTAATAGAGACTGGACTTAAAAAGGATGCTGTCGCCAGGGGTTTGCTACTTTTTCAAAGCTGAAAGGTTCGAATGGTTTGTTGTTCCATGATAGACTTATCTGTTCCGAGCCAGCACTTTCTTGCAAAAAGTTTTTTCTTGATTTAAAATAACCTCAACATCGATAGGTTCTTTAATTAGTATATTGTTTGTTTGTTCATTTAACGTCACTTTTTGCTGCTGTGGCTAATCGGACGATGCTATATTAGGAGCTCTAAATTTTGCCGATCCAGGTTTAATTAGGATTGGCATTTTAAACGAGTATCTGACATCGTATAGGCTCGGGACCCCCGTTTAACATCCCTTCCGAAGGACTTTAATTAGTATAAAAAAGCTTCTTTTAAGCCATTTATAATTGGAGCACCAGTATTTTGATCATCTGTGTATTGAAACACCTTATACCATCTTATAAATGTTTTCGGTAGTTTGTAATGCACGTTACCTTAATGAGAAGGTTGGCCGTTTGTTCTGAATTCAGGGGATAAATCCAGTTGAATTCATACAGTAAAAATGAACTCATTCTTTATAGTTTAAATTATGTGTATTAGCTTCGCTCAGATTCCTTAATTACTCGAGACTCCTAGACCTAGGCCTCTTAATGTCAATCATATGGGCTTCGAAGATGAAAAACTGATGGATGATATTTTGCTATGATTAGTCAGTTACTTGCTCAGCGAATCGAAGGAGTTTCATATAGGAAAAATTGCATAGTACTTTATAGTCTCTCTTCTTGTGGATTGCCGCGTATAGTACATTTTCTCCAATCCTCGGGTATTCCTTCTCCAACTTTTTTAGATGAAATAATTTAATATCTGGCTTTAAGGAGATTTTTTACAACCTTTTGGAATGATATTTTTTTCTTATGTACTCATTTCCAAGGTACACAATCAAGTATAGTGTTACATCTCTGTTTTAGAATAATATTTTTTTCCCTAAGGATTGGAATCACACTACTGAATTAAATTATTATTTCAAGGTACTTATTAGAGAAGTAGGTAGGCGTAGGGAAGTAGCGACCCCATCGCCCGGCCCTAGGGTCGCAATCAGCTACTGGTCCTCCAGGTTGGGGGTTGAGCGGAGGGGCCAGCTACCCCACCCTCAGAAAACATGTATTGCTGTGAAACATCAAGGAATGAGCCTCGGATTTGGACTGTCTTCAAGGAATCGACCCGGCGCACTCAAGGATTTTAAACTAGCCACATGTAATGTAAGATCATTATATAGACCAGGATCTTTAAAGATGCTACTGGATGAGCTGTCTAAGTATAAGATAGATATAACGGCAATCCAAGAGATGAGATGGACAGGATCAGGCATTATGGAGATGAAGCATCACACCATATACTAAAGTTGTCACAAAGATCAGCATATTTTTGGAACAGGCTTTGTTGTTGGCGGTGGGATGAGACAAATGGTTATTGATTTTAAACCCATTAACCACCGCATCTGTAAGTTACGACTTCAAGGAAGATTCCGGAACTATTCAATAATTTCGTGCCACGCACCAACAGAGGTGGCGGAAGAAGAAGCAAAGGAAACTTTCTATAGCAACCTCGAAAGTGCCTTCGATGAATGTCCTCGTCACGATATAAAAATAGTTTTGGGAGACCTCAATGCACAGATCGGTAGAGATTCAGTTCTTTGGCCCCTAGCTGGAAGACATAGCCTGCACAATATGTCCAATGATAATGGAACTAAGTTGGTCAATTTTGCAGCATCACATAATATGGTTGTTGGGAGTACCATGTTTGATAGGAAAGATATCTACAAGGCAACATGGGTTTCTCCAGACAATAACTTCAGGAACCAGATTGACCATGTTCTTATCAGCAGAAGACAGCGTTCTATACTTATGGCGGTTAGAACATACAGAGGAGCAAATTTAGATAGCGATCATTACCTGGTAGTAGCACGTATCCATGCCAAAATTAGCAACGTACATAAGACTAGAGGTACCCGCTCAAGGAGAATAAATACTCGAAAGCTGCAGGAGCCAGAGTACAAACTCCAGTTTGCCCAAAGGTTGGATGTAGCTTTGGAACGTGGGTCTGAGGAGAATGGTGTTGATAAAATATGGTGCCAGTGTAGGGATGCTATTAAACAAATTGCTGAAGAAGTACTGGGCTTAGAGGGGCCGCCTCAGAGGTCTACATGGTTTGATCAAGAATGTCAAGAGGCTACAGACAGGAAAAACAAGGCCTATAGGAAGATGATAAATGTGCATAGGACTCGCCAGGCTGTTTCTGATTACAGAGTGTTAAGATTGGAGGAGAAACACCTGCATAGGAGAAAAAAGAGGGAGAAAGAAGAAGAAAGAATTAGAGAGATTGAGGTCTTGAGTAGACAAGCTAATACTAGAGCTTTCTACAAGACAATCAATGCCCAGCGAAAAGGATTTAATCCAAGATCCAATACTTGTAGAGGTAAGGACGGTCAATTGATCACAGATAAAGAAGGGATCCTGGAAAGATGGTCCGACTATTTCGGTAGTCTGCTGGGGAGTGTTCGGAACCCTGCCCTAGAAGATAGTTATGGCTCTGACACTATCCAAAATTACAAAGAGTGTGAGCTTCTTGACCCACCAGATGATGAGGAAATTGAGGCTGCAATCCAGAAGCTTAGAAATAATCGAGCACCCGGATGTGATGGCATACCAGCTGAACTTCTGAAGGCTGGTGGAAATGAAATGATAAAGGTAATTCGAGATCTGCTACACAGTGTATGGATAAGCAAAACTCTCCCGCATGACTGGTGCATTGGCCTTATCCTCCCTCTTCACAAGAAAGGAGATCAGATGCTTTGTGATAACTACCGTGGTATAACACTCCTGAGCTCTGCCTAGAAAGTACTTTCGAATGTGGCATTCCAAAGACTACTTCCCCATGCCCAGAGAGAGATTGGAATGTACCAGTGCGGATTTATTTATGGTAGATCTTGTATTGATCAAATATTCTCCCTGAGAACTCTTATGGAAAGGACTAGAGAGTACAACATAACGACCCACCACCTTTTCGTGGATTTCAGCAATGCCTATGACTGTATCATCAGGGGAAAACTGTTTCAAAGTATGGAAGAAATGAATGTCCCCAGACAATTGATAAGCCTCGTGGAATTGCTGATGAGGGAGTCGAGAAGCCAGGTCAAGATCCAGAATGACTTGTCTGAAGAATTCAAGACAACTAGGGGTCTGAGACAAGGGGATGGACTCTCGTGCCTGTTATTTAATTTAGCTCTAGAAAAGGTCATAAGAGACGCAGGGTTGCAAGTCACTGGTACGATTCTGACTAAGTCCATCCAAATACTGGCCTATGCAGATGACATAGACATAGTGGGAAGAACACCGAGAGATCTACAACAGGCTTTTCTTGCATTGGAGAATGCTGGACGGCGTATAGGTCTTCAGGTAAACCAAGGAAAGACTAAGTATATGGTGGCTAACCCTTCAAGACAATCGGATCCCACCATCACGTTTGGTCCCTACACATTTGAAGGTGTCGACAGTTTTGTCTACCTCGGTTCTTTGGTCAAAGCAGATGGCTCAACCAGCCCAGAAGTTCAAAGAAGAATATTGGCCGCTAATAGATGTTATTTTGGGATGGCGAAAATTTTACGAAGTCGTCTGATATCAAGAAGAGCCAAGGTCATGCTGTACAAAACAATCATCAGGCCTGTTTTGACTTATGGATCGGAAACCTGGCCTCTGTCCAGGGCAGATGCCAACAGTTTGCTGCTCTTCGAAAGAAAAATATTAAGAAGAATGTTTGGAGCTGTAAGAGTTGACGATCAATTTAGACTCAGACAAAATGCAGAGCTGTATCTTTTGTATCAGGAGCCTGACGTGGTGAAGCACATAAGAATAGCTAGATTGAGATGGGCTGGACATGTGCCCAGAATGGAGGACAACGCTATCTTAAAAAGACTTCTGTTTGGATTCGTTGATGGAAAAAGAAAACGTGGGCGTCCACGACTTAGATGGTCAGATGAAGTCGAGAGTGATGAAGGCAGCATCATTGGATCCAGAGCTTGGAAGACCTTGGCGCAGGACAGAGAAGAGTGGAGGCGACGCCTTGATGCGGCCAGGACCCGTGCTGGGTTGTAGAGCCAGTGATGATGATGACTTATTAGAGATACACATACAATAGCTTATTCTACAGAATGCACCGTTTAGGAATTACGATAGTAAAATAATAAAAGGTTTACCTTAATGCGAAGGCTGAATGTTGACAGCACCAAATCTGTTGGCACAATGACAACGGCGATAACAACTAAGTTAAAGATTATTTTAATCGGGTTGCAGAAATAAAAAATGACACTTCAGAAGGAAATAAATCACAATGCAAAATCCACACAAATCAATGAATAACAGAAATAAATTACTATTCTTCTATCTGATAAAATTAAAGTTCGTTAACACATATCGCATCACTGTAAAAGTACCAGGTAGGTAACTGCCTACCCAAGTATGTAGGTAGCTATCCACTGCAGTTTACCCAAGCAGTAAAATTAAATTGTTTAATAATTTATAGGGGAAACACTGTATACATGACAAGATTGTAGCCGGCAGGGTTAACAGTTTCATTGTTGTTGTTGGCTGCTACATTATAAAAAAAATTGTCATCATCACTCTAAATTGCTTCATTCGATTCATCTTTGGGATCCCGAGAGATTTTACTCGATTTTACTAAAAGCTGAAGTGGCTTTACCCTTCCTATCGTCGTAAGTACTTCCTAGCATCCTTTCTTTACCAAATTGTCCAATCCCGCCGACCATCTTACATTTTCGATCTCCTTAAATTCAAACTCTCCCGTAACACCCGTTCTCGGTTCTCTGATCTATATACAGCTTCCCACCGAACAGCAGCTTTTGAAAGAGCTTTCCTTATCCGATCCTCCTCCCTTTGGAACTCTGTACCTTCTTCCATTCGTCGTTCCTATAATCTTCCAACCTTCAAATCCCGTATATTCCATCACCTAATATCCCTACAATTCTCAAAAAATCGGAAATAGTAGGATCAGTTTTGAGATAAAATTCTCTCACTCGATTAACGAATGATGTTTAAAGTACTCTTGAATTTCTGATTACGTATGTATATATATTTGTGTGTGAGATATAAACCACGTACATATAGATTGTATCATCTACTATAGTTGGACAATTTAAAGAAGGAGAAATAAGTGTAAATCACTGATAGTGTTATTAATGTAACTATTAATTCTTTATCTTATATAATTAGAGTTAACTTATTTTATTTTTTTTCTTTCTCTTCTTCTAATCTGTTTTTTTAAATATTGTTATTAGATTATTATTATTATTATTATTTTTTTTTTTACTCTTTCCCACTTACTAAATTTTTTGTGATAATTAATTAATCGTAATTATTTTTATACTCTAAGGCATAATAGCTTACAGTACCTGTATTGTTATTCTAAAGGGACTTGTCCCAGAATAAATAAAGACATTATTATTATTAAATTCAACAGCGTGCATTAATTCCTATATTACAAGAGATGTGGCAGGTTTGGCAAAATCTAAAAACTGTTTTAAAATAAATAACCTTCTTTAAACAAATATGGATTTCGTACATTTTGCGCAATATGTATATCTTAATAAGGCTATGATATAGAAGTATCTTTTCATAAAGATTTTAAATTGATAATGTAAAAATGCATTAATTCCTATATTACAAGAGATGTGGCAGGTTTGGCAAAATCTAAAAACTGTTTTAAAATAAATAAATAAATAAATATTTCTTTAAACAAATATGGATTTCGCACATTTTGCGCAATATATATAATATCTTAATAAGGCTATGATATAGAAGTATCTTTTCATAAAGATTTTAAATTGATAATGTAAAAAGAAATTAAATCTGAACTAATTTTTCATTAGGAAATTTTATAAATACTCATAATTTTTATATCGTGAACGACAACTGATACAATTTTATGTGATAATTATTTCCAAGTTAAATATTTTACATCAAAAGCCATTGTATTTTTAAACTTTAAGTTTTTTAAAGTTTATCTTACCTTAGTAATATGTTATATAACATTAAATCAAACAAAATCTATAAGAACTAAGGCTATTGTTTTTTGAAGCCTTGCCTTCCTAATGTCTGTAATGAAAGCTTAAAGTAATGAACCACATTAATGCTTGTCTTATTCGTAATCATCTAAGTGCGTAAATTACTGAACATTTTCTTTCGTAAAAATTATAAAATTGAAAGTTGTTTAAAATTTGTATGTGATGCCATTCAACATTTTCTATAATTTCTAATCAGGCTGAAAAACTAATTATTCAATAAGGAGTAATTTATTGAGTACTTTTTTCGATAAGAATTATCTGGTAATTTTTATTGGAAAAAGAATAATTCAGGGAGTGATCGTTATTTTTAAAGAGATTTAAAGATTTTTAACTAACAAAATATTATAATTATTAATTATTTCGTTTCCAAAAGTTTGTGAAAAAAATTCTCAATCGCATTATTAGCTTCATGAGTATTATTCCATGTTTATAAGCTGAAACCCGAAAAACCTTCAACTTACTTTTTTGATATCAAATTCAAAAACTGAATCGCACTTTCATTCTCAGAATATTCAAAAACATGATTTCTGGACAATAAGTCATCAAGAATATTATATTTGTCTGTTATTTATAAGAATTAGTAAAGTTGAACTTAGACAAGTAAAGAATTAGGTCCTAAAGATTTTCGTTTGATCTTGCCTTTGTGTTTAAGTTTTCCATCGGGTTAGAGTCATTGCAGCAGTTGGAAAGCGGCGTACTTCCAAAACCTGATTAAGACTTTGAAAGCTCTTTTTTATTATATTTTTTTGACAGTTTTTAAAACAATATGCTACAGGATATAGTATTTGATCCTCTAGTCGCTGTTAGTGTTGTCCGGTAGGTACTTCATAACGTATTACGCCAAGATCGGAGCTGAACATAAATCTCTGATCATTTTGAATGTTTGTTCCCGTTCAAATTTGACATCTGTTGACAGTTATCGATTTAGCCGTTACAGTTTCTGATTACTGTTTTCAATTTATCTCAGATACAATTTTATTGATCTTTTGTAGATTTTGGATCGAGACCATATTTTTTGGAGGCTATTATATTTTGAAATTATTTCTCCCAGATGTAATATGTATTAGACTGGTCTTAATTTGAAACCTTCAGCATTCGATTCTTGTGAAGCTTTTTCAATTTGTTAAAGACGATCTTTCCATGTTTTGGAGAAGATTAAAATACCATCTCCATAATTTATTATAAAATATGTCAAATTATTTCTAATGTTGAGTGATATTAAATACAATTATCTGAAATGTATCTAATAATAAGTGGCTAGGGAATCTTTTAAACCAAATGGAAGGATTCTGAACATAAATTTCAAATATTTCGTAATAAAGGAAGTTTTTTTCGATAACCTAATGCACTGAAATTCAGTATTTATTTATAAAACAGTAAAGCATTTATTCACTATTGAGATTTTCGTGAATCACTTCTTTTATTATGAAGAACGAAAAACATTCAAAGACAATCATTTAATTAGATTTATGGAAACCGATGCGTATGCCTTATTTCTTGTTTCATCTTTCTTAAAACGACAGACGAAACAAACGAAAAATACGATTATTCAATTATTCCTGCTTTCAATGTTTCCTTTATCTGAATTCCTAATTCTTCATCGACTGGGATTGAACATTTAAATGGCCAGCGGGTAAAATTTTCGTTATGACAAATAAAAAAAGGTTATATGAATGATGGTCAACGTCTACCTGATGACCGACCGAAGTGGGCAACCATGAAGCCCGATAGTCTGCAAATGGTTATCTCCTTCATCACGGTTATGTGAGGTCCTTCAGTTTACTGGAAGCAACTCAAAATGACTGGGCATAGTAGCTGTGGGCATAGGCTTCACGAGGGGGGTTATTGGGGATGTGACCCTCCCATTGCTTAGAAGAAATTAAAAAAAAGTTGTAAGCAACAATTTAAAAGAAATAAAAATTTGAAGGATATTACTTTTTCAAAGTTATTGTTGTGGGATTACAGAAGTAAGGGTCAATAATGTCAAAAACACAACAAAGAAAGTCCAAACACTTGAATAGACTATTCTATGTTCTGTGGTCTGGATGGGTCTAAAAAATTCCCTATGCAATTAACTATATTAAGTTATTGTAACCAATAAATAAGGTTACTTGTATTTAAAAGCTATTTCTTGATTACCCTTCCAAAAATAACATTTATGATGAAAATAACATTTATAACTTCCAAAATAACATTTATAAAAAAAATATTATGTATTTATCTCTATTTATTTAATATGAAGCTACATGATTATAGTATAATATAAATTATACCTATATTACGAGGCATCTTTTTTGAAGGGAGTAATATGTAGGAGTGGTTGACTGGTGAGGGTTAACCCTCCCATGAGTCAACTCTAGTTACATTAATGGCTATGGGAGTATTTCTATAAGGAAACGCGATGAGGTTTTTCAGGATGTCAATAGCCTACCTAGGTTTTGGTCCAAGGAAGGCTCTATTTAGGGAAATAATTATAGGTCTTTGTGTGCCTGCTATAATAATCTATAGATCTTGGCCGATTTGTTACTGTTTTGAAACCCGTAGGTGGGGGACGCTAATGAATCGACTGGAAAGGGACAGGCTATAAGGCATTATTTTTGTTGTCAAATACCAAGTTTGACAATACATTGCAATAATATTGAATTTATACTATATTTGTATTCTCCGCGATGATGTGGTTTATTGAAAAAAAATCGGGGGATGAAAAATTATTAAAAAAAAATTCTTAAATTGCGAGGTAAAAGTAATGCTGATGATGGTTTAGTGCAGGGTTTGTACGCCATACAAATGCTAGAAGTAGTTTGCAAAAACGATCCAGTTATCTATTAATATTTTTTTTAATTTATTGCTACAGGTAATGTTCTGTCGGATGTCAGACTATGGGAAAGTAGCACTCTGAATGAGAATGTGGATCCAACGAGAGGAAAATCTTAAGGTGGGGTGGGGAGGCTTTCTGTGCTCAGTACCGTCCTGAACCTGGGGAGAGCAACGTATGTGAGTCTACCTTCAACGCTTCCTTATCGCTACGCAACTTAAGGTAGGATCAGGCACATACCTTTTTTTTTCGACACCAATTATTATTTTATTAATTGAATTTATACGTTTTTATGATTCATCCAATAAATTTTTAAATTGTTTTTTAAAAATTACTAGAAACCAACTTGTATATACATCTATGTAAAATCCCAAGTTTTTTCTGAAATTTTAACGAATGGTGATTGCGAATAAAAGCTTCCTTAGCAGTAAAAAAAATTATAAAATTGCGGATATTGTAAAAAAGATATATTAATCATGACAACTATACATAAACTAATTCTAATTTCCTCAAAACTGAGGAATAAGTAAGTCAAAAACTACTTAAACCACACTCGACTAAAAATGTATAGTTATTACTAAAAATATTATTAGCGTATTTAAAAAAAATATAATATTCCAATTTATGACAGGAACTATTTTAAAGTTACCTTTATTATAATAATCTTAATACATGCACTGTATAATTTAATTTAAACATAGATTTGAAACTTGTTTATATAAGTTCAATTCGAATTCTGATAATTAGGAAAATTATTTGGAAACAGTTGTATTTCGATTAAGACTAGTTGATTGCATTGTAATGAGTTCGAAGTTTTTAGTTTGAGTTTTTCAATGCTATTTTGAGTGTTAAAAGTCATATTTTACCTTCCTTTTTTTATTTTTACTATTGATTTGATTTATTTATTTCCAAATACTAGGTATAGATTTATATAAGTAACTGAATTCTTTATACTCTCATTATATATATATATATTTGTAATCTTCTTTTACTTTGACATGATGTCCAAGAAGCGTGCATGATACTCGTAGTATCAGTATCGATGCTTTCCTTTGACGAAAAGGAATTTATGTGAAAATTAAAGCAATTAATATAAATTAATCGAATCAAAAATATAATACACGAGTTTCAATTATTTAAAAGAAATATCCTTCAAAGAGTATTTAACCAAGAATTACTTGATGTATTCGTGAAATAAAGTATTGTCAAAACTGGACCGCCTTAACTACCCCTTGACTACAGGGAGGCTGTCACCCTGAACATTTTCCACAAAAAATAATCATACAGCTCTTTTATTTATAATATTCTGTTTTCAATTGTATCATAATCTAATCAAAGTATTGTTGTTATTTCACTCTGTTGTCGAGCATGAATCAACTTTTTTTTTATAAAATTCGGAAAACGAATTTTGTCTACCTCCTTTCCGTAAATAGATTATTCAGAATGGCAAAAATTAATCGTATCATTTCTGATTTTACTTAATGTTAAATCATATGGAAGTATGCGATAAAACCCGGAGGATTATTCTTTATTGTGGAGTGATAATATTTTCCAAAACTTCAGATATGTCCATCACCCTTAAACAGTTTCTTGGATTGGTGACTACTCACTGTATTTTGTAGAATCGTTTTTTATTTCGCTGATATTCTCTAATTGACGAATATAAAACTCCTTACTAAATAACTATTTATTCTTATAATTCTTTTTTTTAAAAATATTTTTCAACACTTCAAAACAGAGTTTACTACCGGAGAGGGAAGGATTCAACACTACTACAGGCTATTTTATTTTATTTTATTGCTACTGAATAATGTGTAAGCATCTTATTAAGAATGCGGTGTTCGGTAGGTAAGCAAGCAGTCTGTGCTTCATTACCATTGCTGTCGGCAAGTCTTACCCAGGTTATTTACTTATTATTTCTAGTGCATTATTTATTATTATTGTTATTTACTCAATTACTATGTTTACTCCTTACTGAATCTACACCAACTTTATAAACTGTTTGCAATTTATTTCATATTTGTAAAACATCCTTCTGGAAATGATATACCACAATTCTACTTCACTTTTATTATTTATTGTTCACTTACTGCTTCAGGATTCAGGAAACATTGAAAAGAAAAAAAATTGTTACAACACGCATTCAATAACACATTTCGCTCTTCTAAAACCTTAATGAAATTTGTGATAAACTTATTGTAAAATTAATTAATAAAATGAAATGAATATGTTTTTAGCCATTTCATTGTTACGGGACATACTATTTATGATATTCCAGGATATTACTTTCGTTGGGCCTGAAATATCTAATTATATTTTATGTATTGATTTTATTGAAATCATTAAGAATAGTAACCATACTAAGTAACCTAACAACCATCGTACTTAACAATCATTTGTATAGTGTTGATAGCATACTTTGTAGGATGATTCAAATAAATCATGTCGCAAAAATCTTTCTTTTTTACTTTTGTGGTCTATATTCATCAATACGTGCTGTTAATTAAAATCTCTGGCACATTGTAAAAATTCAATATTTTTTCTTATAGTAGCTGTTAAAATAATTTCCTCAATCTTATCCCTTAATTTAACTCTCAAATAGGCTGGGTTTAAGAAAAACTGTCTGATATTGAACGGTTTTGAATATACTATATAACCTCTTAGAAAAAAAGTTTATTCTGAAAAAAATTAAATTAGTTTTTTTAGTGAATGTTATAAGTTCCAAATATTGAGCATTATTCACAACGCATTGCTGAAGAAACTTTTTATTACTTTGAATTATTTATGGAGATATCGTTGATACCAATGCAAAGCATTGAAAGTGAAAAACACCACTTTTCAGGAGAGTGTTACAATTGATTTAAGGTACATTCAAAATCATTGCGTTTCGTCAAATCGTCTATACATGTCATTATACATTGTTTATAGATGACTCTATATGAAGTTTATATCAACTACCAATCCTAAAGCAAGCTATCCATCGAAAATGTTTTTTTTTTGCACACACGATGCTTTGGAATTATAACAATGATATGATATTTATTTATTTTTGCTTGATGCTCTCTTTGACAGAACTATGACGTCGTTGAACAATTTGTATTTGAGACGCACTCGGGGGATAAACCCATATAAAGATTAATCTGTGGTAATTAATTAATCTTGGTTACCGTGCCGGCAACCCCAAGTCACCCCTCGAGGAAATCATTTATGAAAATATTTTCAAAACTCCAAGCGACTGTCGAGGATTGAGAACCATGATTCTATCTTATTAAATTCACTGGTATCTTCCACTTTTTGACGTATCATAGGTTAGAAAATATGTGCAAGTTACAATTAGAGTTCACAACTACTGTTATAACTCTCAAAAAAGACACTTAAGCCGTAAGTTATTGAACTTAGCGGGAAAGTGTATTTGTAGCCAACATTTAAAATATTTCATTTTTGAAAATCTGTTTTCAATGAGCTTTTTTAATATAAAACTATCATTTGTATAAAAGCATAGATTTTTACATCCTTTCAAAACGTGTCAGTTATATATGCCCAATCTAAGAGTGGATTAATGATAAGAAGATAAGAAAGCTGGACACCGACAAGCGGTTGAAAGTTTGTTTGAATTATTTTTTCAAACTAAAACGCATATTTAATTGTTGAGAAATGTCAAATAAAAATAGTTATTAATTAAAAATCAATTTTCGGAGATAGAAATGGTTAGAGAAGCAGTACAACACCCTTAGTGTATGTATCTCAAAAAATCTGTATCACTACAACCCATTAAGTGCCTTGGGTCAAGTACATAGTACAGACTATTTCTAGGACAACGCTTGTGGAGGTAGGTGATTCGCCAGAGATCACGCTCAACCGCCAGCTTTAATTAGTTAAGGGTACCCATTTTATAGAGTTCCAGCAGAGTCGCGAGATTGCACGGCTGTTAAAAGATTAAATGATTTTTCTGCCACTGCTGAATTTGAATCCGAATCTTCGGGACGAAAACTCGGCCCTCTACCGTCTGAGCTAACCAATCCTACATACATATATAGATCCAAAATTTATAGGTTAAACGTCAGTGTTAGTCAAAACGTAGTAGTGTTTCCTATTAAAATACATTAATTTACAAGATAGGGTTTTTATTTTTGAACTATTATTTCACCTTGTAATTTTTGGATTTAATATTAAATATGTATGTATTTGTCTTATTTAAAGTTTTTCCGCTGGCTTAAAGATGCACATATGACGATAAGTTTATTTTCTTTTCAACTCAAAGGGATTCTCAGAAGGGATAAAAAGTTTTAATATACAAAAAATAAGGTACTTCTGATAAAATTTCGAAACATCTCATAAAGAGAGATTTCTCTGGGATTAGGTATAGAGATTTCTTCTAGCCTACGTAGCCCCTTCAATAAATTTGTAATACAAGAAACCTTAGATCTTATTTTTTTGCATCATTAATTTGACATATAAAAAAAAGTCGCGGCAGGACGATTTCAAACGACCGATATAAAAGATATATTACCAGAAAAAAGGCTTGTGTATTTGTATGAAAATATTCTGGAAGTTCACTTAAAAAACAATAAAAACTGTTTTATATATATTTCCTGACTTCTGGAGCCTTAGAAAACAGAGTGCCTCACTGGTAGAGCGCTGAGTTGCCATGCCGAAAGTCCTTGGTTTCAATCCCGTACGCTCGCAGACTTTTATTTAATCTGGTAGTGACCGGAGAGGGATCCTATGGGATCTAGGACCTTCCTGGGGCTCACCCAGCTTCTATTATGTGGTTACCCAAAATAAGTGGAAAAATCTGGTGGCTTAGTGTGATCTAGGACAAATCACCTCCCAGCACAACCGTTGTCCAAGAAACAGTCTCTACCATGTACTGAACCCAGACCCTTCGTGGGTTGTAGTGGTACAGTTTATAAATAAAAATTCTGGTGACTTTCCTCTGGTGAATATCCCATCTTTTTAATGAAAAAAAAAAGGGAAATAGTAAGTGTTGCATTAATAGATAACCCAAGTTTTCGCTATTCCTTTCATACACAGCTTGTTAAACCTAACTTATTTATATTTCCTTTATTACGCCCCTAGGAATGATTGCTATATGTCTGGATGTTCTACATAAATCCTTTTTAGATCTACACAATATTTTTCCTAACTTGGTAATGTTTATAAGAAAAGTTATTTATGGATACACCTAAAAAAGAATTTTTGCCTAATTTAGCTGAAACATCAAAGGAGCATCAGGCTAAACTAATAATCCCATACAGGTATTGAGCAAAGCCTAAGATTGATGGTTATTACAAGCTGAGTTACCTTAGCCATACTGTGCTAACGACTCGCTAGTGTGGTAAGGAATTCGTGATCCGGAAACGGTGGGTGTCTGGAGATGCCAGGAAATGGCGTCTCAATTGTTTTGCATGATTGGCCAATGGAACTGCTAACAACATTCCATTGCGCAACCGTCGACATGAACTTGGGAGAGGGATCTCCAGATTTACCATTAAATCTTTAGATAATTATAGCCTTTTGTCAAAACAGTCCCAGGCTCAGGGCACTACTTTACCGATAGAAGACGTGAAGAATCTTAAGGGTGTTTCGTAACAAGCATTTATAGATGTTACAATGAAAGTTATAGTAAGACATAACTGTAATCAAGCATTCTTCGTTGATATTCTTTACACCAAAAGGTTGAAGGTGAACATTGTACCGTTATAGAGGATCAGTAATGGTGTTATTTCCATACGGATTTTATAACTGCTTTAATGAATCAGTCGCAATTACGATATTTATTATACATAATACTTTTTTAATGAGACGAAAACGTGTTAAAACCACGTTTTAAAAGACATTTAAATTAATTTCGCTCAATTATTTACGAAAGGTTCAATACGCATTCTCATGCATTGTAGCCTCATTGTAGAAATGCGTAAAGTAGTGATAATTTCCGAAAAATACCTGATAAAAAGGCGCGAATGATCAAAATAAGTAGAATTCGAATTCTGTTTTGAGTTTCTGTTAGATAGAATCTTTTCTTTGGAGAAACAACTACACTCACTCAGACTCAGGAAAAAATGTGACTATTGAGGACGAAAGTGTAAAATATTTATTTTATTTTAAATACTTTGTGTACATTGAATAAAAAAATATTAAAAGTTTTAGTTAAAATTTATAATTAAAAAACATTAATTTGTTTTTCAAAGTGAACTTTATATCCATCTATCCATATTTTGAAAAAGTTAAGCTTAATTAAATTAACAAGCTTATTATTGTTCTGGAAAAAATGTTAATAGATATTTTTCGGACGAGCTCTTCTTACATCCTTTTTTGTTTATTATGAACATATGGTATTCAACTAAGAATTCAGTTCATTATTACTTTATATAAACTGAAATCCCTGTATTTTTCTTTTTACATAATTTAATATACGGTTATGGCTTTACTATTTTTATTTTATTACATTTCAACAAAGTGTGTGTTTAGAGATGATCATGCCTGATCAGTGCGGATATCTCTGTTGGATAGGATGCAAGTAAAATTTGTAATCTGTATGGAACAAACAAACGTTGTTTGTCAATTTCATCATTAAACATACTTATCAATAATATTTTATTTGTATGAACAGAAAATAATCCGTAAAAAACATCACATTTTCGGATTAGCCTTAGCTACATTATTTCATTTTTTCCATTATTGTTGTCCTAACGTGTAATTAACTAGAAATTAATATACCAACTTTTTGGTCCCACGAGGCTAAAAGTAATTCAATTAAATATATGAAAGATTTTTTCTCTTATCTGTGTATGAAATAGATAATAAAGAAGATTTTTTCGTGAGAAATTTCGAGTTTTTAAACAATATTTCTTTTTAAGTCCCCACGAGTTCAAACAACAAAGTCTCGATTAATAGTGTATTTGTGTTTTTGTACACACGTTTACATACCTGTGTTTTTCTGTGTGTCTGAATAGACCGTCTGTCTATGGTGGAAAGATGAAATATTAGGTATTTCTTAATTCTTAAGATATATCTGAATTAAGCATAACTGCTCCAGTATCAATTATTTCCTGATATAACTGAAATAACAGGTATGGAATTTATGACATTGTGAGAATTGTCTTTGAACGATTCCGATTAATGAATTAATTCAACTATGAATTATTAGTAATTATATTATCGCTAATGCCAACTTAAGAGAAATAGGAAACAAATGTCAGATCTTACCAAACATTTTTGACCAAATTCAATTTACCAAGTGCCATCTACAATTTAAACTTCTTTTTGCCAGATTTAAATTTTTAGAATTTCCTTGAAAACGGTTCTGAAGATGTTTTAATAAATATTATCTCTAAAACCATTTAACTTATCATGCCTGCATTACATTATCGAGAAAATTCGTGCAAAAAAGTTATGATTAAAATAAGATTTTGCTCAGCTGTTTAGATAATTGTGAAAATTAATTAAATACTCGACATAAATAAAATAAAATAATTAAATCGGCCTATTACAAGAAATCTAAAAGTTAATTGAATTGTAAGAAAAAAATCAAAATCAGGCCAACATTAGAACTTGTTATTTGAGTACTACCACTGGGTAGTTTCGCTAAAGAAAAAACGGGTTTGGGGTTCAGAGATTGTACTGTTTCATGGACAACGGTTCTGCAAGGAGGTGACTTGTCCTAGGTCACGCTCAACCGCCAGATTTTCGCTCCTTATTTTCGGTACCTTATTTTAAAGACGCTGGATGAGCGCCAGGAGGATCCTAGATCCTATATGATCCATCTCCGGCCGCAAACAGACTAAATAAAAGTCTTAACCCGCGGCGGGATTTTAACTAGGGTAGCCGCATGGCAACTCAGTGCTCTACCACTGAGCCACTCCGATCCTGATTAGTTTCTCTACTTTTCTTTATTCATACCAATACGTATCATTCCTTCCATTTACTTGTTGTATTGTTATAATACATTTGTAAATTTCAATGAATCCGCGAACAAAATGCGTAATATTAGCAAAGATTTAGACTGTACATGGCATATATTTAGTGTACTGTTCTACATAAGGCTCGAGCCTGAACCCAGATTGAATGACGAATGTGTCCATAAGCAGACGGATGTAAAATTTGTCATCCAACTTGTAATAATGTGTGGTCATTTTGGTATCTGTTCCGCAGGTTGGCGCTTCGAGTTGAGTTACAAGTTTTAACTGTTTATTCATTTCATTTTTAATATTTTCCAAAAATACAAGTTATCATGAGCTTTAGTGTGGAAAACAGAATGTAATTATGTAAGGCTAAAGAATGTAAATGTACAGAATGTAAGGCTAAAGAGTAGATTTTGGTAATCATTTCATCAAAAAATAAAAGTTTCAACTAACATTTCGAAGTATTTATGAAATAAATCTGTCACGGAGATACAGAGGATCCGAGTTCTAATCCCGGCCGGGGGCTTATCTTTTCTCTTTAAAATAAAAATATATATAATATAAGTTTGTTGAAACGTTCATTTTTAGATGATGTGGTTACCGAAGTATCCATATTTCCCAAAATTACAGTCTCTTTTCCTTACTAAAGCTCACGATAACATGCATTTTTTTTTAAATATTAAAAGGGAGACTAATGAAAAGTTAAAATTTGTTGTGATTCAACTCGAAGCGACAACCTGCGGAATAATTACCGTTATATTTTTAGAACTTAAGGTTCTGTGATTACACTGGATCAGAATTTTTAGAAACATACATAAGAAAATCCTAATAAGAGAATTTGAAATCTTAATAAATACCGTACTTGTCTTTACATCAGAAAGGCATACAGCGTAATAAACTCATTAAGATACTGAAATAAAATATAAACAAGTATGAAATACGGTGATCATTAGTATTAAAAACCTCTCGATCATTATTTTAATTATATGACAAATTAAGGCGTAATAGAGTTAATGAACCCTCATAAAAAACAATGACAAGGAGGTGAATACTCCCTGTTAGCCAATAAATTCTTTGCCATTAACTTATTAATTATGTATCCCGATATGTGAGCATTGCAGATAAATGATTCGGTCGGATGGATTTGTGGGCGTTGTGCGTGGGCCAGAAGTTTTGAAAGAGTGGAACAAACAGAAGACACAATGTGGGTCAGGCAGACCTCTACTCCCTCAGTCTGTCTGTCTATTCCTTTTTGTCTCCATCGGCCGTCAAACTTTTGTTTTATTGTAGTTAGTATAGTTAGTATTCGGATCACAAATTTTCCTCCGGTATTCCCAGCAGGTACCTTAGACTTCCTTGGATAGCTAGCGATTTTTTTTTAGCTTTTCTAGTTACTGTTCGATTGTGGAATACTGAGTCCACTGTTTACGGTAATGTTTGTGCGTGTAAGTATATATATATATATATATACAAAAACAAAATAATCCTCATATTATTATGAATGATGGAATTAGTTTGGTGGTGCAGTCATAAATAACTCCAAATAAGTAAAACTTATTAGTGCCGACATTTCGACCTACGTTATAGGTTATCTTCAGGGCTATGAGAGTAAAACTAACTAAAAAAAATAACTATAAAAAGTACCAAGAAAGAATATAATAGCATATAGAGTTATAAAAAAGTAAAAAAATTAGCGATGGATATATTATTAAGGATATATATGAATAAAAAAATTACAGAATAAGTGCACAGAAGGGCGATAATGCAAAAAAATACAAAGAGAAAGAAAAACGATAAGGTAAACAGTGAGATATAGAATGAAAAGGTATAAATGTAAAATGGTGAGATTTAAAAATATGGAAAACCTAGTTAAATTAAAGGTAATAATATAAAATGTAAAACATACGATAATTTACTACTAGAGTTGTATACAAGTAAAAATGTATGAAAATTAACACAAAAGAATTCTGTATAAATACAGAAGAAATTTGTAGAAGGTAATATATTGGAATCTCGTTCAATTACAGGTAGTGATGTAAATTTTTGATAATATAAAATTATTAACAATTTATTAGTAATAATTTATATAAAATAATCGGACAAACCTGGCTGTTGGGCGTAATCTCGGACAAATCACCTCCCTGGACAACCTTTGTCTTAGTAACAGTAAATTCTCTACCAAGCACTGAACGCAAGACCCTTCACAGGCTGTAGCGGTACAGGTTTTTTTTTCTCAAAACAAAAAATAAATAAAAGTTTTTTTAATTTTTTTCATTGTTTTGAATATTATCTCAATCCTTATATTAATATAATGACTATAATTAAACTAATGAAATATTGTAAAGAGTTAGCTACATTATTTTGCTCCTACCCCAGCATTTGTATTAATGGCCATTTATTTAAATTCAAATATATTAGCCAGCATACAAGTTATTAACATATAGTAATTTTCTTCATTAATTTTTTTAATAAACCTTATCCACAACTTTATTCGACAAAATTCTTTGACATTTCATTCACAAAGCACTACAAAAACGGCTTCAAACGACATAAATTTAAATATTCATGTTTATGAGCAATATTAAAACAAGGTTTTGCCAATGACACGAAAAAGTCCCATATAGCTTAAAAAATAGATATCGATGGATTTCTGATAATTTTAAATAACAGTGAGGTGATATCCAGGGTTGATGGGATACAAATAAATAAATATAAGAATTAATCACTCTTGTGAAATACTAGAAGTACTTAAAAGTGCTTCAACTATATATTTCAAATAATTCAATTGACAGAAGTTCTTAAACCCGGTACATTGCAGCTCAGTAAACGCCATTTTGATCTTTAAATCTGTTGTAAATGCACAATGCAACAACAGGCATGTGTAATCTTTTTAGGGAAATGGTGTTTCTTTTTGAAACATTAAAAAGGTGGAAATGTTGAATTCGTAGTTGATGTTTTATCCTTGGCAAAAAAAACAAAACAAGAAAGAAAAGAAAAAAAAACCTATAGCAATTCTTGCGTTTACAAGACTTAGTGACGTTACGGTTTCATTGTATTTTTTTAAATTGAATTTCTTATTGATAATCTTTTACTATAGAGTCAATTGTTGAACTGAAACGTTATGGCTTCCTTGGTACCATTTGAAATTAATGGTATCATGATCAGTTATAGTGAGCTTTTTTTAACGACCTCGCTCTAATGGAAATTACTTCTAAGATAGGATGGTGAATTAGAATGCCATTAAATGGAAATTATGAGCAGAAAGCGAACCCATGTACGGTCCATGCAATATGGATGTTGATATAATTTCGACATGTGGCGTAACGATACTAGATCTCTCGAGTTCTTAGGCAATGGGTATGCGGGACCTTCTCCGATTATTTTAATTATATTTATTTTAATTTTAATTTCTTTATCTTTTCAACTTATGGAGCGGAGTGGCTCACTGGTAGAGCGCTGAGTTGCCATGCCAAAGCTGCTGGGTTTAAATTCCGGTCGCTGGTAGACTTTTATTTAATCTGTTAGCGGCTGGGGATGGATCCTATTGGATATAGGACCCTCCTGGGGCTCACCCAGCCTACATAAAGTGGGTACCCAAAATAAGGGAGAAAATCTGGCGGTAGGGCGTGATCTAGGACAAATCACCTGTACTGAACTCCAGACCCTTTACGGGTTGTCTTTTTTAGTAAAAACTGAAAAAAAACAAATAAATGATAGGTTTTTAATTTAGGAGCATGAAGGAAATTAATAACAAAACCTTCGTGATTAATCATTGAATAAAATTATTTAAGCAACCTACCTACCCTTACTTTGTTTGGCAATGTTGAAGTAAATATGAGGCACTTGATGGAAAAAAGTAAATCCACATAAGTTTAATTTTAACAAGTTATTAATAATACTTGCTACTTGCAGATAATATTTTGGTTTGAGGTAAAACTAATTTCGTTTTTTTTTTCATGTTTTCCAAAGTAAATTTATTCATTCAAATTTTTTACACTAATCAATGATAAATGTACCGTTTTGATAGATGAATTATTCCACTTTCTGGCAAAACCGTAATTCCATCACTCTAGAACTTCTGAGGTTAATGGGTAATTGTGATTTTTACAAGCCTCTCTTAAAGCCAACTTTACATCATTGAGTGAATTTTGGTGGGTACATCAAAACTCCCCGGTCAAGTTTGTCTCAACTTTTGCCTTTTTTGTGTGGCCTAACCTTGTCCTGATGGAAGACAACGCCTTTCTTATTGATAAATTTTGGGCGTTTGTATCATATGCCTCAGTCGCATTAGTTGATGGCAGTGATCATCATCATCATATTCTATCCTCATGAACCGCCTATGCACTTTGAGGAGGAATTCTGTACAGTCTTCTCCAGCTCTATCGGTCTTCCACTAACTGTGCTCTTCTATTCCATTGGAGTCCCCTGTTCTTTAGCAATTTAAAAAATTGCTAGATTCCGTTTCATTTTAGGAGCGATTCAGAAATGGAAACTAGGTGCACTAAATTTTTCTGTTTCTTAATTCATGTAGAACCCAAATATCGAGCATGAATCGAGCATTAGAATTCAAGTATCGAGCATTATAGTATCCAGCAAGGCCGTAGCCAAGGGGGGGGTTAGGGAGTCAACCCCCCCTCCGAAATCCCATAATTTAGTCAGTATTAAAAATTAATTAAAAAAGTGCAAATTAAATTAAAAACAATACTCACAACAGAGGATCCAACACATTTTACATCATTTTGCATTGCAACAAGCATACTTATATTTATATTTGCTTGAAAATGACCTCCAACAACCACAATAATTTAGAATCGTATCGAAAATCAAGAATTGAAGTATTGTTGTTGTTCCGTATTGCATTTAAATCATTCATCATCCAATAATATTTTATATGGGCAAATTTATCCAAATTTTAAAAATTATCATGAATAATGGTATTAAAATCCTCGATCCTGACCTGACCTCCCCGAAAGGCTTTCCTGGCTACGGCCTTGGTATCCAGTCTAATCAAAATTATTCAAAACTGTTTTATGGTCGATGTTTGGTTCCTATGTCGGTGTACCTCGATTTTTTAATGCCATGGATTTTTCAACAATGGCATACCAATTTTGACAATGGTGGTTCTCTTAAGTTTTCATCGCCTATTCGATGGGTCAGCGCTGCATTTTTCACTTTTCGGAAGTAAACAAAAAGCACAACATGACGAAAAAGAGCATCTGGAATCTCAAAATAATAATCAGAATAAAATAAATATTTATCAAAGATATATACTTGTTTTAAAATAAGTTATCTTACAAAGTGTCATTATAACTGTAATTTATAATTTATTTAGAGTTTACGGTCCATCATAATTTATTATTATTCATTCAAAGTTCTGAAGCGATTACACAGGGATTTTAAAATTTATTGTCGCGGAACTGTAGAATATAAAATCCTAGGTGTCCCATTATATATTTATGTTTTGTCGCGTTCGCGTGTCAACATGTGCCGGGGGGGGGAACGAGTTTTCACTCAGACTTCATCTTAAATGCGTTTGAAGCGGAGATATCTTCTGTTGTAAAATCACTTTAAAAAGCGATTTAAGAAATGTTTATAAAATTTATTTTTTAAAAATTCTAATTGGATTTAGTTCCAACTTATAAGTATTTTAAGGGTAGCCTTATTAATGATAAATATAGACCTCAGGTTTAATAGTTAATTTATTTAATTATTTTTAATTACGAATACTTCCCATTTTTATTATTTTATTAAATAATACACCATTCATTTTTAAAAATTTTGTGTAAAAAAATATTTGAAAATGATTCAAAAATCATTTTTAAATGCTCAAAAAAATATAATCCCATTGTTATTTTTTTTCGTTTGAAAGTTGTGAACTACTCAGGATCTTATGGTTGAAGTTGTTTTTAAACTTTAGGTTTGGTACATTTTTGGCAAACACCTATGACAAAATTAGTTCACTTGTTTGACTACTTGTTATTAAACATAGATTGCTAGAAATATTGGAGTATAAAAATTAAAAATGCAATATATTTTTATTTAGGTAAGTGAAAGTAATAATTGAATAATTTTTGTGGCAACAGCGAAAGTTGCTTCACTAACACCATGGATATGTCGTAGTGAGCAGTGGGGAGGGGGGATTAAGGTTAGCAAGAAAATTGTATTATTATTTTTTTTAAATATCATAAAGTATATTCTTCTTAGATTTATAGATCATGTTATTTATTGTATCATTTGTTGATTAACACATTGCCGCCCGCTAATGTTTTGCTGAAATTTACAATAAGACCGGTGATTTTTATCATAAATCAATATTATTTTTGTCATATATATTATAATATGTATCAAGTTACTATGTGACCGGAACTTATCACCAAAACAAGATTTCTCGTTCCCGGTCATCAACAAATGTCTAATGAAAACGAGAAATCTCGTTCCCGGGCGTCAATCTGTTAATATACTTTTGAAAAATAAATTAAAAAAAACCTGATAACCTGCCTCTGAAACTCAAGTCACTTTAATAAGTTATAATAATTTATATAACTATAATTTTTCACAGATAAAGAATCATCATCATTGTAATGGTAAGAATTATCATCACATTAATATTAATCATCAGGAATTATGGAATAGTGTACTCTTATTTATTAATATTATTTTAAATATGTTTCTCTAATCCGGAGAATTCTCATTTTACTAGCATTTTATCCCTAGCAACTTCTATTCATTTAATTATCACTTGGCTGATATTATTCAGGCAATTTTTACACATATAAAGAATCATCATCATAATAATCATAAGAATTATCATCAAATTAAAATTAATCATAAAGAACTATGGAATGGTATACTCTTATTTACTAATATTGTTTTAAATATGTTTTTCTTATCGGGATAATTCTCATTTTACTAGCATTTTAGCCCTTGATAACTTGTATTCATTTAATTATCACTTGGCTGATATTATTCAGGCAAATATAAGATATTTGAAGCATAAAGGGGATGTATAAATATAATTCAAAATATTTTATAAATGTTATAATTAAATAAAATTGTTTAAATGATTTTTTATAACTTCTGTGGGAGCGGAGTGGCTCAGTTGTAGAGCGCTGAGTTACGATGCTGAAGTTCCAAAGTTCAAATCCCATTCGCTGGCAGAGTTTTATTTAATCTGTTATTTGTCGGAGATGGGGGGTTACAATTAATTTAATTTCCGCTTACGGGAGTTTAATTAGTACGATCAAATGACAAACTTCTATACACACCTGCACAAACAAACAGTTTGTTTACACTATAGCTATAAACAAATCAGTAAATCTTGTTTTGTCTTGGGTGTAAGGCACGAGTTATGCTCTACTATACGTATGTTATGTTAAGCTTTTTCATAAATTGGTCAACAGGAGGTGTCGGAAAAAGAAAAAAAAATTTACCGTAATCCTCAAGAATTATTCCAGCATGTTTTTTTTTCTTTTAAAAATTCGGGTCGGTCCGAAGGAAGGTTTCTTGAACCGTTGTCCGGAGATAGAGGGACATAAAGTAGTGCCGGGGAGTGAATAGATTACACGGGCGAGGAACCAGGGCTCAACCCACCCGATCACTCCTCGTTCTATCTTCTCCCAATCCCACACCGCTCAAAAAAAATTTACACAATCGAGACGGCTCGTGAAAGGATTGCTAATAATTCATGATAGAAGCCACAAAAGCTTTCTCCAGCAGTTCTTGTAGTTTGTAAGATTCTTAAGCTGTTAGTAACTATTTCCAACTTTAGACTAGAAGTTTTGACGTCATACATATTTCACTTGTTCTAGATATCTTCAAATGCTTTTGAAATAAAAAAAGAGATGAAATAGATTTATTGTAGAATTATATTTTCTGTCATTAATAGTAATAATTAAGAGTTCAGTGGTAGTTAGCTGAGTTGCCCTGAAAAAGGTCCCGGATTCCAACCCGTCTGTGGCAGGTAATGTATCTAATCGTTAAATTGACGAATGAAAAAAATAACCTGTACCACTAAAACCCGTGAAGGGTCTGAGGTTCAGTATGTGGTAGAGACTGTTCTGTTTCATGGACTACGGTTTCACAGGGAGGTGATTTGTCTCAGATCACGCTCAACCGTCAAATTTCCCCCAGCATTTTAGATAGACCCACTTTATAGAGGCTTGATGAGCTCCAGGAGGGTCCTAGATCCCAAAGGATCCATCTCCGGCTGCTAACAGATTAAATAAAAGCCTGCCAGCCGCAGGATTTGAACCCAGGACCTTCGGCATGGTAACGCAGTGCTCTACCACTGAGTCACTCCGCTTCCCTCTTAGCTCCCAATTAATTAAAAAGATTCATATACACGAATATTATTAGTCCTATTCATATACACGAATATTATAAGTCCTATTCATATACATGAATATTGTTAGACAGAGAAAAGCTTTGGGGGGTTCACTAAGCCATCGTATTCAATCCTTACCTTAATGCTCCATCAAACCTATCAACCTCTTCAATTTCTGATAATCCTCCGAGGCATCTGAAAAGAAAATGGCCTTTGACCTTCGAAGTTAAATTTGTTATTTGAGTACTACCAGTTGGTAGTTTTTCAACTTGCCATTATCTCATACCATTATATATCTTTCTTCCTATTTACTTGATAGTTGTAAATTTCAGTAAATAAATTTTAAAAAAAATTTAACCCCCGGGCTTGTATATAGTGGTATCTGGAGACCCTCCTGGTGCTCACCCAGCCTCTCTAAAGTCTTACCACTTCTATTTCCAAAACAGCTATTGGTTTATAATCAATAACTAAGGTTTTACATTAACATTTATCTATGCTTATATTTATCTGGTACAGATTTTTTTTTTTAGTAGTAATAATAGTGGTGGTACATATACTCAGGAAATAATATCAATGAATATTGAAATAAGTTAATAAATAAATTAAATAGTTAAAATGACACAATTGTTTAAACATATAAACACTTATTCCTTAAAAACTCATCTACGTTTCCAAGAATAGAACTCCTTCAGACAACTTACTGTTAAAAACAAACTGTTTTTAAATAAAAACAGTGTATAAAAGTATTTGAAAATATTTTTAAAACAAAATATCATAAAAAAACAACCAATTATTAAAAATGTATTATCATTAATATTTATAACTTTTATTTGCAATATATTTCCCCATATGTATATTTGAACGTAATCCCACCCATTGTGTATATTTGGGAATATATGTATTTATTTGATTATTTTTCCCAACATTTGATTAATTATGTATTTTTCTTTTGAATATGGATTGTTCATTTGAATAAAATAATGTGGTTATTTGAACAACCATTTGACTTCTAACTCCATTAGCGTAATTAATTTGTAGCTCTAAAAAAAAATCTTTGCAAATAACATTAACCTTTTATGATAATTACTTTGATTATAAATAAATTTGAATTTATTTAATGCACATTATTTAACCAAAAAGTAGCGCTATTTGCGTTTACACATAATAAATTACACAGTCCTTTAAAAAGGCAATAATTTGAAAAAGACAATATTCCCCTTGATTCAATCCGTAAAATCATTACCAAATAATCGTTTTGATCGTTGAGGTTGTGATACATTGCTCATTAATTAAGCATTGTCATATGTTTTTAATTGTGTTGACAATGTAATTAATATTAGTTGTTCTTCATATAGCTTTAATGATGGGAAAATTGAATCAATTGAGATCATTGATCGTTAAAATTGATGTGTAAAGGAAGTGGTGAAAGAACTTCTTGCGAATATATATATATATATATATATATATATATATATATATATATATATATATATATATATATATTAATGTTGACCAAAACTTGAAATTTTTTGAAAAGTAAGAGTACTAAAAATATCCAATTATAAGAAAATACTTCTTTTTTTAGTTAACTTTCATGTTTTTTTAAAATTTTATTTTATTTATCACGATGATGCCAAAAAAGTCATTTATACGGCTTCGACCTACAAAAGCAGAATAGTGTAACAACTTTCTTAAAATAATTTTAGAAATAATATTTAGATAATTAATTACAGATATATTTCTGTAACGGCTGTGAATAAAACTGCATAATTAATAACGGTCCTTAAGATAATGAGAAAAGCTGCTTAACTGAATATGAATATGACTCCTACATTAAAATTTGTCAGCTCATTTTTTTAAAAACCCATTAAGTTATTAAAAATGTATCTCTGAATATATATTATTTGCATGAGGCATCACGTTTGGATTATTGTGCAAAAGGTTTTTTCTTTCTTTTTTTTTTTAGCTTATTTACTGTATTGTTTCTTATCGTTGCTTATGTATAACTGCTAGAGAAATCTAGTACTTTTCTTTTTTGAATAGTTTCTTGCGCTTTATATTTTTCGTTTAAATAACATATTTAGAATTAAGTTTTGAGTAAATGGACAAATAAATCCTTGAAATTTAAATAATCCCACAATTTAAACCTGCTTAGAATGTAGAATAAAATATAAATAATCTTTACGACCATAGAGGATCTTGAGGGCAGTAATCAATAAGTACCGCACGGTTCCATGATCAATAATTAATCACTAAAGTTATGACGTCAACATCCATTCATTACTTCTAATCCCCCACATTAATTTCTTTACGTGCACCCGACATCTGTTACTTACCTAGACACCCCAATCAACATTTTGATGTAAACATTTGTAATTTTGTAAATTATTTTCTCAACACGAAATAAAAAGATAAGCCTTAAATAAAGATAAGAATCTCCTGAATAAAAGATTCAATTCATGAATACCTAATAGTTACAGCCGTGTGAGAGTGAGAACCATGTACGACCAATGGATTCCCTCGTATATCCAAAAACAAGTATTTGTGTGTGTGTGTACATGCGCACTTATGTACACTCACGCATCTTAATTTGCTCTGAAAAAGAGAAATTCTTGCAAATAAAGTCATCATCATTATCATTCCTCTCTACTGCTCATGCAGTGTGAGGTTTCCTTCTGAAGAACCAGGACCACAGCATACAATCCTCCACCATCTCCCTTCTTCTGCTCCATAGATTTCTCTTCACCAAACATTCTTTAACTCCTTCTTCCTTGGTATATCAAAGTATTTCTCTGGATCTTCTTCCGTCAACTTTAACCTCGTGTGTTATCTTTACCAACTTATTGTCTTCCATTCTTAAGACATATCCAAACCATCTTTTCCTCATTAACTTTTTCTGCTGGTTCCACTCCTAGGTTTGGTCTTAATAACACTAGATTTTTATTATTTGATGCAAATAATTACAATGTACCGTATATAACATGGATACAGAAATATAGTAATATAATACAGATATTATAAATAAATAAGTATACAGATAGAGACAAATCAAAATATATTGTTTATAATTTATTTTATTTTTTTATTAATTGTTATAATTTTTTGAAGACGAAAAGATTTAGTCCAGGCCGGGATTCGAACCCGAGTCTCCCACGTCACCCTCGTGGTGTTCTTACCAACTAAGCTAGGCTGGCTCGTAGTACCTCGGTCAGACAAATCCATTCTCTTCACCGATCCCATATCCCCGTGTTCTCCCAATTTTGTGATGTAAACAAGGGGAAGAATGTTCATTGAACATTACTTTAATTAGGATCTTGTTGACTAACGTCATTATATTATTCCTAATTTATTTTACTTTATATTTTTATTATTTGTTGTAATTTTTAAATATTTTCTTTTCAAAATAAAAATATTTATGATATATTGATTTGATTGAAAAAAAAATTAACAAACTATGCAGGAATTAAGAAAATGAATACTACATTATGATCATTTCCAATATCAATCTGTTGCAGTAAACGAATTTTATCCATTTTAGATTTAATGTGATTTTCTTATCCGAATCTATAACCAAGTATATGGGAATCAATAAATACATGAGCATATACCAGAGATTATTATTAATTTTACATCTAATTAGTTAGGTGACCAAACTCCACTAATTTATTATTTTTTTATTAATATTGCTCATAAGAATTGAAAAATGTTTTTCCGTTTTTATTCATTATTTGTAAATATTTATTCATAAATTAATTAAACCTTTTTAAAGTTATGTGGGATAGAGATAGTCTGCGGGTGCAGTCAACATAACACAAAATAAGAAAAACTTATTTATTATGAGTGCCGACGTTTCGACCTACGTTGTAGGCCATCTTCAGGGCTGATAGAAGCCGGAGCGATTATCAATATCATATTGGCTCCGGCTTCTCTCAGCCCTGAAGATGGCCTACAACGTAGGTCGAAACGTCAGCACTAAATAAGATTAATTAATATATATATTAGTTCCTACCGTTTCAGGCTACTTCAACACTTACCAGGCAAACGCTCTAAGCTGTCAATTAATTACATATGATCCATATACATGATTATTATAAGAACTATATCGACTTACGAAGCTTCATTAAGACATCGAATTCATCTCTTATCCAATCCTACCAATCCAAAATCCTCAATTCTCCATTATTTTTTACCAGCCGTTTCATGACAAACTTTATTCCCTCTCAACATGCTCAAGAACGCCCTTAGTTCCTAATTAATTACACAAGACTCATATCCTACATGATTATTATAAAGACCTAGTTGGACTTAGAGAGTAGAGCTTTGGTGCTCCACTAAGCCATCTAATTCCTCGTATCTAATCCATACAATCCAAAATCCTCAATTTTCCCTACTACGTTACAAACAAAGTAATCCAGAATGATCTTAATTTCTGCTGATTTGGCCCGAATCCGAGATAAATCTTTTAATGACAAGGTTTATTCCCTCTCAAACCCACTAGTTTCAAACCTAGCAACCACTTCAATTCCTGATAATCCTCCGAGGCATCTGAAAAGAAGATTGCCTCGTGACCTTCTAAGTTGAACTTGTTTCTTACTTTGTTACGAATATAGTCATCCATAACGACCTCAATGTCAAATTTGCTCCTGAGTTGGCCCGAACCCGATAACAGTTCTTTCATAACAAACTTTATTCCTATTGAACCGATTAGTTTGAACTACTAGTACTACAAGTAGTTTCTCTACTTGTCTTTATCCATGCCTCTATGTATGATTCCTGCCATTTACTTGTTGTATTGTTATAATAAAGTTGTAAATTTCAATAAATTACTTTAAAATGTGACTTCCGATGCGTGTGATTTTAATGTAAATTAAAGCGCTAACATTTTAAATAAATTTGTGTTTTAACTTTAAAATTTACGGTTTCGTGAGTGGTCCAGGGTGTAACCAATTATCTCCTTCCACGTTCCGGAACGTTACTGCTTACTTAAGGATGTCTGGAGTTACTCGACTAGGAGGCCTGCACCGGTCCTACATGCAAGCCAATCTCGAGGGAGGAGTTAACAATTGTAAGACAATGGAAGCTTTCGCAATACCTCAAGGTTCAGCCTTGTATTACCAGGCAACGACCTGATATAGAATGTCTTAGGGCAAAATCTTACTGTTCTGCTGGTTATTTCTATTAATTCGCTAAAAGTAGAAGAAGAACGAAGTTCTCTTCTGAACTTCTGACTGTTTCGTCATTGTATATCGTCTATTTTAACGCATAGCCTTAGATGATTGCCCTGATCAACTGATTTTTGCGTCGGATGTAAGTTTTCACTTTCTAAGCATTAACTAACTTAACTCTATATTTTCTATTCTCTTAAATATTTACTATCCATTCATCAGGTGTTTCTTCTGGTTTCGACCGTGTATTCAACTTCTTCCCTGAGGAAGCTTTTAAAGTTTTTCTTGCAGAAATCTTTTTCTTTCAGAATGACCAGCGAAACGACGGCAAAGAATTTGACTACACGGTCGATACTAGAAGAAACCCCTGATGAATCTATATTTTCTGTTTACTGGATAATTTTTTAATAAAGAGAAACTGGAAAAATTCTTTTAAAAAATATAATCTGTGATTTTTATCCTGTACCTTAAAACCATAATTACTATATGCCTACGATATGGATGCTTAAATTCATAGTTTTCGAGAGCTGCTCAAATTATTGAAGACATTGTTTGTAGACTTCGACAATGGATTACTGTTATTCCTTTCCCTGTTACTTACTGTTAAAACTCATATTTAGTTAACCAAAGAAACTAATGAGAAAAATCAAGGATGATAACAGCGCAATGTATCCCTTATTTGTTCAAATTCAAATCCAAACAAATATTTTTGTTTATTAAACAATTTATCGTACCTAAAACCGCACCAATTCAAAGATTTTGCATCAATTAATTTCAATCGCAACGCTGATCCACAGAAATCAAATAAATTTCATAAGTCTTTGAAGTTCTTTTTGGTATCGGGATCAGTAATATCGTTGGGAATATGGATCTCCAAAAATCTTGTAAATTCCTGTTAGATAAATAACAGAAAATATAGTAATAATTACAAAATCCATTGTATAGATTATGCTATAGACCATGAAGGTCTTTGGACCCTGTGTTAATTTTGTAAATTATAAATTGATCGAAACTCCAGGATTTAGGTTATTTGCGAAATTTTTATTGTTGAAAACTAATGCTTTTTCTTTATATCATTGAACCTATACGTTCAATATCCTATGATCAATTTATGTAACGAAGAAATTCGATTTTATTTATTCATATGTACTTTATTTAGTCATACCTTTATATTCCACTTTACATAGTGGATGCCATAAAATGCCATAAAATACTATATGCCATAAAATAAATGGCCAATAAAATGTCAACAAATTATTAAATCGTTCTTGTATACGAATAGTAATGTTTTCTAATTTCTGAAAGATACTATATCTAAAAGATTAAACAAGATGACGCAATATCTATTTTAAAAAGTTAACAGTTTATTGCTTCGTTTGCTTAATTACACTGATTGTACTGTATTCTGACCTTTGGTTATAAAAATTTAGCTTGGAAGTTAGCTGTTTAGCACAATAAGGGCTAATATTTAAAATTTTGATTTAATTTAAAAAAACACTTACCGCGTGTTCGGTAGTTTTTCAAAATATTGCGCTCAGTATGAAAAGTGATCGAAAATTGTAGTTTTTCTAATCATATTCCAGTGAACTTCCTAATTATTAAAGTTACTTAATGTCCAGCTATTCTAGCACATTCACTGTTTCTGTAGTACAGCCTAGAAAAAATTTAATTTTTTTGAAGTGTGAAAAATATATAATTATTTTTTTTTTAAATTCGCAAACTTTGTACTTCTTTGGGTACAAAGTTAAAAAAAATGTTCATTATGGGAATTGGGCTTCTAAATACAAATATAAATACATTGGGGCATAGAGGCATCAAGGCATGTCTTTAGCTGGGACGCACAAATTTGTTATATATAAATATAATAGAGTTCAGTTACTTTATATTTATATATAACAAATAAATTATATATTTATATATAACAAATACTTTATATGAAAACAGTATGCAGTATAGAAGTTTATTTAAATCATTTTGTATAAATACCCATAGCGCTAAATTGATTTTTTATCATTACAGAAATAATCTAAATGCTTAAAATTATACAAATAATCTAAAATTATTTAAATGCTTTAAATTAAAAGGCTATTCGATTTGATGAAATTGAAATATTTATGTCGATAACTTTGTGAAAAAAAATTGAAGTCGAATGATATAAAACTAAAAAAAAATCCTGCAAGAATCAACTAAGAATGTTTTCTTCTATATTCTCTAACTACTAAAAAAAAGTAGTCACATTTTTCGGCCTTAATTATATTTAATTGGTCGATGTTGTTTTGATTAATAAATTCTGGTTTCATATGTCATAAAAAAAATTACATCAACTGTTAAATAATTAGAAAGGGATTCAAATGCTACCGCTGATATAAACTTTAATGTAAACATCTGATTCTGGAGTCAGAATAGTTATTTTTTTTTTTTACAAATTGATTTCTGATATTTACATCTCATCCATTTGAAGGCGACTGACCATTCGTCTTTGGTAGTAGCAAACATTCAAACATTCATTGATGGGTTGGATTCATTAATATTACCAGTAACGCCTACGAACGGCAGTGGAGGACTTAGCCTGATTACTAATTAGAAATTCCGACTGCTATGCAGTAAATTTTTCTCTTACGTTCACATTCACGAGGATTTGTTAATATGGCTCCTCATCACGGATTATAACATTCGAAGTTTTATGTACTGTGTATTTAGAAGTTTACTGTAAAATTAATCAATTGGAATACAAGGAATTTTAGTGTTTTACTGTAGAGATTACAGCGACTTACTAAGAAATTGTACAACGGTAGCACTGAAACGATATTTTCATTCGTAAAGGTTTTTTTTTTCTTAATCATCAAAAAATGATGGACTATTGACACGGAACCTGTGTGTTACGGTCTTCATCCAATCTACTAAATTCATCCAACCTCCAAAATTTCAATCTGGGTTTATAAATTTCAATCTGTATGAGGGATTGGTTGTGTAAGATGGTGACGGAAATTCTATAACAACTTATTGACCATTCGGAAATAAGGTTTCTTGGATAGGGTTTGGTGAAGAGCAAATCTTTAAAATACCCCACCAAATAGTTAACCATTTAAGTTTGTTAAACTTTTGACTTTTATAAATGTGAACACTTATTAATCCTCTTTCAAACAAAATGGTTTCTTACCTCTGTAACATTTTGCTACTGGAAAATAATTCAGTCTTTACTAAGATTTCAAAGCGTTATTTTCGCATAGTTTTGTTGTACGTGTTCTATCTCGGCCGGAATAGGATCCAAAAGGCCAGTAATATCAACGAAGTCAAGGGCGTAGGCAGGATCGCTGTTGTTTCGACAAAGAAGTAAAGCACTTTCATGTCATATCTGTTCTTTTTGGCGGTCGTTTAATGCGTGAGGAATCCATCTTTCTATTTTTTTACCTTCCCAATCGATGGTTGATTTGATGACTTCGAGTTTCTCTGCCAGTTCTCGAACAGTTGTTTTGGAATTTTCTTCAACCAAATCACGGAGAGCATCGTCATCTAGGGCAGAACTACTTCCACGGCCTTCTTTGTCGACTCAAGACTCCCTCTCAAAATCTCTGGAACCACCGTTCTTTCACAGTGCACTCATTTATAATACTGTCTTCGCCCAAGATTTCGTTGATATTTCTGGTCGTTTGGGTCCCCGTTACGGTCAAGTAAAACAAAAGCATGCGAAACTCATTCTTTGACATCTTAGTAAAGACTGAATTATTTCCAAGTAGCAAAATGTTACAGAGTTAAACAAACATTTTATTTTGAAAGAGGATTAATAAGAGTTAACATCTATAAAAGTCAAAACTTCAACAAGCATAAACGGTTAACTACTTGGAGGGTTATTTAAAAAATAACCCTTTTCGGACAACCCAATATCATTCAGGAATGAAGTAAGACGGATGGCGATCGATACAAGGAAGGGATTGGAACCGATAAATCTGATCCCAGTTTTCATTACTTTGATTTATTTAGGTTTACTCCAGTAGTGTTGAGACTTAAGATTCAGGGGGTTCGATACCGTAAAGATTGAACTTAGCTTCATCCGTTCTGGACATTAGGGACCATCATGTCTTTATTCACAGCGCAAGGATTGAACACTTGTTGTTAATAACCGTTAAACTTCTCCAGAGTCAATTTATTGAGCTCATGCGTTTCTGATGACTTATGACAAAGCATTAGGTCCGTTAAATTTAAGCTACTATGATATTTCTTTAGAAGAAAAAACAGTCGCAATAGAGTACATATCGGGCGATGACCGGGAACCATTACAACCGTTCAGCACGCAACATCTTGAAGGTAATTAGAGGAGCAATAATGTCTGTTTCTATCATTTTTTTAAAATATAACAACCTAAAGATTTATATTTATTTTTATTTATATACTGCCAAAAAATTTATAAAGTTATAAAAATATATCTGAGTGTTTGGTATTATACATTATTTATACTGCTGCCTAACAATTTTATTTCAAGGATATATAGGTAGCCACCATTTTTTTTACTACGTTAACACACGATTATTAGACCATTCTTTTGTACTCTTGTGGTGTTTGTGTTTAAGTTATTAGTGATGATTCCTCTATTTTTAAAGGATAGTTATCAAGTAAGTGAATTGAAAGATTAATGATTTTAGTCAAATATTCAAAATTCAATTAAATAGAATAATTTATTGATATTTACAACTGCAATTATATTACATCAAGTAAACTGCTGTATGAACATAGGACATGAAAAAAAAAACACTTAAGGAGAAACTATCCATTGATAGCACTCCAATAAAGTTCTATAGTAGAAGGTCTCGAGGCCATCTTCTTTTCAGACGCCTCTGAGGGTTATCAGGAATATTTTGGGAAGCAAGTTTAGAGACTAGTGGACTCAAGTGTGTATGGAGCTTTTCATGGAAGGATAGGTATCTAGTTTGGGCCAAATCAGCAACATATGGGATATTAAGATCATGATGGATGAGTTCGTTTGTGACATAATAAGGAGCATTGAAGATTTTACGAAGGATTTCGGATTGTAAGGATTGGATACGAGATGAATTGGATGGTTTAGTAGATCCTTAGTCAAACATATACTTCAATTATAAATTATCAAACTAAAATCAACGAATGAATTCTACCACTGGATAGCTTTTCTACTTCGCTACTTATTTATTTCCTGATAATCCTCCAAGCCGTCTGAAAAGAGGATGGCATCATGATCTTTTAAGTTGAATGTGTTATTTGAATACTGCTAGTGGATGGTTCTTCTGCTTACCTTTATCCATGTATCATTTATTATATTTACTTTTTTTGCTGTTAGACAGACATGTTACAGTTGCAAATTTCAATATATAAAGTTTTAAAAATAGTTGTCGAAATTCATGCATTCGTCACACGATTATTATGAAATTGTATGGATTTGATCCATTTGTCTTTATTGAATGTTTAATATTTTTATATAAATTGTTTATTGCTGATTGTTTTTATGATGCAGTAGGAATAGTAGAAGGCAAAGTCTTTGAAGCTACAAGGAGGTTAGATGGTGAGATAGTGTGGATTTGTGTTGCCAGCAATTAGTATTGGGGGCAGGCTCTATGCATGTGTTGGAATTTCTGGGTTCAGCACAGCTCCGCTAGGTTGGTTTTAAATTGGAATATTGATTGATTTGTTATTTTAAGCAATTAATTTGAGTGTAGTATTTTTTAATGACGAACATATGTATATCGTAAATCCATTTTTATGTTTGCTCTCACTCATTTAATAATCAAAAACTCAAAAAGAGACATAAATTATAAATAATGATATCAAATGGTTATGATGGTATCAAAAATATAAAATAACAAAAATTTTGATTTTTTTATGATTATGATATTTTTATGTAATACAAATAATAATATATGAAAGAATTGTATAAAAAAGATAAGAACAAAGGGTTATGATTTTATTACAAATATAGTGAATGCCATATTTAAATTAATAAAAGAATGAATGCCAAATAGAAATAATAAGAATGGAGAACCTAGTAAAGAAAAATAAAAAATATGTTGTTAGTAAAATTACAAATTATATATAACAAATTGCATACAAAATTTAAAATACCAAACAATTATAAATTTTATATGTATTTAGTCATATGATTTTATTAATATGATAACATATTTTTTGTTTTTTATTTACCAGGTCCTCCATTTTTATTATTTTATTCATTCATTTATCGATTACATTAATTTAAATATGGCATTCATTAAATTTGTAATAACATTATGATCATTTCATCTTAACTTTTTTATATGAAGAGTCATAAGACATGTTGGTGTGAGATGTACTGTTATTTGTCTTCCTCGATCTGATTTCCTTGTGAAGTGTTGTCCTGAGGATGCTGGAAAAGGCGAAACGTCGACTGGCTGTTTTTGTTCTAGTATTTTGGAGGTTCGTGGCTTTCTTTATAGAATTAGTCATGCAATATATTCAACTAGTAATTGTTTGGTTCATTACTTTACATTTTTCATCACTTACTTATCGTATATAATATCTATCCGGAATCCTAAACCATTCGGAATAAATCTAAACATATTATTCTGTATAAACGATGTTCATTCCTAACCAAAATTTGCCTACACAATATTTATTCCAAATGATCAACTCTACTTACTAGCTAATAATGGAAAAGGAATCACTATTACCAGTATAACCTCACTATAACCTCTGCTGAATATTGTTCCGAGTTTATTTTGCTGGAGGGTCGCTACCTTGTGGAAGGCATCCAGTAGTAACCTTCCAGAGGCTCTGTTGCGGTCGGAGGGTAATACGCCTGGAGGTTCACTTGGGGTTAGTAAAGTTAATAGCCGCACCAAACCGACCGGGGGTAAACAGCCTCTATTAACTTTATAGTCACTTGTAAAGCAATTTTTTATAATTTGCGTAATTTTATGGATAGCAATGGGGCGGTTTTTCTATCGATTAAACAATTTTATAATACCCTAGTCTTTTCTGAAAATATTTTGTGTTACGATTCCGTTTAAAAGACGGTATTAGCGTTTTCTAATGAGATAGAGAGACATAAATAAATTAAGTTGTTGTAAAAACGGATTGCCTCTTTGCCAGTGGATGCCTCTCGATGAACTATAGTCTCAAAAACCTGGAAGTCCTGGATAAAAGTATTCTAAGAAAATTCATGGTTGCAGTTCAGACGGATCGAAACTGCGAAGTAATAGAAATGTCTACCACAAAGTGGAAATATTCTTTAAGATAGGCTGGCATGTTGCGGACATTTGTATAGAATTAACAAGCATAGATTGACCAAGTATTGAAGAAAACTACTACAACGTGAATTAAAGAAGTAAGGAAAGATTTGGAAATGATCCTCATATGCTAAAAGGAAGTAGTGTGAAAAATCTGAAAGATTTTTAGGATGAAAAGACCAGAGAAGGTTGGATGAATTTGGACAGAGAATCAATGGAAATTAGTGAAGCATGAAGAAATCTTGGAGATAGAGGAAACTACAGCAGAGGAATTTGAGAAATACATTTTTAACGTGATCCGAAGACGAAATTTAAAGGAAAAATTATTAAGTATCAACTTGAAAAGGATATCTACGAATAGAAATGAGAACAGTCAAACAATTGTTTATGTTTTTGTTTGTGATTGTCCATAAAAAATAACATTAAATTTGGAAAAAATATTCTTAGCTCATTGTGTAATCTCGCTGAGTGTACTTTTTTTTATGTGGATAATCTCATTGGACTAAATCGACAATGTTTCTTGGCAAAATAATTATACATAATTATTTGAACTAACTAAGGGTGGTACATACTGTGGCAGCGTCAACTTTAAATAATCGGCTTTTTATGATATATAATCTAAAAAGAAAATTGATAGCTCATTATAAAATTAAAGAATGAAAAACAAGTTGTAAAGAAAATTTTATTTTTGTGGTTAAAAAAATTTTGAAGTTGGAAAAATTTAACCTTGAACTTCATAATCATTAAATATGCCTGTAATTGAAATTAAAATGTACTATACTTGTTAATTGGTCATTAATTTACTAATATATTAATTATTGACGTAATCCCCTATACTTTACCCCGATACTGACATCTCATCTTATACAACCAGACAATATCAGAAGACTTTCCTATTCCAGAAAGAAATAGGGGTTCCTTTCATGCTGGAGCACACATTACAGTAATGCGTTATTCCACTTTGTGAGTTCCTCCCATTAACGTTTCGCTAATGCTTCCTGATCGGTGGAAAAAAAAAAAATATCAGATATAATTAGACGTTGTTGCAGTGATTGTATGTAAGGTTATTATTGGTTTTCTTCGAGGCATTTTAAGCCCCAATCACTCAATAAATGGGGCTTGAAAAATTGCTTTGCGTTTAATAATATTATGAACCTGACATCCTCGTAATGTTTTTATTTCTTAATGAATTCGAGTAATTACTATCATCAAGTTCTCAATGAATTAGAGCTACAATCTATGCAACAGTGCAAATTGCATTATCTCTGGCAATTGAACCAAGAATTTTTTTTTATAGGTTCTTGACTTGTTAGTAGTTTTCAGAACGAATTATTTTTTATATTATGCTTTTTTTTTTTCATAAAATTTCCTTTTTGGGGGAAAATTCGAGCCATAATACATTTTCAAGTCAATTAAAGTCATAATTTATTAATTGGCTGAAATATTATCGTACATCTATTAAATAATACATTTTTTGAGAAATTACCCTAACAGAAATGATTGTAAGAAAATTGAAGAATAAATTGCTACAACTTTTATTAATTTATAAATTCGAGTTTCAGGATTTTATTTTGTTTTTTTAGTTATAAAAGAGATAATGTGAAAATATTTTTATAAGAAAAAATTGTTTTCCCCAGTCAATAGTTATTTCAGATCTAACAACTTTAGTCATACACAACTAACGTATATTTTTATCATAAGTAAAAGTCCACCAAAATGTTTTGCTCTAACAACAAACAGGCAAATTCATGAATTAGTTTTTAAAAAAAAAAATAATAAACATTTTTTCAGTATTTGCCAACTTAATAAACTACATATTTGTATATATAGTTAAGAGTTGGATTACAATTTTAGATTTGTTATCATTTCGAATGTTTTAAATGAATTTAACGAAAAGAAAAATAACACTTTATGAACTTATACTTACAAAGAAACAACAAATATTTCTTGAACTGTTCAATATGTCCAACAATATCTATTTGGCTAGTCTTATTATTGTTGATATGAATCGAGCTGACTTGTTTTGCGTTTATGTGTTCTTCCGTTACTATTTGAGTGACTTAAGATCTTGTTTTGTAATTTTTTATTAATAATTTATGTATTATTTAAAAACAATAATTCTTCACTTTAGTTTATTATTATCTGATTAAATAAATAGCTCAGGAATATAATTTCTTTGAGTTTTTTGTATTTTTAAATATTAGGGAGCAGTATAACTCAATACAGCGCTGAGTCGCCGTCCCGAAGGTCCCGGGCCAGATAATTTATTTATCTGTTTATAGCAACTGCCTCTATAAAGTAGTTAACATTTGTTGAGCGTGATCTTGGGCAAATCACCTCCCTGCAGAACCGTTGTCCAAGAAACAGCACTGTATCTACCACGTACTGAACCTACGACTCTTCCTGGGCTGCAGCTGTACTATCCTAGTAATCTACGTTTACTGTACAAATATTAAAACTATGTATGTATAAAAAATGCCATAATTTGTCCAATGCTGCATAGGCTTTGTCCAAGTGAATAGGCTGCTTTGTCCAAGTGAATAGGCTTATTTCAACTGGGATATTATTTAAAATTTGTTATATTTTTTATTTCCTAAATTACTGGTGGTCCTCTAATACTTATATAATATATATTTATTCGATACAGAAATACTTTAATTATCTAAATATTTTGAATTCATATTGTTCTCTCGCTTATTGTGAATGTTGGCACTCCCTATTACCCCCCTCCTCATGACAACATTCCTGACTTTTTTTTTCTTCTGATCGCAATAATTCGATTAGATAATATCTTAATGATTAGCAAATATTACTTGATATTTTATAAACAATTCCCTTAAATGGTAATAAATAGTTAATCTTAGACTCACTTTATGTCCTAATAATAAAACGGTATTAATTATATTTTTATCAATACGAGAGGAGTTTTGTGAATCCGGCGATAAAAGCGGTACAAATGGCACTTAAAGAAAATTTATCTTCTTTACCTTTCCGGTAAATGTCAGGGCTTGCGGAATGGTTGCTCAGCGATGACCGATCAATCACTTATTAATACCTGTTGTTTACGAACTGCTTAAGCCAATGTTGGAGTAAATATTCTGAATAAATTTGAATAAAAAATGGTTATATTTCAACAATGTCCCGAAGTTAGAAATTCAAATTACATCGTAAAAAATGTTATTTAGACATTTCATTCATCCCTTTTCAGCCTTTATCTTCCTTTGAATATTTTTCCTTTTAATATACACGAATTATATAATTGTATACGAATGTGCAAAACCTACACTGAATTATTTTTAAGAGAATAATATTCAAGAGTTTTCAGAATTAGATTGACCTAATGTAAAGCCACTGTGTTACCTAATATATCATATTATACTCCTTAATAGGTGGTATTGTATTTATTTATCATAATTTATCACTTTTCGTGTATATTTACTTCAGTTACCCCATCCACCAGGATTTTTTTATCTCTGACGTGAATTTATATCAACGCTTTTTAAATTTCTGGTTCGACGAAAGGTTTTGTTTTGCGATTTCCGAACTCGTGCTATTTAATCCTTTATCTCCTTGTGATATATTCTATTTTAATGGTGGATCTAAATTTAGATTTGTTTAAATTCAACTTTTTATTTCTTTGTTTCTTGAATGTTATTTACTATTCTCAATAGTTTTCGATCGTAAAGCACCCACGCTTCTACTTTTTCATTTTTAGACAAGAAAAATGTAATGCTCTTAGAATACAGATTGTCAGATATTTTCTTCAGAAGCCATCCAACCGTTATAGACTACTAACTACACTACTAAACGGTATAGTATTCTTGGTGTGTCGTGAAGACATTTTTTTTTTCTTTACATCAAATGATACTGAGAATGAACAAGATTTCTTTTCATTACTTCACAATTGCCAATTACCATGTCGTTTTATTGATGTATTTTATTTTAGTTCATACAACAATTTATTATATATTATTGTATATTTTTTTCATTACCATTAGTGGATTAAATTTTTCTTCTAGTTTAATTCGTTTTTCAACTGTACATTTACTCTTTGAGGTTGGAAAAGCTAACACTTTTGTAAAAGTTGAGCAATAAATTGTTCTCCCTTAGATTTTTAACATCCGTGAAAAATGTGTTAAATGCTTGATCTGCAAACTAGTTTATTTTTTATTTGTTTATTCAATTAAAAAAATTATAATAACGAAAACAATGTTTGTTTTTTCAGGATCCATACTGATCGGGAGTAATCTATAGAACAACCTGCTCTGAGAGGTATGATTTATTAGTGGTAATAACCAGATTTTAGGATTAAGCCTATATTACTAAGATTATCCTTAATCTTATTATATTTATAAGTTCTTTTTATCAATATTTTCGAATGTGTGCCTTATTAAGAACACCGATGGAAAATTAATAACTCACACGTCTTTCTATAGAATCACAATATTGAAATTGTTCAGGATTGAATGACTGAAGTTGTATAGCTAAACCAAATTACAGAGCAAAGAAGAGATTGTATTTCACTTCTATTTCTGGTCGTAGACAAAATAAGGCTATGATAATGATAGAAATAATAATTTACGGGCTAGTCAAAGTGTTTAAATTATAGGTCTCCAAACTGTTCGTACACTAACAGGTCATGTAATGTATGCTTTCGAAGTGGCGAAATTTCTCGGAAAGTCATCTTGGAAACGTTTTTCATGTACCTTGTTATTTAGTTGAATAATTCTATAGAAGGATATTGATAATGAAAAACTATTGGATGGGAATTTCACAGGAGGATTTGTTCTGAAGAATATTTAAGGCTTTAGAATAAATATTTGTTGTGGCCATTTTTACACTACGTAAATTACGATTACAAACATAAAAAACTTGTTTTTTTTGTGGTAGAGCAAAGTTCGGGATGAGGATCACTCTAACAAAGAAGCAATAGAAACTTGGGCGATTTTGAATTACATTTGGCCGATCAATATATGGAATCCGTTTCTCTTTCAAGAGAAGAACTGCGCATATAATTTATCACGTAATAATTAAAAGGGTAAAGAATAAATAACTGACATATTTGAAGGATTATAAACAAGTAATATAATATTTAAAAATAAATAAAGTTTTAGTAGTGAAGGTTTTACTAAAAAAATTGCTTTTCCATTACCCTCCGCGTCATTTCTGGTGGATTAAATGACAGAGAAAGCTTTGCTCTTGGTTTTTTTCGATGAAGCGGATTCACGGTAACTATGAATTTCTATTCTTACACATATAAACATATATAACATTATATATATATATTCTGATTCTTGAGTTCCAGTCAGTTCTTAAATTTCTTTTAGCGACGTTTCGAGCCTACATTTTTCTCATATTCATATCTCAACTTTTAAAAAATAAGCTTTTGGTGAGTTAGATTAAACAGCACACAAGCCTAATTATAAAAGTGGCACTTGTACTATATTAATACATAAATAGAACATACAAATTGATGACGAAATGATATTTAGGTATGACTCAATCGATATACCTGTTGAATATTAACATACGTTATGTAAACATTGATCAAGTGATTGATGAAATGTGTAATGTCGGATTGTTTTATTTCAGATGGTGTCATTTAGGATCAGGAGTTTTTATTTGATTTTTTAGTCATTATTATAGATTTATTTATTGTTATTGTTATTTTTATGGTTTTTATACAGAGGGATTTTTATATTTTTTTCGTGGTGTATTATATATATATATATATATATATATATATATATATATATATACATATGTAATTTGTTTTTTGACGGAGATTATTCTTGAACGTAATAAAATAACATTATAATACCACTGTAAAACCACACTCACATGATTGAATGGTCCTATTGCATTCCTTGTGGTATATATTCCGTTCAGTTCTATTACCAAGCATCAACTGCCCGTGGTCAGCTTAGTAATTTATCTTCCTGAGTGATATATCTGTTATATTTATTTCTTATATGTTTTATATAACAAATAGTTTCGGTAATTGTTCGGTAGTTTTGTCTTCGAATTGAGTCAAAACAAGTTTTAACTTTTTATTCGTTTCCCTAATAATATTTTCCAAAAATACAAGTAATCATGAGCTTTAATACGGAAAAAGGAATGTACGAGTAATAATGAGAAATGTGTATACTTCGGTAATCATTTCAACTATAAATGAACGTTTCAGCAAACATATATCATCTAAATTATAATTTATATCTTTTTATTTTATATATTATGACATAAATCAACAAGATCCAAAAATAAAAGTAATATTTAATTAACATTTTATTATGACCGGTCCTGTTCATATCTTTTCTTTTGAAATAAAATATTTAAATATATCATCTATACTTCGAAATATTAGTTGAAACTTTTGTTTCTTGATGAAATAATTACCGAAATCAACTCATTACCCATAATTACATTATCTTTTCCATACTAAAGCTCACTATGACTTTTATTTTCGGAAAATTAAAAAAAAAAAAACGAATGAATAGTTTAAACTTGTAACTCAACTCGAAGCGACAACCTGCGGAACAGATACCCTATTTCGTTTTATGATTTTCTTTAACCATTGTTGAATAATAAACTGGTGAAAATCATAATAAGTTATTTGCACGCACATCCATTTCAATTTTTTTTTCTTTTTTAATACTGGATAAGATAAAGTACTTGTTAGATATGAATCATAATTGCAAGTAATAAAACATCTTTTATAATTGACATGATATCATATGGCAGTGTTTGATTATGTTTGATCTTGTATATAAACTGTAACGCCTATACTGAAAGTCCCAACCTTGAGGATTACTAGGATATATGGGTCGTTCTTGTTAGCATTAAATATATCTTGTTGACGTATAAAATTATATGCGCCTAATATAAATAAATCATTTAAGTTAAAAAAAAATCTCTCAACTACTGTAAAGATTTGCATTCCCGTATTGAATATCTTGAAAAAATAATCGAAAACTTTTCCTCAATCGAGCCTTGTGGCTCGTGCGGTTTTATCTATTTATTTTAGTTTATAAAATAATAATAATAAAAAAATCGTCGCATAAGAAAGTTTTCATTCTTTATTCTTGTATTGAGAGGAAAATAGTTGACTGGATGATCTAATGAGCGATGTAGATAGTCTGGGGGTGCAGTCAAAAGAACACAAAATAACTAAATAAGAAGAAGTTATTATTATTATTTATTATCAGTGCCAACGTTTCGACCTACGATGAAGGCCATCTTCAGGGATATGAGAGAAAAACAAACAAAGCAAAAATAACTATAAAAAACATTGCAATACCAAGAAAGAATATAATAACATCAGATATTGTAAAGTAAAGAAAATTAGCGATGGATATAATATTAAGAATATATATGAATAAAGATTACAGAAAAGTGGTAATGCCAAGCAAAGATAAAAAAATAGATAAAGATACAAGAAGAGTAAGATACAAAATGAACATAAAGGAAAAGTACAAATATAAGATGGTGATATATTTTGGGACACTCGATACAAGCGAAGTTTTCAGAAGTAATAATATTTTATATGCAATGACATGATAATAAGAGAGATTGATTGAAATGGTACAAAATGGAAAATGAATATTCTTAAGACAGTTACGAATTTCGCTCAGGTGGCATAATTTTTGTTTGGGATAATTAAAAAATGAATTAATGATTTTTCGAATTAGACGTCATAGTAAGTCGGTTGACTTATCGAATTTTCGATCGTTCATCCGTTATCCAGAGGGCTGTGAAGGTTTCATCCGCCACGGTAAAAGTAAAATATAAGGCTTCCACGATTTTCGGTATAACGTGGAAAAGAAGGGATGGATTCTAGGCACGAGGTAGAGAGAGGAAATAGCGGTGGTTTGAGGTCATCTGTGTACAAAGCCGTAATTTCATCAGTTCACTGCTCGACCAAGATCTAGTGGTCACAGATTCTTCGACATGAGAAGTACATGGATCTCGCTTGCACAATAACCAGCCCAAGTACAAGAAATACAGGACCCATTGCAAAGATCAATCTGATATAATGGTTTAACAATAATCGTAAGACTGACTAATATAGTGCCTCTAACCTTGATCATTAGATAAGCGAATGAATATATTTTATCCATAAACAAGATCTGATTTGATTCCAGACATCGAAAGAGGGTATCTGTTACTCAGGTTTTCGCTTCGAGTTGAGTTACAATTTAAACTATTTATTCGTTGTTGTTTTTTTTAAATATTTTCCAAAAATGAAATTTATAGTGAGCTTTAGTATGGAAAAGATAATGTAATTATGGGTAATGAGTAGATTTCGGTAATCATTTCATCAAGAAATAAAAGTTTCAACTAATATTTCGTTCATTTCCAGAACATACACATTTCTCATAATTATATTCCTTTTTCCGTATTAAAGCTCACGATTAGTTGTATTTTTGGAAAATATTAAAACGGAAACTGAGCAAAAGTTAAAACTTGTGACTCAACTCGAAGCGGCACCCTGCGGAATAATTATGAATGAGAATATCAAACACTTAGCAAACTGCTAAATCTAGAGTTAGTTTCTATATAGAATATATTCTAAGACGATTGCGATGATCAAAGTTAAATAGTAAATAACTAAGCAATGATTGTTTCCTCAATTCAGACATCATCAGGATACGCAATGATTAGACATATAGTCGCAAAAAAAAAATCGACAAATCATACTTTCCTTTCCCTTATGCAGGGTGAAGTATTTTGAAACTGTCAGGATATTAGAGGAAGCAGGTCTGTGATGATCTTTGAATTACTGGCTGATGAAATGATGAATAGAAGAAATGTGATATATAATGTGAAATGTAGTTTGAGCAGGAAGGACACTTGCCAGGCATGGTGAACTGTTCAGTTATATCCTAATATTTGAGAGATTTGTGGCTTTCTTTTGTAATTTTCCAAAAATATCACCGAATAATGCCTGGTCGGATGGAAGATATCACATAGTGTCTTAATCAACTCGTTTCTTGAATATATATATATATATATATTTAATTCGAATACGAATCTTTGAATCTCTCAAACATTGGAAAAGCTAACTAATCAACATAAAGAGAAAATATATTTTATTAATTACGTATACTCCTTAAGAAGATATAATAAAATAATTTAAATAGTTTTCTTAAAATAAAATCATTTAAAATAAAATAAAATAACTTTACTTAAAAACAAAATTTATTTTTCAGCAGAATTTGAGATTGAGTTAACTTCAAGAACCAGACCATTTTTCAAAAAATGTTTGCTTTTTCAAAAAATGTCAATTATTTTAATAATGTTTTATTAATATTTATCTTCAGAGATTGCAATTTGAACCTCTCTTTTTTTTTTTCCCGCACCACTACAATTCATTAGTCTTGGGTTCGGTACGTGGTTAAGACTGTACTGTTTCTAGGATAACGATTCCGCAGGTCTAGGCAATTTGAACATAATACTTCTTAAATTCCTTAGTCAAATACGTTGTTATTTGGGTCAGGAAACGCAACACATTTAATGTCTCTTACTTAATAATATAATAATAAATTATATAGAAGAGTTTACACCCTAATAAAAATCCGCCGTTATGTTTTATTGGCGTTAGCAGTGGTAAGTCTCCTTAATGAGTTACAAGATGCGAGTAATACTTTGAAGAACCTTAAACCATCTTTTATCCAACATAAAACCGCAATACAAACGTTTTGTGAATCGTAAAAATTGGCCGTGTACATGCTGAGCGTGGAGAGGTCATAAACATACTTTGATGAGAGGAAGCGCTAAAGCGCTAAAAAGCGCTTTTCAAACGTTGTTCCCTCCTCGCCTTTTAAATCGGCTAGGAAGTCCTCAGTAGATCGAATATCCGAGATCATTGCCCAGTTGAGATCCGGACCTTGTTCAACTTGTTTTTACTGATGGCAATCTTTTCGATAGAATGTTTAGTTTTAGTAGGTTAATCGTTGTTACGTGGATTTAGAACTAGAAGCTGGTTTCTGACTATTCCGAAATATTGGTCTAATAACTTGCGAAAAAATATGAGAAGAGAATTAAATTGATTTCATATCTATAGTCATCAGCCATAACACTCTTATCCAAGAAATGGCTTAACTATAGAGAGATTCAAAATTTAGATATCCCTGTAGAATGGATCCACTATTTAGAATTTTATCTCTGAGATTAACATGGCTGGCATGTTAATAACTTAACGTTTTTATTATAATAACCATAAATATATAGAGAATATTATGCTCTCCCTAAAATTTCGTTCAAGGTTTCACGAAATCATCGACTTCAATATTCATTCTTTTCAAACTAACTTCAGTTCGTAGCATTATTCATTATTAAAACCCATATCCACACAAACTATTCACACATTAGAATTTCTTGTAATTCGATTTGAACATGATTGTCTTCTGATATGTAGGAAAGAAGTTGCCTATGATAGATTCCCATTTTTTGTATTATTAGAGAAATGTTTCTAATGAGTTGTTTCACATGTTGTTGTAAAATTAATCCTATCCATCCACATTTAATTATATTACTTTAAATTGTATTATTGTTATAATTTAATTACAACGTTTAGTTTTAATGATCTCTTTTGGTTAAATGCATGCCTTTGTTTAAATAGAATAATCCAGTATGAACTTTTGTCTCTATTCTAATTATTCTACCTTATTTGGCATATGCATCTGTTATTCTGTAATTATACCAGCCATACTCAATTATATTTAATAGACCTACGACAATTAATACCACTTGCAATTACCAGTCCAGGAAAATAAGCCCTAATCGATCAATTAAACAACAAAATTTGGTGAATCATGAAGCTTTGGTCTTAACATCGTCTTGGTGGCAGAAACCGAGATCTACCGGGCCTTCCAAATTTGTAGAGGACCAAATTTTAGGGGGGGGTCCCAATACAGGGCTGTTATGTTAAAACATAATTTTCCATAAGTTGAGTAATGCATCAGTCCGTATAGCTTTTTGTTTTTGGAGTCCAATAACCTTCGCGACGATAAATGATGTGGGGTAAATGTGTACTCCATTGAAAAAAAGGATTGTTTAGCGATATGTCTTATGATCATTAGTAATTACAGCTTACAGCTCATCACTTTTTACGTATTTTTACTTGAAAGTACAGATTCTGATATTGATTTTGAATCATTTAATTAGGTTTGATTAGAAATTCTCAAGGTTCTAATCTAGCCTGTTTTCTTAAGGAACAGATCCTATACTTAGGACTACATTTTGACAAACTTGTAAGTTGTAATCCTCATACTAGACCGAAACGACAAGAAACTGCTCGCCGTTTTGGGCTACTTCAACACTCACCAGACAAATGCTCTAAGCTCCCAATTAATTACATAAAACTCATATCCATAACTATTATAACACCTATTTGGGCTTAGAGAATAGAGCTTTGGGCCACTGCAAAAGACGTCGAATTCCTTTCGTATACAATTCTTATAATCCAAATTCCTCACGGATCCTTACTTTTTTTCGAATAAAGTCATCCATAAGGACTGTAGTACCCGATTCGTTGCTGATTTGACCCAAACCTAATTTCAATCCTTTCATGACAAACCTACTCAAGTCCACTGGTTCCAATCCTAGCTGCCTCCGAGATATTTGAGTACTACCAGAGGCTGATTTCTCCAATCACTTTAATCTCATGTCACTACTTATCATTCATTATATTTACTTGTATTATTACAACACGGTTGTAAATTTCAATAAATAAATTATTAAAAAAAGAAAAGAAAATTCTTATTCATTTTTATAATTAAAATATGAAATAATTCAACTTTTTTTGTTAATATACGATGATTACCCTTTCATACCAGATGTTAATGATACAAAATTCAGTAGGGGGTGTAATGGTCTCGTACCTATGATCTATAATGTTAAAATTCTGTAAAAAAATATTAGTGTGTATGTATCATTGTGATATCACTTGAGAATCCTGTTTAGATATTTTAAATAATTACTTTTAGAAGTATATGTAAGCAGATTGCGATCCTAGGCCGGAGAGAGTAGCCAGTTAAGGAAGACTTTGTGAGATGGGTTGTGTTAATATGCAGCGAGGAAGTTATTAGGCTGGAGATGGACAGGTGTAAACAAGGGTCCCAGACATCGGCCGTTAGGCTTCTTATCAGATCTTATGTCCATGTTCCGGCTACCCACTTTCTTAGTGCAGGGGTAATCGCTCGTCTAGTGTTAATAATATTGGGTTGTAACATATGAAATGTCAGTGAAGGTGTGAATTTAATTAATTATCACAGACCCTCCTGGGGACAACCTAGCCTCTATAAAGTGGGTGCTCTAAGTTGGGGGGCTGACGACTGAGCGTGTCGTGGGCAAATAACTTCCCTGCTCAAACGTTATCCTAGAAATAATATAGAATCTATCATGCACTGAATATAAGACCCTTCATGGGTTGTATTTTGCATGATTTTTTTAATTGTATAACAAATAGATATATATTTAAAAAAATAAATAATAACTAACGATAACGAATTGTTCTTAAAAAGAGTGAAATGTATTGGGATTGTACTTTAATTTTAATTGTAATATTACTTTATATTTTATATAATTATAATTAGATATAGTTTTATTTTTTAGTAATTACCATAATTACACCAGTATTCCTAATTTAAATCATATATTGAGTCCTAATTTGATTATTTTATATCAATGGTTAAATTTGGTGTTATTTTGCTTAATTATATTTATTTTTTTTCAAATCATCTCATTATTAAAAACACACCTTAGCATCACGGTAGAGCTACTGGTCAAAGTGAGGGAAAAAGAGATTTTAAAATTAAATATGTTATTAAGATTTTTTTTTCAAATTTTTAGATTGTTTGAATAATCTGAAAAATTGATCAAGAATCTCATAATATCATGCAGCAGTAACCTTCAATGATTATGTTGACGTTTTATATATTGGGAAGAAAACGGGTTGGAGATCAAAGAATTCATTCCCTAAATCATTTTTTTAAATATTTTGTATCTAGTTTATCCAGCCCTGAAGAAGACCTGCAACATGGGTCGAAACGTATGTTTCTACTATATAGTTTATCAATATTTAAGGAATTTATTCTTTGGCCTCCACCCAGACCATTTTCTCACCCATATAACAGTTATATTAAACTGCAAATTTCAACCTTCTATTTTTATTTATCTATAATTGCTTATACCGCTGATTTAAATAAAAAGTGCCGCACGTCACGATTCCCTTTAAATTTTGTTCGGCTTTGAATATAACATTTGGACTATTGGAATAGGAGGTTTATTATAGTACAAAATTCATAGATAAAGATTAGTTAATTGCAACTGAAGTTCGTCGGAATAAAGTTTTGAGAATAGATTATTTTTTTTTTACTTTTAGATATTTTTTTTCCTATTTTCTCAACTACTGTGCGTTTTTGTAAAAATGTCAACCACAAATAGGAATACATACCATACACAACGGAAGTTGATACCAGCATCCGGGAGATAAGCATATTTTTTAAGGGGATAGAAAGATGGAATCATGATACTAGAAAGCGAACGGAATAGTAAAAGATTATTTAATAATGTTTTGCTATTCCGTGGGTTTCTGACAAGTTTGTGAAATGGAAAAATAGACGATATGAGTTAGATTTAGGTTTTCTAAAGAATATGTTGGGATTTCACAATCGTGTTCTTACTGTACACCGGGGGCCCGTTATATAAACCAGTGAAAACCATAAGATATTATCAATGGTAATTTACTTTATCTTTAAAATGCTGTGGTGCATTCTTGGTGAAAACGAATGGATGCTAGCGTAACAAATAATAATTAACGTATTGCTTTCTAATTGCACAAGGTGACTTATTAAAACCCTAACCATTCGTTATAACACTAAGCCCAGATCCAAAGTACAGAAAATAATCATATAATATAAAAAAAAACAGGGTAAAAAGTATTTTAACGTTTCATTATTACATTTTATCTGTTTAGAACTGATGGTGTTATTTTACCTATTCGTAAAAAAATTGTTTAAATACCTATAAAATATAAGCTGTAAAACCTGAATTAAAATAGTTATTCTTAAGAGTATTTATCTTTTAAACTCGTTACAACCCATGAACGGTCTTGGGTTCAGTACAAGATAGAGACTGTTTTTATTCAACGTGTTCCTCTTTTCATTCCTAGTTCCTTACTCCGTTCCTAGAATTTGCCTTCCTACTTTAACAAAAGGGTCATGATTTATTCAAAATCATATATATTTTTTTCATAATCTGATATTATTTTTTAAATTTAAATTACCTCGCAGTATTTTATATAAAAATGGTTGAAACTAATGTTCTGAAACTTTATTGGGAACTATTAATGAAATTTAATTGTCCTTCAGAGCTAGATTTTCTGTAATACATCTTCTAAATTTAACTCCATGAGAGGATTCTATTCTTGAATGGTATCGTACCTTAGGATTATAAACTTAAGATCAATTTTAATACAATCTTATTTCATTTTGTAATGAAACAATATATTATAAATTAATGTTTCAAAATTTTGTTAATGACTACCTTATAGGTGCAAAATTATCCAAGATTCGCTAGGAGTTGATTAGGGGGCCTTTTTCTATAGACTATACATTAATGTTTCTTGTTCAATGAATATGTAAAAAATAAGATCCCACTTGAATTAATACAATTTAAGTCGATAAATTAAATAAAACATAAAATAAATAAAGTTACACAATGATATAACAAAACTAGCTGCTATTTGGCAATACACGAGAGTACACTGAAATATTGAGTATTACAGGAATATAACATTCCAAAAAAGAAGTGAATTACATTGTTGAATTAATATATTTATTTTTCATATCAAGATTATTTACTGCGAATCTGATTTTAAATTAAATATGAACAATTAATATTATTGAATTAAACATTAATAACTTTATTTATCATATGCGTGAGAGTTGGTAGTTCCTTAAAGTGAAGAAGAAGCCTTTGTTACGTTACTTTTGGGCATATTCACACGTGCGATGTTCCATAACATTATGTGTGAATATTCCTAAATAGGTAGAATACGAAAGTCCGTGGTCCGTAAGAGAGAGAAAACATGTCCAAGTTAAAATGCCTATGATATTTTTTTTTCGAATAATAATAGTAACTCTACACCGCTACACCGCTGTGTAGCTCTAAAAAATAAAAAAAATATATACGAGAAAGTTTTAGCTGTTGACTAATATTTAGTCAAAAGATCGGTTTATTCCTTTAAACACATATAGATTACCTATCATTCATAAAGATTACCTATCATTAAACAATTTACCTTCTTTATAGAAATATATATTTATAAAGTGGTAAATAATACACAATGTTACACAGAAGTTATTTACATTTATAATAAAAAATTGAATTAAAGATTTTTCATTTTTCAATATTTCTTGTTAAAATTTTCCTTTAGATTTCCTTCTTGACCTTTCCTTTTTTGGCCATTCCCTGTATCTCCTTTTCCTACTGCAGTCTAATGACCTTACTTCTTTACTATCCATTTATTTATCTTATTCTTCTAATTCCTCATTCATACATATTGGTGAATATTGCCAAATAAATAGACATTCCTCATTTTAGTGTTGTGGTTATTACCCATTTATTCGGTAACTGGGCATAAAACAAATTAAATTTCTCATAAATTAATTATGTTTTGCATATTTTAGACCAGATTCATGTTTATCATATAAATAAACTCTCAGAACTAATTTAGAATCAGTAAAAGAAATAAATTAATTTTTTATATTCGAACGTTTTTATTTTATTTTCCTTAATAAAAAAAATGTTGATTTCCCAACAAATCTTTTGGGAAAAGGAGGTGAAAGAAGTAGTGGAAAAATTTAACTTTCTCTCTCTGGCAAAAAATCTTAATGCGTTATTGCAGTTTTTTTGTAGAGCTCTAATGTTGATTTCTTTTAATACTAAGTAAAAATTAATGAATAATTTTATTTATTTATTTTAGAACCAAACAACACAAATTGTTCTGAATTTTTTATAATTATATGAATGTTCAATAGTTAAATACACGTTTTAGTCACAAATTTTATTGTTGTTTAGGGAAAAACAATTCAAATTTAATTCATTATACATTACATAATTTTATATATTAGAATACTTTAATACAGTTATAGTACCTGGTACAAACGTATGTAACGTACCTATGCAATATAGAACTTTAATAACTAATTTTTTTCTCTTTAATTTCTAATTATTCAAACTATTGAATGAACTATTAGTTTTACATATCAGAGAAATTATTGAGTTGTAACAATAAAACTCAGGGATTTAATTAAGAATGAAAAAAAAGAAGTATTGTGCAATATTGAAATTTCTGTGACCCAGAACAGTTGTGACAGCCTAAAGACATTTAAGTGAGACCGTTATGTTTTCTTTTCCATAAAAATCGTTTAATACATAATGTCACCGACTACTGCTTTAACAAAGGCTTGTAAAGGTTAGTGGTTATCGGCGCATTAAATAAATAAATTGCACAAGGAAATAGTAAATTTCTTGTAAGTAATAAAAGAAATAAAAAAAACCCATAAAATTAGATTATAGCATTTCATAAAATATACAGAAATTATTATACGGTATATATGAATATAAGGAAATAAAAAAAAATAATTTCTTCTATAAACAACAAAGAAAAAAGGATGAATTTATAATGAAAATTTAAAGAATGAATATTATTAGAAAAGATTTAAAATGCTTTAGAGACTGTAGAGTAAATATGCCTAATAATAGCTATAGAGAATTCCAAATAGATAAATTCTTATCAATTCAAGTAAAAATATTCCTTGCAGTTTTTAAGTTTCAGCATCAAAGTTGAACCCAGGATGTTTTTAAATGTTAAATGTTTTAAATAAATAAATTATTCTATATAATTCTCAGAAAAATATTGTTTGTGTTTTTTGGTAAGTTTTAACTTTAAAGACTACGTCCATCGACCTTAATACGGTCAATAATATAAACTAAATCATCAAAAATTCTATCGTTACATTCGAATTTTAATCGGTAGTCGAGTTTTAAAAAATATTCCTAACTCCTTATATTAAGAGTTTGATAACAGTATTAATGATAGTCGAATAATGTCAGAGCATTATTGGACTGTGTGTGACTGATCTTCATTGAATAGAACGTCGGCCGTGTATGTTCAATTCATACGTATGCTCCATGTCTTCACTTCCTTCTTAAAAGACATGTTACTTTCTTCCTATGGATTCTCCAACGAATGCCATGCTTTCGTTACGCTTTCCTTCGAAAGAAAAGCGCAAGGTGTGCAGTGTGAGGATAATCCACGACCTTGGAACGTGAGGACGTATGGGTATAATTTTTTTTATTAATAAACATCTTAGTACTGCCTTTTATAGCTCTCCACATCAAGCTTGTAATAATTGGGCTTTTTCCCCCTCAATTATTATGTTTTTAAATAAGAACTGTTATTACTGTAGTTAGGCCAGAAAGTTTTAACCTCCCGACTTTCCAGCGCAATCTGAGTTCAACGTAATTTTCTTTTTCTCGACTTTTCCGACTAGAGTCGAGATCGGATAAGGCAGTAGATCAGCCTCTGGGACGTGGTGGGTGATCAATCTGTCTCCCATTGCCCGGTTTCCAAGATTAATGTTCAACCACTCGCCCAGTACTTTCTTTTAGTTTAATAGCACCTTGTGCAAATCCTGCCTTTTCCTCACCTAATTCCAAGCTCTGGCATTCATTTCTCAAGGACTGCTTCCTAATGGTAGGAGAGTATTAATTTTTTTCTAATATGTAGTAATCCTGAGAGCCATTAAGACCGATCGGCTTCTGTTGTCGTGTAGAGTTTCTTTAATTGACCTCAATTGATGATTTTTTCGTTAAATGGCACCGCTAAGCGTATTTTAATGCGTAGTTTAAAATTCGATTAGATATCTACAGCTTAATTTTTGAAATCTAGGGAAAGGTCAGTATTTTTACTTCATTCATTTCATCACGTTTTCTAAAAAAAATAAATAAAACTAACCAATAGATCTGTAATTTATAAATTACCAAACAAATATATTAAAAAATGTTAAGATTATGATTATAACTTACAAGGTAGGGGGCGGAGTGGCCCAGTTGTAGAGCTGAGTTACCATTGCGAGAATCCCAGCTTCAAATCCGGTTGTAGCTGATTTTATTTAATCTGTTAACAACCGGGGATGGATCTGTTGAGGTCTAGCTTACCATGCCTTTATAAAGTGGGTACCCAAAATAGGAAGAAACCTGGGCGGTTGAGCGAGATCTAGAACGAACCACCGCCCTACACAATCGTTGTCCAAGAAACACTACAGCCTCTACCACTTACTGAACCTAAGACTATTAATGAGTTGTCGTGGTAAAGGTTTTTTTTTCTTTTAACGACAAGAAAATAGTCAGGAATTCATACAATTTAATAAAACTTGTATATAGGTGTAAAAGGATGTTGACTTGATTGAAATAATTCATAACAACAGTCAGATGCAACAACAGCCATTTTATTCCTTAGTTCTTTTCTTCCTTGGGGTCTTCTAGTGCACACTACGCCTAGCCCAGATATAGTAAGTAGTCCATTACAGTTGAATTTTCTTCAACAGTAAATAAAAAATATTAATATTAGTTATTAATATTGATATTAATTTTTTCACTTTAATAGTTTATTAATATTCGTTAAACTTCATTTTGATACTCGTGCAAGACTGAAAAGACAAGAAACCACTCGACATTTCAGGCTACTTCAACACTTACTAGACAAACGCTCTAAGCTCCCAATTAACTTCAAAAGACTCATCTACATGACCATCATACGACCTATTTGGACTTACGGAGTAGAGTTTTTGGGCTTCACTAAGCCATCGAATTCCTCTCGTATCCAATTCCTACAATCCAAAATCCTTCGTAAAATCCTCAATGCTGCTTATTGTGTTAAGAATAAAGTCATCCATAACGACCATAATGTCCCATTTGTTGCTGATTTGGCTCGAACCCGGTATCTATCCTTTCATAACAAACTTTATTCCCACTCAAACCCTCTAGTTTCAAATCTAGCTTTCTCTTCAACTTCCGATAATCCTCCGAGGCGTCTGAAAAGAAGATGGCTACGTGACCTTCTCAGTTGAACATGTGATTTGAGTACTACCAGTTGGTAGTTTCTCTAATTGTCATCATCTCATGCAATTATGTATCACTTAGACTATTTACTTGTTGTATTACTGTAATACAGTTGTAAATATGAATAAATAAATTTTTAAAAAACTTCATTTTGGTGGTTTCGAGAATATATTATTCTCATAATCCTGCCCTAGCAGAGAAAAAATATGCTTGTAGTGAATTATATTAAATAAGACACTAGTCCAGGTATAAAATTTACATTTGTACAATGTTAATACATAAATGGTACTTTAAAATTGATGTAGACATTTTATAAGTAAGTTATAATTGTTTGTAAGTTATATTATTCCTTTGGGTTTTCTAGTGTAAACCACCTTTGCCCCAGAAATAAAAGTCCATTACAGTTGAATTTTCTGGAACATTCAAAAATAAAAATATTTATAAATATATGATACCAGCTTCCATTGGAGTTTATTCCAGTGACGCGGCTGGAAAAGGGGGCACGGGCCTCCTGAACTCCTGCTTTGCCCTCATTCTTGGGGAAGAAGCTTAGTTCGGGGGCCCAGGCAAATTGTAAATAGGGTTTGAATGTAGGGTTTATTATTTTTTATCTAGACTTTATTTTATTATCATTTTTGCATTAATTTCCTTTTATTACCGCATATATATATGTTTGCGTATGTATATATTTTATTACATTCACTTATTTTATTTTGTTTATACAACTTTTTTGTTTTGTTATGGAATGGTTGTAGCTACCATTACTTATTGCCCACAAGTGGCAGATTGTAATGTCTGAATAAAGTGTTTAATAAAAAAAAATATATATAAATATGATAAATTTGTTGATAAAAAATTATCTCAACAGTGAAGTAAAATTTTGAACAAGGATATGAGCAATTTTCACTGAGGATAGTGTCCTTCATCAGATTTCCTATCTTATTGGTAGACGAATCATACATAATTTACTAGCAAGGTTATCATGTAAGAATATGGTATACGGAACATTTTTTGCTATCATAAAAAAGACAGAAAAAACTCGTTACTACTTATCTAGCTTTTGACTGGCAAACTTGGATTGGTAATGTCAATATTTACATAGTCAATTACAAAATACAAACATCGATAAAATCGATTATAATCTCGACATGTTGCTCTGAATATTTTTTTTTTAATTACGACTCATTAAACCATTGATTATGACAGTAATAAGTTATGGCAAACTAAACTTATGTCATACAAAATATGGAAATGAGAGTGAATGTCAAAATAGGAAAATGTCAGTGGAAAAAGAAAGTAGGACACTTTACACTTCATAGATTTATCGTGGTAAAGGTAAAGATTTTTTGAATGATTTCAAATTTTATTGTATTTATTATTTTTCCAAAAATAATATCCTACCAATATGTGTAAAAAAATGTATATGTATATAGATTTACTCTGCCGATGAGATCGTATAGAATGATAATAATCCCAAGTGACACATCATATCGTATTGTGTAACTTGATGTGAAATTTTCATTGACTCAGTATTCAATTATCTTTTCCCTTACAGTAGTGGGTTTTTAATAATCATTGTGAATTGCAAATTTAGGCTGTTATGGATATCAATAATGTATCTATTAATGATGAATTAATCACGCTTGCTACTAAATAGTATTGACCGTAAGACATTCTTGATTACTTCGCTATCTACACTCATAACTCCAACTGATCTTTGGTATGGCAAGATCGTGCGCCACAAATTCTTTACAAATTCTTGTCAGAGACGTGTGTCCATATTGGAGTAAATTGCATTTCTCAAGGCTTTCACACCAGACTGCAATTTTCACTGTGAATGTAAGAAATATATCAAAAATATTTTTACTTGCACTTTTTTATTTAACCAATTTATTTATTTAATTTATTTAAGGGATTAGAGATTTATCTGTATGTGAACTACTTTTTATGAATCCTGAGTTTATTTTTGCTAAATTCTTGAAAAATCCATAGTATATGATGTTTCATGAGCAGAAAGCCATATTTCAAGTATTCAGGGTTACTATTCTCTTGGTAGTAAAGTCCCGCAAGTAGCTCGCCTAGCAGTTCCTTCACTAATAATATACTAATGATCTATATATAATATATATACTAACAGTATATGATTATCATCGGAGATTACCAATAACGCCGTAATGATAATGTTTTATTTCGCTCCTATGATATAAGCAATTAGAAGCTGACCGTTGCGAGAACTATCCTAAGATTTCTGGATTCTCCTGGGCCGAATCATGTCCAGGAATTATTTATCAAACTCTAAGGAGTAAACAAAAAATCTCATTGAAGTCTATTTCTTTAAAGCGTTATTGTATTTTGTATTGTATCTGGGTCTCCCTATAGATCTCAATGACTGTTCTCTTCTAAGGATTCGAAAAAAAATTGTACCAGATTGAACGTTTCTAACTCTGCTACTTCACTACATACTGAAGTAAAGATATATTTTTCTTGTAGCAGAAGTCAGTTACAATCTCGATTTCTTCAATTTTTGTCAGATGGACACCTGTTAAACGTATTATACGTTTTGGGGTTAAAAGTATTTATAAAAGTTACATAAATTTTAGTGGTTCTTCAAACACACACACTGAGGGATACATATAGATTTTATTTATTTTAAAAAAAAAATTATAAAATATATCAATACGAACAAAAAATAAATAAGAAGTGAATAAAAAATTTTTTTTTTAATTTGATGCTTGATAATTGAAAAAATATATTACTATGTTAACATGTGCAGGCAGTTTTAGGTAATAAAAGTTCCATTAATTTAGTTCTCATACTAAACACGGAATTTTATTTCATATTTATTATACCTACTAATTGATGTAATCTTACAACTTTAAAATATTTTTAAAAAATGCAGTAAATAGATTTTAAAGCCTATGTCGTTGATCTAATTGCTACGATTTATAGGTTTTAAATTAAACCTGAAATTGAGTGTTTCATTTACTTGGGTCTTGCGGTTTCTCGATCGTTTAGAATGACTAGTAGTTTTAGAACGTAATAACGTTTACAATTTATTACACACAGCTAATCACTTAGGCTGTTTATGAGAGTAATAATTAAACTAAATTTACTGACAATGGACACACGCTTAAGTAATGATTTATAAGGTTATCAATGAATATTTCAATTAGGTGATTAGCGACAGAAATTTCTTATCTAGAAAAATAAAATTATTAACTAGCTGTATCTTAAATAATTTATTATTGTAATTGTTTCAACTATATTGTTTGTAAGGACAACTTTCAGTAAGTTGTCCGACAGAATAATGTTATGGGATCCGCATGAGGGTTAAAAGTATAGGAGTTAGAGGAAATATGAAACTGTAATTAAAAAAATAATTGAAACCAAAAACAATTCGGAAGATTAATGATGTACAACCACTTTTACTATATTTTAGTATGATATATTACATTATATTAAATATTAAAAAAAAAATAATTTATTGATATTTACAACTGTAATTATATTACATCAAGTAAATCTGCAGTATTAACAAAGGACATGAAAAAAAAAACCCTTGTGGAGAAACTACCCATTGATAGCACTCCAATAAAGTTCTATAGTAGAAGGTCTCGAGGCCATCTTCTTTTCAGACGCCTCGGAGGGTTATCAGGAATATTATGGGAAGCAAGTTGAGAGACTAGCGGATTAAAGCAAGTGTGTATGGAGCTTTTCATGGAAGGATATGTATCTAGTTTGGGCCAAATCAACAACATATGGGATATTAATATCATGATGGATGAGTTTGTTTGTGGCATAATAAGGAGCATTGAAGATTTTAAGAAGGATTTTTGATTGTAAGGATTGGATACGAGAGGAATTGGATGGCTTAGTAGAGCCCATTCCGTATGTCCAAATAGGTCTTATAACTGTCATGTAAATGAGTCTTTTGTAATTAATTGGGAGTTTTGAACGTTGGTCCAGTAAATGTTGAAGTAGGCGAAAACGTAGAGCAGTTTCTTGTCTTTTCATCTTGTATGAGGTATTAAATCTGAAACAAGAATGTAAGCATACTATATTGAAATTATATTTTAATGTCATTTCAAATCTTAATCATTTGATTATTCATAAATTACAAATTTATATAATGTACAATTTGTATTTATTTAGAAGATAACAATTTTCTTTATATGACTTGAAAATGCCAGAAATGTAATATGTATTTGTACAAATATCCATAAAACGAAAAAAATATTTTCTTTACAAGAATAAATCATAATGATCGGAATGTTCAATAATATACATCTAATGTCCCTGAGCATGTGAACATTTTTGAGTAATAATGATATTTATTTGTTTCCAAATCACTATTAAATATTCATAATATTGTAATGTATATTTATAATATTTTATATTATTTTTTATGACAAATAGTTTCCGATTGAAACAAATAATCATGTTTATTTTAAGCAATATTAATGTCCACATCTCTATTTTATGTCAGGGCTATCCGGTTTCTCCGATTTGCATCTTGTGTCAAAATAACAACTTTTTT